>JASAUF010000092.1:4477500-4855617 GCA_030180095.1 Magnolia changhungtana | reverse complement strand
ATTGTTATTTATATTATTTTACTAAAAGCATTACAAAGGTTAACTAATTTTCAGTGTTTTAAATAGCGGTAGCGTGATACGTAGCGCTCAACCCTCTATAGTGTATAGTGTAAATACGTAGCATGTAGCGTGCTACACGAGACTTCTATTTTTTAATTTTAAAATAGGACAAATATAATAAATAGTATTAAAAAAAAAAGGGAAAAAATATAAAAATGCCTAAAAGATGATTCATTTTATCAATTATAAGCATGTTCGAAAAAATTATTAGTTATCATTTATCAAAAGCCAATCCACATATATAAGCCAAATCAAATAATTATCACATCAGCAACTTTCTAAGTAAACCACTTTAATTAATAATGTCTAATTGAAACCACAAGTCACAATTATGAAAAGAAATAAAAATCTCATAGGTTAAAAGTATGAAGTACAATACAAGTGTCACATTCCTCAACATTAGAAACAAAGAAAACGTGAAAAAATAATAAAAAACTAAAATAGTTAAAAAATACATTGTAGCTTACGCTACGGACGCTACGCGCTATGTAGCTGTAGCGTACGCTACGCTACAGGGAATTTATGCTATTTGGGACGCTACGTAACGCTACGGCCACGCTACGCTACGTAGCGTACACTACGGGCACTATTTAAAACACTGCTAATTTTTATTGGAAAAGGAAAAATGTATCAAATCATTGAAAACATCATGTGAGCTACATAGCGTGTAGCATAGTTTATGTAGCGTGTAGCATATGCAAATTATGATGTAGCGTAGGCTACATGCAACTTAAGCTATTTTCATGAGTTATGTAGCGTGAAAGCTATGCTATGCTACATAGCATAAGCTACACGCTACATAACGTAGCTATTTAAAACGCTGGTTTTGAATAATGGTACCGGTCAACATATCAGCCGAAAAAAAATTATTTGCCCAATTATATATATATATATAGGGAAAAGGTACTATGCGCTCGAGCGTAAAGCGGTCTCCATGAGGTCGAGCTGGGGTGGGCCCCACCGTGATGCCGTTCGAACATCTATCCCCTCAGTCAGATGCACCATCCCTGGACGGGCCCACACGGCTGAAAATCACATCCATCCGAGACTTTTGTGGGCCACACCACGTCCAGAAGTGGAGAGGGGCCGTGCACCATTCAAACATTCAAAACCACTTGTGGCCCCCTTTTGAGACGTTTTTTGATGATCAACACCGTCCATCATGTGTATCCTACTTGAATGTAATTTTAGACCAATTTTCAGGCGGTATCCACATCTCAGGTGGGCGCCACCAAGTGATTTTACATGTTTTCGTGTGTATACTTATGTTTTCAGAAGGTATGGCCCACCTGAGTTCCTTGGACAATCGATTTCCAGCCGTGTGGGTCCCACTTGGAGCGGTACATCTGGTGGACGGTGTGGATCTTCGAAAGGAATCACGGTGGGGCCCACCCCAGCTCGACCTCATGGACGACCGCTTTACAGTCGAGCGCATAGTACCTTTTCCCATATATATATATATATATATATATATAATGAGCTTTTAAACTTCCCCCACGGTTGAAATGAAGATACAAGAGAGAGATGTTTTTTTAAATGGGCAATTTATGGCTGTGCCGGTTGATACTATAGGTGGATCAACTGATACAGCCATTTTTTATTCATCTGTATCGTAACGGAGTTTCAAAACCATGAGTATGGCGCTCATATACATTTGAGAATTTTACTTACTAACAGAAATTTTATCACCCCCACCCATGTTTAACTATGCCATAACATGCTTCTCAAATGTATCATGTTCTGCCAAATTCCAATAGTCAGGTTTTTCTTGCCATGATACAACATATATAGAAATATGCACTCCTCCCTGTAGCGACTTCTTGGTCGCCCCTAGAGAAGAAGAGGGGAGAAACAGAACTATTATAAGTTTCTAATTTGACAATTTCATCTTCTCACATGACATAGATCTCATATTTGTGGCATCCTGCCAACAACAGCATTCTTCATAGTTCCTCAGTCCTCAGTACCGGAAAAAATGCACATAATCTGCCAACCCCAATCAGAGGAATAAGATATGAGCTGCCCCACTTTTTCCAACCATTTCTTGCATTTACATTTCCTTCCCAACAATTTCTCTCTTTTTCAACTTTCTCCTATTTTACCTATTTCTTTTTATTCATGAAGTGATTTGAAATATATAATTACATTATTCTACAATTATACGAATTTTCTGATCCAACTAAATGATGGAAATGCATGATACATGCACCAAAACCTCACCCAATCCACCTTTGTTGAGTATGGTTAATTCTAGGTCTCACCAATGTTCCAAGTATTGGTCTCACTGCATGTATCGATGACCAAGAACACAGAGACATGTATCGGTATCACTGAAGTTTTGGAAAAATATCATTGACTGGAATTTTTCAATGAAACTTCAAGAGATGCTAAAAGACATGTTTACATATTAGCAATCAAAATATTGCAAAAAATAAATAAATATGCATAATAAGCTTCCATTTTATAGAGGCCTTTATAATGAAAATAAAACAACTATACAATATTGCATGCATCCACACATACATACATGATACATCCATCCACATGCACGCATGATAATGAAACAACATTATTATTTCTTTTACATAAACAAATTTTAATTTATATTTCTTAATTTTTAAATCATTCAAAAATAATTTTTTTGCACTCATTAATATCCATCCATAAACACATACAACTAAGAAATATTTAATAAAAACAACATAATTATTTTTTTCCAAATAAAACAAAATTTTCATTACATTTTCTTAAATTTTTTAAATAATTAAAATTATTTTTTCAGAAAATGAAATTTATTTTGAAAATCAATAGATCAGCCACCTCTCATCAACATATCAAATTTCCACTCTTCAATTACCAATTTTATGGGAGAAAATGGAGGAAATTAAGACTTCCCCAATTTCCACTACCCAAATGTTGAAATTTCTAACTCAAATCCATGTCAATGCATGACAATCATACATAGACATGAATTTCTAATGAAAGCCATGCTCTACACCTTATGAGTTTTAGTCTCGATTGCCAATTTCCACAACCTTTATGGGTGTAGTCTTATATCAGGAATCAGAATGATTAATCGACATAGCCCACCAAACTTGCTTTTGTAAATTGTAAACAATTGATTTTGAAATCATGTGCATTGTTTCGTAAAACCAACGGTAATTGTTTTTTTATTGAACAACCATGGTCGTGATCGTGAATGATTTTTAAAAAAAAAAAAAAAAATGGTTGTGAGATATGGTGGGCCATGGGACTGCAAACCTTAAGGCAGTATGTAAGAGGATATGTGAATAATAGGATGAGACAGGGTAGTCGTCTACATCCATGTACGGTGTACATGTGGAAACATCTGAGTTTGATTGGACATCCTTAGACGGTTGGGTTTGATTGGACATCCTAACCATGTACATGTGTACATGGTTAGGCAAGTACATTGAGGGTGTTACTTGTTGATGAAGTAACCCACAAGGATTGCCTTAGAGAGATCCCTCTATGGCATTGGTAGGCAAAGCTAAGTTGTGATAGGCTACAAGTTTATAAATATGGGCGAGTAGTTTAGGAAGCCCCACAGAGTCCCATGCCCTAGAAAAGCTTTCTTAGCACAGAGTAGAAACTCAATACATGCTAGTTGCAGAGATCATGGGAAGGAGGAAAAGCATCACGCCGATCGTCTTCCAATCATCTTCAAAACATGGTTTTACCTGTGTTAAACTATGCATGCCTCGAAGTAGATCTAGTTTTACCTTGTTTTGCTTCTGCCATGCATAAACTCTTTCAATTTATTGATACTTGAATTGTGTAGTGTTGCCTCACAAATGTTTCATTAGAAACTCTTCAATTGATTTGTGCTCCAATCAAGTCAAACTCTATTTAGTGAGGCTCTGCCAACATTTAATGCCTAGGTTTTTCTTTAAATTTACAATGACGGATTCTATTAAGGAAACCACAATGGAAACAAGAAAAACAATAGCCAAAGCAAGAGGTGACCCTCTCATCACTTCCTTGGTGAGCAAAGACTCCAACTAGAAAATGTAAAACAAAGAATACAAAAGACCCAAGAACCTAAGAAACCAGGTAATTTTGGCTACCAAAATCCCCAATAAATGCCCCAAAAGATCTGCAATATAGCAAACACAGAATTCCGTTCTCACAAGCACCCAACTGGTGCTCCTGTATATAATTCTTCTTTTTAAAGATTTACCTGATGCAAATTTTTTGTCAAAAATCCTCCTACACCTTTCCTTCCACAGGTTCCAAAGGACCCCAAAGAACAATAGATTCGAAATAGTGTTCTTGCAACCTCTAAATGGGCCACATCACCACTCTAACAATAGCTCCCCAATGGATACATTGAAGGTCCAAGACAAACAAAACCATGATAGAAAGAAGGCCCAAATTTCTCTCTCACCACCATGTAATAGAATCCAAATGCATAGTTTATAAAAAGTAAGTGCTTTTTCCCCTAACTAGTCCAAGTCAAACTTGATATCAAGGTATGACTTCATAGAAACATCTTAATATTCAAACACTTACCAAAACTAAGATTTCTCCTCATCTTATAGTTTTTTTTTTTTTCCTAATGGAAAACAAAACTTTATTGAAGCAAAGGAGGAGAACTAAACTAAGCACTAGGAATCCTAAACATAAAGCATAGCCTATATGTTTAAATGATGCATGTAACCTTGAAGAGATATCCCAAATTTCATAAAAAAATGAATGCTAGGCTCCACAGCTCCAAATCTGGAATTGAGGCTTGCCCAATGAAAACCCTAGGACCACCTTCTACAATGATCCCACTGAAGAAGACAAAAAAATTTAATCCCTCTCAAAGCCCCAAGGTATCCATCAAAACCAAGTCACGATACCAATAAGCCCCAAGAAGCATCTATACAGAAACTCCCGCATTTGATGATATTTGAGGGTCCCAGTTCCCCAACAAAGAACCATTGAAGTTAAGCTTCCAGAGACCATTGAGATGAGGGAACCAACAATGAGCCTTAATATCTCAAGAAGGCAGCCACCCGAACTCCAAGAAACACCTTATGACTAGAGAAGATATGATGATATAAACTTGATGCAATGAATAATTACATGAAGTGGGCCTTCAAGACACTAAAAGTCCTCTTGTTCCTTTCCTTCATCGCCCCAAAGCACTTGCATACCCCCCTTGCTTCCACAAGATCCTCTAGATTTGAACAGGTCTCCCAACCAACTAACAAAAACATCAATGATATATTCTGCAAAAACCCACCAGTAACTGGGGCTATAAAAAGGATCTATGTGAGTGTAATAGAGCAGTTTTGCACCTGCAATTTACCATGTTATTTCTTGTATTCGAACTCAAATCATGTATCATAGGACAACGATAATGATTAGCTTGTATTAGTTCTCATATTGCAATATACCCAATATGGGTATTGAGTGTAATATGAGTCAGACATCTGGTCTCTCTAGCAATGTAGCTGTTTTTCATCCATTCTTAACCATCTATCTCTCTTCAATCTCTCTCTAATGTAGCTGTTTTTCATCCATTCTTAAAAATAATGATTAGCTTATATTAGTTCTCATATTGCAATATACCCAATATTCTGATGCTTAAAAGCTCTGAAACATTCTTTAGCATCTGATCCTTCTTAGCTCTAGTTCTGTTCATAGACACTCATCATTATGGGTCTCTGCTCAATAATGATCAAGGAAGATAGTTTCTGGCGAAAACTCATTTATCAAGTTCTTTGGGCATTTTTCTAGGATTTTCCAATTTCGAAAGGTAAGTCTTCAAGAAATACCTGTTCCCTAAATCCAGGACAGTTTTTTTTTTCTTAATCTCAAGTCTCAACTGATGAATCTGGTGGATTTTAGTTTCTGGCTCTGAAGTGTGTGAGTTTTGGCAGAGTGCCGCTAGACACGACTGATTTTACAATGTCACTCTTAAAACATCAAATATCACCCAGTGAAACATAATGTTGAGTTCCCGATGTAGTTCTTGAGCCTCGACTAGAGATATTGAACATGCTATTAAACAGAGTAAGGAGAAATAATAGAGATTGGTACCGAGTGCAACAATAGATGCTTTTGTAATCGTTATTGACTTCCAAACGAAGTCTTTAGGAAGGCCGAGTTGGGTGCAACTGCATAGGCTTTGGTTTTTAAGCAGTTTTCAGGAGTTTATTTTGCTTCTTTTGATTCTTTTTGGCTTTCTTTTTTGAATTCTCAACTTCTTGGCTTTTTTTAAATTGTGTTGCATTTCGAAAAACAAAAAAGAAAAGAAGAAAGATGTTGATTGGAGCAGCAGATATTGCAAATCCTGTTATGGAACATATATGTTAAATGGAGTAGTGGAGAAGGTGAATCATATCATTAAAAATCGTTGTTAATTGGATTGCCAACAATGGAAAATCATATAATTAAAATCTGATGTTGGTCGGAATGATGGAAATATTGAGTCCCATTATTATTGAGAACCTCTAAAAAGTCTCTAGTTACAATTGATATTGCAATAACTCTAAAACTAACTTCTACTGCTTTAGCTGCTCTTGTTTTGTTATCTCAGCTCCTGACCGTAACTAGCAGTCAAACCAAACATCAAAAAATAACAACCCACACCTCCAAACATCAAAAAATAACAACCTACACCTCAATGTTATTGGGACTTCAAAACAACTGGAACTTCAGTCCTTTCTATTGTATATATGTGTTTCTTTCTTTAATAATAACCATTACCGGTAAAGCACGCACCCACGCACCGACACCCACACGTTAGCAATAAAAAATGGAGAACCTCAGACGTACTATTGGGCTACATGGTAGGCCTATGTAAACTGTCAACCTAAACCGATTGAGATTGCTAAGTAAAAGAAGAGCTCATCCAGGAGATTGATATGCCGATTCAGAGCCCATCAACTAATTTTAAGGATAGTTACAAAGAATACCAACTTCTAGAAGGAATACTATAAAAATGATGCCACACTATAAGTCCTCCATCATAATTTCCAATGATGCCACACCCTTATCACTTGTGCGAATGCATGCTCTCCACTCTTGGTCCTAGTAAACAATAAATTTTTCCAGAAATGATAATGAAAAAGTGTTATGGAAAAGTTTGTAATCTCAAAAAAAGATAAATTTTGTGGAAAAAAGTTTACGATGATCTTCTTAAATACAACCAAAATTTCAATGTTAGGAGAGTAAGTATCTAAGTGATAGAATTTTATTAATAAAACTTATGTTAGGAGAGGAGACAATCGATGTTACTGCTATAAGTATTCATGAATTTAGTATTTTCATATACTGTGCATGCATTTATTTACTAATTTCAATCCTTAATAGCTGTCTCCTACTCTTATGCAGTCAAATCCCCGGTTCAGATGTGTGGCTCAAAGTGGGCCCCACTAGGTCACAAGTGTAGCCCCTTCATTCAGCAAATCAGTTTTGTGTGCCAACTATGTCCTGCCTACGGTGTATATGCAAATAAAATGCCCAAAATATGTCATATGTTGATGTGTACAACTGTTATGATGTACACAAGCAACTCTGAGTATACACCTTTATGCATGATATGGTAGCCAGTTTAGTTGTTCAGTAGCTTTAAAAGTCTTTCCTTATTTGCTGCTATTTAATTTTAGAGCATCCTAGCTCTAGAAGCCTTTCTTTATTTGTCACTTTTTAATTTTAGAAAGTCCAGATTAGCATCCTTAGGAAAGAGTTGTTTCAAGATACAGAAACTGTGAAGTGTACTGTTATCTATAGATATCACCTCAGATCGTATGCATGTTATGTTATGGTGAAACTTTTGTAATCGCTGAGAATGTGTGACTGTGCGTTTGGAGGGGGGCATCTTTCGATCCTGTCTCACATTTGTGAATCCATCCTGCATATTAGTTCTCTTCAATAAAAAATGTGGCATGCCTGTGCTGATTTTCTGCAACTAATTTTACCTATGAATCTAGTTTGCATCACTCTAAAGTGACTACCTACAGATATGATACCAAAATAAGTACCAGCTACCAAGGTAACACTCACCATTTCGTAGCATTCAAGATATGGATTCAGGTAGAAGTATCCCATTGGTTCCATCATATTCATATTTAGTTTTATTCTAGACATTTTATCCATGTTCTTAAATTTGGTTTTTATTAAATAGAGTATTTTTAGCTTTATGGAATACACCAATCTTTTTTTCTTTTTTTCTTTTTTTTTTTTTTGGAAAGGCAATGATTTATTATAACAGGCCCAAGCGTAAAAGATATACAAGAAAAAAGGAAAAAGGAAAAAAGCCAAAAAAAGAAAAAAGAAAACTACCCTACTCCTTTACAAGCATTCACCCATTCCATTACATTTGCTAAAGGTCTTTTGAAGATATAAACTGCCTTTCTACTTCGATTCATAAGGCACCCATGGTTCCTTTCCTCCCACGGCCCAAATTCCAATCAAGAATGCCATACTTAACCAAGCTACAAATATTCAGTGTAGAGTTAAAAGCTGCTAGGCACACCCAAGGGACAAAGCAGGAGTGGAAGAAATGCCTAGGTGCTTAGGCACACGCCTGGAAATTTCAGGTGTCATCATCATCATCACCTAAGCCTCTCAACCAATGTTCAAAGTATCGGTATCGCGTTACGTATCGCATCCTTGGGATACAGATACATATCGGTTATCACATGGGATATATTATTTGTATCAGGTAATTTATCGCACTTTTTGGGAAACATGGGAAAACATTGGGAAAATAGTTGAATTTTTCAATGAAACTTCAGTGAATGTTAAAAAAGACCTTAATACACACTTTTAAATCATAACATCTCAAAAAAGAAGTGCACATAACAGGTTTCCTTTGTATAGGGTCCTAAGCTATGTGTTGTCTAACTGAACTAATGCAACTATATTCAAATTGAATGCATAACATTTAGAGAGTATGTGATAATCATTTCATCAAACACTCCTAAATACTTTGAAATTAGTCTCAATTGACAACTAGTCGAAGGAAAATTTTGAACAAAAAAAATATATATATATTTTAATTAAAAAAATTTATTAATTTTTAATTAAAATTTATTTATTTATTCCGAAAATTGACAAGGACTTAATAAATCAGTAGATCAGCGCTCATACACACTTGATTTCATGTTTGGAGTGCAACATTGCAAGCAATTTGGGAGAAATTGGGAAAATTTTGAATTTTCCCTAATTTCCCCCAAATCAGACCACCTACACTCAAATTTTGAAATTAGAGTGTATGTGATAATCATTTCATCAAATACTCCTAAATACTTCGAAATTAGTCTCAATTGACAACTGGTTGAAGAAAATTTTCAAAAAATAATAATAATAATAACATAGAGAACATGAAGAACCAATGGATATCGAAATCAAAGCTCCAACTCAATGATTTTTCATGCAAAACATGAAGAACCAATGGATTTATAACCATTTGACACTAATTTAACATAATTTCGACAAGAACAAAAAAATTCTGAAATTGAAAATGCTCACCAGATCGAACATGTGAGATATATCGGCACTACTTGTGTGTTTCATATCGCACAAGTGGGATACAAGATATATCGTGGGATATATCGGCCGATATCATCGATATTTAAAACATTGATCTCAACAAATTGGGGTTGGCTACGTGAATCCGTATCTGCCATTCCATTCTATCAAGGTCCACAACTTCAGTTACACCATAGGTCTTTTCTTACTAGCCTTCTCCTAGCCCTTTTAGACCCTTCAACTTGTACCAACTCACTGCATCTAACTGGCACAGTTCTTGGTCTATTATTATCTTTCAAAATGTTAATTTTATAGATATATATTATTAAATATAAATATTACTTCTATAAAAAAATTTATTTTTTCTATTATTATCTTTCAAAAAAGTATTAATATTTAATTATTATAGATGTTTTTAGAAGTGTATTTAATTATTATAGATATAAGTTCTTTTCATTTAATCAATCAAAGTCAACACCATTCAATTCCCCTCAGCCCAAAATAATATATCCTCAATTTTCCCTAGATTCCCCAATTCTAAATCCTAATTTACTAATTTCCCCAAATCTAAACGCTAAATTTCCCATTTTCCCCAACTCCTCAAATCCACAAATCCAAAATCGATTTGTTTTTTGCCAAAATCCCTAAATGTTCCAAACCCTAAAATCCAAATTTTCAAAGCCCCCACATCCTCTAACCTAAATTTTGTGATTCCCTTAAAATCCCCAATTCATCATCAATCTCTTATAGTTATACAGAACCAATAGAAGTTCAATTTTTTTTTCAAGATGTCTAATCTAATGGCCTTAACACACCATTAAAAGAAAGAAATCAAAAAGAAAAAAGATCTCATAAATTTATTGGAACAGGTAAGAAATTTGGGAGATCTCAAGCTTTGATCTAAAAAGAATTGACAAAAATCATTGAAAGAGGCTTAGAAGCCCCTTCTTATAAGTTCCTGCCCTTACAGGTCGTTAAAATACAAAATACAAAATACAAAAAAAAAAAAAAGGTACTTCTGAGATACCCATAAGTGTACCTCACATAAAAACCAAGCCGCAAGTGCGCTTGGGCCATGGTGTCATTGCCACGCCCAGGGTCCAAGCAAGGCACAACTACCCCAAAATGCCTAGGAGTGTTGGAACGCCATTGACAATACTACAAATGTCTATAGAGATTTTTTAAGTAAGACATTCTACAACATTATTCTTGGTTATTTTTTATAACTGCTATATTAGAGTTTTTTTTTTTTTTTTTTTTTGAAGGGTAATGAGAACTTCTATTAAAAAGGCACCAAGCTAGCACAGCAAATTAACAATATATTAGAGAATTTTTAGGAGTTTGAAATTAATGAACCTACCATAACAGAAATGGTTATAACACATTCTACATGTATCCCACAAGCATTCAGTACCAACAACAATATTGAATATTGTCAATATCAGTAACCTAAGCATATACCAGCATGTGGATGTCTTAGGTTCTATTTTTTTGTTCTTTCTGTAGTATGTGTTCCCGTGAGTACGATAGGTTTATTTGCTTGGATGCATTGTACAATGTGTATAGTTGGATAATTGATAAGCATGCATGCATTTTTTTTACATTCTGAACATTGTTGCATTTCTTGATGTAATGACACATTTCTTCTCTCCTCTTTTCTGTTTTTAAGGGTAATAATGATTTTATTAAAGAAGCGTCGGCCCAAGATGAAACAAAGGCTACAACCGAAGAAAAAGAGAAAAATTACAATCTTCCATAGATTTAATATAAGAGGCCCACTCCACCACAGGAAAATGAGCCTTTAAGAAGACCTCCTCTACCTTAAGGGATTCATGGCGGAAGCATCTCCTATTTCTTTTCCCCCAAATAGCCCATAAGGAACCTAGGAGAACCAATCTCTCAAATAATTGTTCCATTTCTTACTAACCCCACCCGATGACATAGCAAGAATAGCTCTCCAGCGGATTCAAGCATCACCCATGACATGTCAAAGATTCTAAAGAAACTACTACACATGTGCCTAATGAACGGACAATGAATGAAGAGATGATCTATTGTATTAGAGCCCACCATACACATCATGCACACATTAAGTAACATCATTGATCGACGAACATCTTTGAAGGTGGCAAACAATGAGGACTCTGCCTTCTTCTGACCAGTCATCCAAAGGCCACAACTTTTAGGGGAGCCCAGTAGTGCCACACCTTGGCCATGACCACTCTAAAATCATCCTTGTCTAGGTGCCACAAGAGATTGTAGAAGGACCGAACCAAAAAGTGACCAGATTTTTCCTTTAGCAAAAGCATTTTCTCCCCTCCACTCACCAGCATACAAAGGTGAAGACAATCAAGAAGCCTCACAAACTCTTCCACTTCATCATCCGTCATGTTCCTTCAAAATGGTGGAGACCAAACCACAATATTGCCTTAGCAGCAGCAGGATACTATAATGTTCCTTCCCGAAGAGAGATGAGCTATTCTAGGGAACACATGTTGGAGGGAGGATTCTCCAATCCACATCTTCCAAAAAGCAAACTCTCTCCTTGATACCAATAGCGAAACCAATCCTCCTGCTAAAGATATGATTGAGCCTAGATTATCCCTTTCCATATCCATGAGGCTTTATAGAGAAAAGAATCCTTAACCCCCCCAAGGCCCCACCCCCCTTAATCACACCCATACTTTTTAGCTATGACCCTACACCACAAGTCCTCAGTCCCGGATCACCAAAGCCATTTCCCCAAAAGAGCTAAGTTCATCTTTTCCCAATCCTTTAACCCCTCCTTCATAAGATCTACACACCTCTCTTTTTTAACAAAAAAATTTTATTAATACGCCGCTAAATTAAGCAGAAAGAAATTGCAGCCCAAGATCATTACACAAAAAGCAAGGATAACACTACATCAACATTTACACCTCTTTTTTTTAAGGTTAATAAAAAAAAAATTTATTATTACGCCGCTAAACTAAGCATAAACAAATTACAACCCAAGATCATTACACAAAAGCAAGGATAACACTACATCAACATTTACATTTTTTGCCCCAGATATCCATTCTATCACATCTCGCTTAGATTTCCAAACTATCTCCTCCCATGACCCTTTATTGCTTTGAAAGCACCGCCTATAAAGTTCACCCCATATGTTCCATAAGACTACCATTATGACCATTCACCACCCCATTGACTCGTCCTAGAAAGCTTTCTACCATGCCAGCCCTTAGTAGGTCTTTTATAGCTTGAGGCAAAACCCAGTTCACTCCAAAGCTAGCTAGAAAAGCGGACCATACTTGCTTCACAAAAGAGCAATGAATGAAGAGGTGATCAATTGATTTACACATAAGGCAAATATTTGGGAGAATTATAGGCTTATAGCCCTCTTCTGTAGGTTGTCAATAGTTAATATTCCCTTTCTCGCTACCAACCATACAAAAGTAGCCACCTTAGAAGGCTCCATAAAACCAGAAACTATAAAAGAAGTCCTAGCATGATGATATTGAAGATTCCCGAAGCATCTAGTAGAAAGGTCTAACTGAAATTTTGGCCCGACCGGATACACTCCCTCATCCAACCTCTCCACTTCAACCCGCATCCCATTTGACCTAGCAAGTAGTCCAAGAATTTCCAATTGACGTGATCATTCGCCTTCTCTGTCCAGTAATAACACATTTTATTATTGGAATGTGAAGTTATGATTCACAAAATGTCTTGCAGCAGAAACAAGATGGAGAAAAAAAAGCACTTAGCCATGGAACAATGAAATAGGAACTATATATATATATATATGGCAATGGTCTCCTACACACCAGGCCGTAAATAGCCTATTTATGGTCTAACGGTTTGGTGTGTGTGTGAATTCCACTCCATGCATCAAGATGTGTTAGCCCATTTCAGGCATAAGGCCCAAAAATCAAGTGCATTGACGATTCAGGTGGGCCATACCAAGGGAAACAATTTAGAGGGTAAGTGTCATCCTTCGTTGTTTCCAAATGTGAGGTCCATCTGAAACACAGACAGAACTGGTTTTTTTGCTCTTGGCCTAAAATTAGGCAATTCACCTAATGGGTGGAGTGGATTATATATATATATATATATATATATATAGGGCCCACCCCAAGTAGACGACCCCTTACTTTAATTCATGTGGATTCTGTATGAGGCCCTAACAAGGCTTTACCTTTGTATGAAGATTCTGTGAGGCCCACCGTGATGTATGTGTTGTATCCACACTGTCCATCTATTTTTCCAGCTCATTTTAGGGCATGAGACCAAGATCGAAGTATTTCCAAATCTCAAGTAAACCATACCATAAGAAATAATGGTAATTGCATGCCTACCATTGAAACTATCCTATGGCCACAGAAGTTTTGGATCAAGCTAATATGTCTTTTCCTTTCATCCAAGCCTGTGTGGCCTTATGAACAGTTTGGATGACAAATAAACATTACGGTAGGCCCTAGGATGGTTTCAATGGTCGACGTTTATCCCACTGTTTTTTGTCGTGTGGCCCACTTGAGCTTTGGATATGCTTTAATTTTGGTCTCATTCTTTAAAATGAGCTGTAAAAACGAATGGATGTTGTGGATCAAACACATACATCACGGTGGACCCTATAGAGAATCCAGACCTCACTAGCGTTGTGAACTCCTCACTATGTAATTCGCACTGCAGGAGACAAGTTCTGGCGGTGAAACAAAGATGGAGAGGGCTAAGGGTGGGCCCCACCATGATGTGTATATGTGAAATTCACTCTGACTATAAGGTGTGTGGTGATCATTTAGCTGTAGGGCTAAATAATCATTCACATCCACAATTCAGGTGCGCCACATGAGTGGAAAGAGTGTTGGGATGCCTACCATTCAAATCGTTTCACTTGATATGGCCCATATAAATCACGTATAGGCCTAAATTTTTGTGCCCATAAAAGACGTTTTACGATTTAACATAAATAACATGATGGGCCTCATAAAAATCAAGGGTAAGCATCCCCTCTCACACTGTTTCTATTTATGTGGCCCACCAAAATCACAAATCCGCCCAATTTTTTAGTCCTATCACTAAATTTTCATCATGTACTTAACGGTTGGAGTGGATTTCATGTGTAGACTATGGTGAGGCCCACCTTGAACCCAAGCCCCCCACTTGTCCCGCACACAGTTTGGTGTGGCACAGTTCATAGGAGACCAACTCTCTCTCTCTCTCTCTCTCTCTCTCTCTCTCTCTCTCTCTCTCTCTCTCTCTCTCTCTCTCTATATATATATATATATATATATATGTGTGTGTGTGTGTGTGTGTGTGTGTGTAAGGAGTTTCACACCCCAACAACAAATTCTGTTTTCCCACAACCTCCTCTATATATGTGGTTCATACATACTAATCTAAGACTAAAACACAAGCGGTGGACCCCACTATGGATGGACCACCATTCAAAACTAGTAAAAATTCCTAACCACCTGACCTGTGGCATTCAAATGGATAGTTAAGACAATAGGAAGTTTTTATTTTAACCATCCATTTGCATGCCACATATCAAATTACATGGGATCATAAAGGATGTCAAACAAGGTGGTGTCATAACAGTAACGGTGGTCGTAATGGCCACCACCATTACCATTACAATACGGGCCGGAACAACCATTACAATCTCTCTTTTTTGCGGAAAGAAAAAAGCTAGATAAAACTTGTATCAACCCCGTAACAGACCGTGACGGGGGCTATAACGGGGCTGATACAAGTCTTTTTTCCATAATGGTCATTACACCCGTTACGACCCAGTAATGCATTACAGTTGGCACCATTACCGTTACGGAATGGCCGTTACAGCCTCGTAGCGGCCATTATGGCACACCATGAATTGTCCAATAAGTGCACATCTAATAGTCGCCATACACAGTGAGGTTCCTTGAGTGTACAACTCCAATTACCACCGCTAGACATGCATCTAGTGGAGGTTACAGCAAAACACAGTTGGGGTTGAGCCATGAAACACAATGATGGAAAAGAAGTAATTATAGAACCCGCAAATGCATGGTTGTGCATCAATGAAGAAATGAAGAATTATAAAGAAGTCTTGGGTCAAGGGGTACCAATTGCTAAAGAGGAAGGCTTGTGCATCTTGCAAGAAAAAGATAACCGTTAGTTGGTAGGTATGAAGTTTTAGGTCCATCATGAGGAGCACAAGTTGCAGGCCAGTGCAACAATGATGGTAAGTCTCCTTTTTTTTTAATGAGACTGTGATAGTAAGTCCTCTTGCATGGGGAGCACTCCTACGGTAGTGAAGAAGCTTGGTTTCTTGTGTTGGGAGACTATTCTCTTAGACGAGTACACTGAGGTGTTTCTAATGATCGGCTTGTGTTGGGGAGACTATTCTTTTGGATGAGGTGACGGATCAAGATCAGGAAGAAGCAATATGTGTCGAACCCTCCAGATATCAAAATCATTGTAGGAGATGACGAGTTGCTAGCCAAGGTAGAGGGGGAAAAAGGATGGGGAGTGCATTGCAAGATGGGGGGAGATCAGGGCTTTTCCAGAGAGAAACAGGACGCGTTGGGCGGCCATGGTTGCAGCTTGTGAAGCAGTGAAGGAGTACCGAAGTTGTGCACCTGCGAACCTTTACCAATTCATCTGGCTCCGTGTCGCTTGTTGGACGATGGAGATGGGATAGGCGGAGGGCGATCACATCTCCTTGCTTCGAAAGGTTTTAATTGCTCTGTGGATGAGCGCTTGCCTGAGTACTCACTCTCAGCCTCAAGTCCAGCGCCTGAACCTATCTTTAAGGCAATTCGTTTTTAGACACCTAGCAGCCTCGAACCGAACCTCAAGGGCACGTGTCACAAAGAGAGTGTGGTCACTGTCCTCTCCTCATTTGTTGACATGTTTAAAGAAAAGAGCGTGTTGGTCCTCTCAACGAATTTGGTTTCAACATGTGGCGAGGCAGAGAAGAATTTTTCGAAGGCTATCGTCTTATCCCCGACACGTGTCTCGTGCGGAGATCGATATTTCGCCCACACACTTCATAAGTAATGGCATGTGCGACCCAATATCCATCAGTTAGAAACTTCGGTCATTCCACCATTTTTCAATAAACAACCAGTCTAGGGCTCTAAAGAAGCGATTTTGCAGTGGTTCGGGCCTCTCCGAAATCATCTCAACAAATTCCAGACAATTGGTGATGAAGAATCTAAGCCAGATTAGCCACACATCTGAGGAGTCACGGGTTGATGCGAATCATTTCGAGGAAGATCAACTCAAGGAAGCACAACAACAAATCAAGGTAGTTGAAGGGGGCGACTCTAAGCCCACCTTAGAATACGGTTATTGTCACACCCTTATATGTTACCAAGTCGCACTATGATGCCTCTGGGCAATCTCATCCCCTACTTCCAGTGTCAAAGTTTGATCTTTTTCCAAGAAGGGAAGCAATTATTGAGAAACAGTACAGATGGACTAAAGATGTCCTCGAAATGGTGGGGGGCTTAATTTGTATGTCATACGGAGCTCAAGACAAAGACATTATCAATGTCTTTCACTTCATTAGATCTAATGCAATTCCAAGTCATCTAAGTGTGCAAGTTGTGAAGCCTAAAAAACCTCCAAAGGGTTGGAGAGAGCTCTCGAGTTTGGAGTGTTCTATCAACTATGATTTTGTAGGCAAGGTCTCTGAAGGAAAGAGGAAGACTGGGCAAAGTATATAATCAATGATTTTCTTCTCTTTAAATGAGACAGGATTAGGTTGCAAGTTTAAACGAGCCCAAGTGAGGAAGATGTGCGGGGGTTAAAACAAGGGATGGGACTCTATTAATGTTGTTGGATCTACGAGGGGTGTCCTAATGGCCCAAAATGAAGATGTCTGGAAGAAGACAAATTGTCTGTTGGGCTCCTTCTCTATCTCTATTTTACTCAGAGAGATTGCTACTGGGTTTGAGTGCATTTTTTCTACAATCTATGGTCCCTGCTTTAGCAATTTAAGGGATGAGTTTTCGTTGGAATTGGACAATGTCAAACAGAAATGGAGTCTCCCGTGGTGCATAGGCAAGGGTTTTAATGTGATTCAATTTATGCATGAGAAGTCTACAAGTGGTCGGGTCAACAACAGCATGAGGAGGTTTCTGGATTGGGTGGGCAAACACGATCCGGTGGACCTTCCGTTACTAGGTACTAAATATACTTAGTCAAATGGTCAACACAACGCTATTTTGTCAAGAGTATACAGATTTCAGGTATCCCCCGATTTTATCAACAAATATCCTTTGTTGTGTCAACAAGGTTTGCTAAGGACCGTATTTGACCATCGCCCAATTGTTTTGGAAGTGCCTTCGGATAATTGGGGTACTAAACCTTTCAGGTTTGAATTGGCTTGGGTAAAAATTTAGGGTTTCAAGGACTTGATAAAAGATTGGTGGAGCTCCATAGTTGTTGAAGGATATGTGGGATTTATGCAGAAAACTTAAGTTGCTGAAAGAGAAGTTAAGGACTTGGAAAAAAGATGTTTTAGGGGCTCAGGGGGCTGAATGTGATGAAATGGCTTCAGTTGGATATTCGAGAGGAATCAAACATTCTTTCAAAGGAAGATCGGGAGAAAAGGTTTACTTTACTAGTCAAGTACGTCACCCAATCTAAGGACGAGGAAATCAAGTGACAAGTTGAGACAACGATCAAGAGCAGTGTGGCTCAAAGCGGGAGTTAAAAATACTCAATTTTCCATAGTATCGGGAGTGCCCAAGCCAGGAGCAACCATATTAGCTCCCTATTTGTTGATGGTGAGAGAACTATGGTCAAAGACAAGATTTGTGACACTATAGTCTCCTTTTATAAGAATCTTCAATCCGGTAATAATAGTTGGAACAGGCCGCGTCTCGATTATCTCCCTTTCCAGAGGCTATTGGAAGAGGAGGCTGCCTCCCTTGAGGTCCAATGCACCGTTAAAGGAGTGAAGGCTACTATCGATTCACTTGGCAGCGATAAAGCCCGAGCCCTAACAGTTTTCCCATTGCCTTTTTTTTAATCTTCTGGCATCTGGTAGAAAAAGACACGATGGACTTTATCGAAGAATTTTTCGAGCGCAGTAGACTGTTGGTCGAAGTGGGAGCTTCCTTTATAGCCCACATCCCCAAACTCAAAGGAACAAAACAGTTGAAAGATTTTCACCCGATAAGCCTATTAGGGGGGGCTCCTACAAGATCCTAGCGAAAACCCTTACTTTATGATTTTGAGGTGTGTTCTTTGAAGTCATTTTTGCAAATCAATGGGCTTTTGTTATGGGAAGACAGATTCTGGGTACAACCATTATAGATCACGAATGCATCGACTCCAAATTCAGACAGAAGAAGAGTGGTTTGGTGTGCAAGCTTGATCTTCATAAAGTTTATGATCACATTGAATGGGAATTCTTAGATTAGATGCTAGACAAGATGGGGTGTGGCCAGAAGTGGAGGAACTAGATGCATTCGTGCATTCAATCAGCCTCTTTTTTCGTTTTGGTTAACAGTTCGCCGAAAGCATCCTTCAAGGCTACCAGAGGTCTTAAACAAGGAGACCCCCTCTCCGCATCTTTTCGTGGTGGTAGGCGAGGCATTTAGTAGGATGCTAGCTAGGGGAGAAGAGCAAGTATCATCCATGGCTTTCATGTTGCTAACAGCGGACCTACTATCAGTCACCTCCAGTATGTGGATGACATGATTCTGTTTTGTAATGCAGACGAGATTGCGGTGAACAATCTATGCAAAATTATAATTTTGCTTCAAAGCAGTTTCTAGGCTTAAGGTCAATGTGGCTATAAGTGAAATGTTTTGGGAATACATCGTCTCTAATCAGGACTTGTTGAGATTCGCAAACGTGCTTGGATGTAAGCTGGGTTCTTTCCCCACCTTGTACCTTGGTTTGCCCCTATGCTTAGGAAGCCCACTATATATCTATGGGATAAGGTGATAGAAAGAATTGAAAGAAAGCTAGCTAGTTGGAAATGCCGATTTATGTCTTTGGGAGGGAGGCCAACTCTCAGCATCTTGGCGTTTTTTAACACACCAATGTATTTTATCTCTTTTTAAATGCCCTTGTTCGGTGTTAAAGCATCTAGGTAAATAGAGGGATTTCTTGTGAAAAGGGGTGCAAGACAGTCAAAAGTTCCATCTTCTTAATTAGAAGGAGATCTGTAGACTGTAATCTGAACGAGGTGCGAGGATCAAGGACTTGGGGCTCATGAATATTGCTCTTTTCGGCAAAAGGCATTGGAGTTTCAATTCCAAGTCGGGAAGTCTATGGAGGGCGGTCATTGCTAGCAAATATGAAGTTCAAGATGGTGGTTGGTTGATGTAGGACCAATTTATGAAGCCAAACAATGAGTGGAGATCATTCAGCAAATTAAATTAATTAATTAAAAAATCACAAAACACACTAAAATCATCACACAACTCAAAATCCAATAAGAAACTATGAATAGATAAAGCTAAATTAACAAATAATGTCCCGCGGAGTCATTAAATACTTAAAACTTGGATCTAATGGATGTAGAGACATCCAAATAGCATAAGGATAAGTCTATTTTAAAAGGGAAAACCTAATACTACCTAGGGTTTGCTTAATTAAGATGTAGTTAAATCTAGGGTTTAGGGAATTTGGGAAAAAGTTGAAATTAGGACTTAATCGGTTCAATTGGCTAAAGAGATTTGGGGATTTAGGTTTTAACTAAAAGGGATTAGGGTTTTGGATGATTGAACGTTAGGGATTGGAAGTGAATTAGGGGAATTACAGTTTGGAAGATTTGGGGGAAATTGAAAGTTAAGGAATCTAGGGTTAGGGTTGGGGTTTTGATGGGGAATCAAAGAGATGCAAAGGGAAAAGGAGGTGACCATATGGACCAGCCTGTGGGCTTCACACGTGTGACCATACGGTCACACGTGTGGGCTTGGACGGCTAGGGTTCGTGTTCTCTAAGGTGGGTTAGAGATAGGGAAGGTTAGAGAGAAGAATAGATTAGGTTTCTAGAAAGGTCTAAAGGTTTTGTTCATCCATTGCCCGTTTTTCCAGCATGTTTGGTCAATCTTGCTTTCTTCCTTCTCGGTTTCCTGGGCTTTTCCGCGTTCTACGAACCATCTGCTTGCAGCCTGGCATGGTGTGGCTATGGGAAAGGAGATTGCTGTGGTTTGGAGAATGTCTATTCTAATCGTTTGGTGGGCTATCTGGGAAGAAAGAAATAATAGATATTTTCGTGACGTGTCAAACTCCGTGGAAGTAATAGTTACAAAGGTGCATCTTCTCTTGTTTGAATGGGCTTCTAATGTTGTTAATCTTTCCTCTTGTAATTTTTCCCTTTTTTGCTAGTAGAGTGGTCTGCTACCTCAGTGGATCCTCTTCTCAGTTTTGTTTTGCTTCCTTTGCTATTAATGAATTTCACAGTTCTCTCTCTCTCAAAAAAAAAAAAAAAGGTGTAAAGGTTTTGGAATGGGAAAGATGAAGCTCTAAAAAGAGTGCCTTGGATAGAGAAGAAATTCAACGGCCGATAGTTGGAAACCTCGCATTCTCGTTATTGAAGAAGGGCATCTCACCGATCTTCATTCCAAATTGCATGAAACGGGACTTCACATCACATGAAGAAGAAAACAAGAAGTTTTTTTTTTCTTTTTTTGAGAGAGAGAGATTCCAACACAGACAGGACGCCACCCCCAATATATACTCTCATAAACTTTTCGAAATTACAAAAAGGTCCTTATTTCATGTATTTTTATCAAATTAACCCTACTCTAAGAAAAAAAACAAATAATACCTCTCACAAATAGTTCAAAAACAAAAATCAACATGAAAAATAAATCCTATGATAGTCCTAAGCCTATGTATCCTCCATTGGCCGCACCAATGGCCACGATCACGATCCGACGGTGATGATGGTCCCAATCACAATCCAATGGTCAGAATAAAATATTGATCAAAATCAATGGTCTGATGCTCCTAAGGAGGATGTCACGAAGATTTAGGCCCACTAGCAGGCCCCATGTATGGGTCGTCCAACCACAAGGACACCAATGCTCTCGTCCTCCTTGCGAACACTCGAACAGGCGCACAAATGTCCTCATCACTGGGCCACTAAGGGCATGTTTAGATGACCGGATTCCACAGTAATGTGGTGTAATGTTATGTAAATGGGTAATGATTATCACTACCACAGTATTCCGAAGTAAAGTTGTATGTAATACCAATACCATTCTCACAACTTCAATTTTTTGATATGCATGTAATGTACCCATGTGATTACATGCATGTAGATGTAACTTTCCTAATATGTGTTATATCAACACCATCCATCCATTTTGCAATATCATTTTAGGGCATGACGCCAAATATCAACTTCATCTAACACTTTTGTGGGCCGCAAGAAGTTTGTAATGGCAGATGTTCAATCCCAATTGCTTTCTGTGGTGTGGTCAATTTCCATTTTGGATATGCCTCATTTTTTATCTATCTCCATAAAATGATCTCGCAAGATGAATAGACGGTGTGGATATAACACATACATCATGATGGGCCCACAAAACTATGCCACATCAATGCAGCTCCGCCCATCCAAGTCGATGGTAATTCCGACGGATTACTATGATTTGACGGCTTGGTTTATCCAATCAGCTACATGGAGTAATGATGTGAGTTTTACACTACATTATCATGGAACCCGAGCCATCCAAACGCCCTAAGCGGTCCTCTCTGTACTACGCGTCAAGTATTTGGCAAGCCATTGTGTTGGCGGAACACTTAGTGCAAGAAGGCATAACGTTTGCTTTGGGCAAAGGGGATTGAATTCGTTTTTGGGTGAATATGTAGTGTGGAGACAGGTGCTTCAAGACTCCTTCCCTTGTCTAGCTAACCTAGCCCGGATCGATATATTCTAGTCTCGCAATGCTTCTTTATATGTGGTGGGGACACGATGTGGTGCCATCCGTGCCGTAGGAGTTTGTCCAATGATGAAACCGTAAAGCTTATTGGTCTGTTGGATCACCTCAAGAATGCGACGCCATCACCTTTGGAGGACACGTTGATTTGGAAGTGGCACAGGTCTGGGAATTTCACCATCACATCTTTTTTTCCCGTTACATCTCAGCTTCTAGTAGACCCCAAGGACCCTCCCACCCCTATCTTCATTGGCACTATGGGGCCCCACCTCGTGTTGCAGCGTTTGTATGGTTAGTCATCCAAAAGAGAATACTCACAATCGACAACCTCCAACGAAGATCCCTAGTCCTCCCAAATATATGCTTAATGTGCATGAAAGACAAAGACAGTCAATCACTTATTCATCCACTACGCCTTTGCTCGAGAAGTGTGGGATTTCTTCCTCATTGATTCTTATGTGGTCTGGGTTATGCTAGAGTCGGTGCAAGACCTCCTTTGGGCGTGGCATGAAGGGGTGGGAAGGTGAGTAAAGTCATTTGGAGGCTGATTGCTATCGCAGTTTTGTGGGCAATTTGGAAAGAAAGAAATGTGCGATGTTTTCGAAATGGGAGCTCCTCAGTAGTCGGGGTAATTAAGATCATCTTGGATCTTATAAGGGGTTGGACCCTATCGTTAATGCAACTTCGGTTGCTTCTTTCTGTGTTATAGAGCCCTGATTTGCATTGTATTCTTTTCCTTTCTTTTGGCATGCTTTTTAATAAATTTTGTTCTCTCAAAAAATAAAAGTTTAAGACCTCTTCAACCCTTTCCATGTGAAAGTCAAAATAAATAAATGCATTCCATTCTGCTCAGTAGAACATTACATGTTGCCTTCAACAATAATAGGACCAACAAAATATCCATTTATCATGCATAATAATGCAAGAGGGAATGACAGCAACAGGCATGCAATGACAATGTGGACCCCACATGTTAAGTGGTGCTTGGAGATTTTTAAGAAAAATGGATCCTTTGTGTGGTTCTAGCATAATTCTTTGGGGTCTCCATTTTGTAAAGATTTTAAGGGATTTTGCTATGAGTCCAAATTAGTTAGTTTTTATTGTCTTTAGTAATAGTTGCCTGGTATTAGAAAGTCTTAGGTGTCATTAAGTCATTAGCAGATTTTCCATTTTTGGAGATGTGTCTTGGGTATCTTTGATAGGATATATTAATATCTTGGGGGTCTTTAATAAGATATATTTATATCTTGGGAGATTTTTATGGCAATCAGATTAGAAAAAGAAAGAAAAAAATTTGCGAACTTAGGGAATTGTGTGGGTTGTGCAAAAATCCATTCTTCTCTTCTTTTCTTCTTTCTCAAACCCATCCTACATCACATTGCCCATCACAAAGTGCCAAAATCTCTAGCCCTCTACCTCAAGCAAGTTATCTGTCATGGCTGATCTGGAACAAACAACTCACATTAGAGTATAAAACATCTTGCACTAAAACATGACCCAAAATATCATTCTAGGAGAAGATTTGGAACAAAAAAGGATCCTCAGCCAAAATTGTTCATCCATAACTGCTAACCCATTTGAGTTTAAAGATGACTCAAATATCATACTAGGTAGAGACTTGGACAAAACTTGATTAGATTTGCTCTCAAAACGGTTATGTATACATTACACTAATCAACATGAAATCCAAAGAAGTAACATCAATGATGCTACAAGACCATCTTTATGCATCAAAATTGCAGATCCAAAACCAACGTATGGCAGAAATGAAGGATGATTGTGTTAGTCCGATGCAATGAAACTACAATTCATTGTAGACAACCCATTCGATCCACGATTGACAAAGAAAGAGAATGAGATCTAGAGAATAACCTGAAAAAGATAGTTAGGTGCTACTAAGGACAAGTCACCCAACAAACCACCCCCATAAAGAGGACATCAATTGCTTAGTCTAGCAAGGCCAAGCGACAAAGAACCAAGCTCACAGTTGGTGCAAACACAAATGCATTTGATCTTTTAAAGATCAAGGGGATGATGATAGCAATGACAATAATAGAGATGATGCTAGTGGTGGTGATGGTGTGACAGCAATGACACAGAGGTGATGCTTGTCCATGACATTGAGGGTATTGATAATGATTGCAATAGTCATCGAGGCTAAGGTCATAAAGCAAGCCACAAGTTGTTCTAGTACATATAGGAACAGGCACGAGATACGCTACTTCCTCCAATGCATGGCTAGCTAGGGGCAAAAGGAATTCTCGGAGGGGAGGAAGAGAAAGCTTGGAAGATAATTAATGGTAGAAGAAAGGAGCCGTATAAGAAGGGGAGACTCCAATTCAATATTTCGGCACATCCGACCCTCTACATTCAAGACTTCCCGAAGGGAAGGTTGCCAGTGAATTTCTCTAGGGTTTTCAGAAGGGCGGGGGCAGTTATGGATGTCATTCTTCCCAGAGTCAAGGGCACGGCGGCGCCTCGTAGTTTCGCCTTTGTGCGCATGAGCACAGAGGAGGAACTAAGCCAAGCAGTTGAAATGTTGCACAGAGAGAGTTTTGGGGGCATGAAGTTGAGAGTCCAACAAGCCCAATTCGGCCCTAAATGAAAGCACAAAGAAAGGAGAAGCCCTACCTTGTCTCTGTGGCAAAGATCTAATATGAGAGGAAGGGAGCAAATCCTGCTAGACGATTAAGCTAAGATCCAAGTCATTGAGTCTTTGAAAGGAAAGGGGGTGATCTCGTTCAAGGAAGTGGTGGTCGGTAAGGCAGATGATGACGCTCGGCGTGTGGAAGAATAAAGAAATCGACGGTCTCCCATTACAGCTTCAAGTAAATGGGTTGTGATGAAAATGCGTGAAGGGGTGAAAGTGATGAGACTGAGTCAGGGGGTGATATCCCAATCGTGGGATACTTTGCATTTCTCAGCGATAGCCACAACCAAAGAAGGGGCCACAATTCCCAAAGTTAGAGAATGGTTGGACAATTGTTGCAA
Organism: Magnolia changhungtana; assembly: GCA_030180095.1. Lineage (NCBI taxonomy): Eukaryota > Viridiplantae > Streptophyta > Magnoliopsida > Magnoliales > Magnoliaceae > Magnolia > Magnolia changhungtana. The sequence goes on along the minus strand of JASAUF010000092.1, from coordinate 4,830,197 downwards.
ACTGAAACCGAAAATGTACAGTATTAGGCCTATCAGCTTCAACAAGCTTTGGATTCACCCAAGTCTAGGGGTGAATGCAAACCTTCTAGTCATAGTGGAAGCCCTTCATAGGGGCAGCCCAATCCTCCATATTCAAACATTGGAGGAATTCTCCTCCTTTGGGAGTGAAGATATATGGTTTCTCGTTTGGGAGGTCTCGTTGGAATTTTGGTTCCAAGATTTCTTTGTAGCGGCAACGTCTTGTTTGGGAGATATCGTGAACTGGATTCAAGGATGGAGCTTGGGGAGGAGGTAGGAGACATTAGGGTTTGCATTCATATGAAGAAAGGAATCGTAGTTCCAAACTTCGTCTCGGCCTTCGTCGGCGACAAATGGATAGTCATGTCCGTCCAGAGGGAGGAGAAGGGTTGTGGATCTTCCATGTGGGGTGATCTGTGGAGACCGAGGGAGGTCACTACGACGGGCTGCGACCATGATCTTAAATCCAGCGGTGAGGATGAAGCTTTGTTTGGTTGCTCCTTAAGAGCATTGAGAGTTGGGGAAGAAACTTGGGACTCGAGTGGAGGATTGGAGGTAGGTAGGGGACGCTCGATTCGCGGCATGACACATGGCGTATCTTGCTCCATGAGGAGCACAAAAGTTTATTTGTTTTCTCCTAAGACTGGAGATTTTGCCCGGTTCAAATTTTGTGCCTCTTCCAAACCAAGTGTCGGTTAACACTATGCAGGTTAGTATCCCAAGCCAAGACAGTTGTCATGAGGAGACGGAGCCAGTTCATTCTAGTTCGGAGTCGAGATCCAAAGCAACATTGCTTTGAGTCACGTGCGATGAGTTGGCTCATGCGACTCGTGCTATAGAAGACTCTGGTCCAAGTGCTTTTCTCACCCCTGCAACACGTGTTATTACTTATAGTAAAAACACACGTTCACCTTTGGTTGTTACATGTGATAGTCTTCCAAAGTCGATGCTCTCAAAACCGAAAGTCCCCGTTCTTATTTCCAGTTCTTATCTTGGTGAAGCAACAGAGGGAGTTATTGAAAGAGGAATTGACGATGTCAAGCATGAAGATCAGACCTCAGCCTCGCCGTCAAAGCAAGATGGAGATGTTGTCCAGCCAGAAGCGTTGAAGGGGGATCTATGGGTGCTTTCAGAGTAAAGAGACGCAGAGAGTATGCTCCCCGAGGAGACTTCGGTATCAAGTACTGGGGAGCTCATCTCAGCAAAGGATATGGGAGAGGGAGATCTATTCGAAGAAGCTCTGGTTGTTACACCCCTCGCCGCAAAAAAGATGTAGTTCCATTCAACTCCCTGTGTTTTGCGATTATTTCCTATCGATCAAGAGGCAATGGGGGAAAATGGAAATAGGTCTGGGATTTTAATGATTAATTGCACAAGTCCAATCACTATCAGGAGTAGTTTCATACCGAATTAGTAGTTTCTATGGGCCAAAGATGTACCAGAGAGTGGGAGTTTAAGTAGGCCATTCATCCAGCGCCAGAGCTGAGGACGTCCACGATTTCTTCCAGTTTGTTAAGGGAAGGGCAGTTCAACATCAGCAAGAGCATCAGATTAGCAATGGGAAGAAGGCGAGATCAAGGAAGGGAGGCAACCAATGATTATATCATCCAGGAATATGAGGGGCTTGGGATGCAGAGTCAAGAGAGCCCAGGTCAAGGTCTGCAAGGATTCAAAGGCTGACATTATCGCGCTGCAAGAATCAAAGCTTCAGGCAATCCCACCAGGTACGTTGAATTCTATTTGGAATGTGAAGCATAAAGATTGGGTCTCGGTTAATGTTGTGGGTTCTACGAGGGGGATTATTCTTGCTTGGAATTCTAACAAATGGTGTAAAGAGGAGTCTTTTTCGGGTTCTTTTCTGCTTTGGTTTTGTTACACAACCTAACGACGAGATTTCAATGGGTGATGGCGTCGGTTTATGGCCCGTCTGCGAAAAATCTTCGAAGTCAGTTTTGGGAGAAGCTAGACATTGTCAGACAAAAATGGGGGTTCCCGTGGTGTATTGGCGGCGATTTTGACGTCGTCTACTTCTCCTACGAGAAGTCCAAAGGGGGAAGAATCACCAACAACATGTCTTGTTTCTCTAATTGGGTGAATCGGCATCAGTTGGTGGACTTGCCTATGGAGGAAGCCAGATTTACTTGGTCACATGGCCAGGAACACATCTCTGTCACGTTTAGACAGATTTCTTGTTTCAACTGATTAGGTCGACAAATTTCCACTACCTCTTTAGCGTGGTCTGCCTAGAGTGGCTTCAGATCATCGGTCAATTGTTCTTCAAGTTTCAGATGTTAATCGGGGGCCTAGACCCTTTAGATTCGAAGAAGCATGGTTGGAGATCAATGAATTTGAGCAATTGGTGGCAGATTGGTGGGGTTCTTTTGTGGTAGAGGGCTATGTTGGATTCAGATTATGTAGGAAGCTCAAGTTTTTGAAAGAAAATATCAAGTTGTGGAAGAAGGAAGTTTTGGCAGTAAGGGAGGCTGAATTTGAGAAGAAGGTCAAACAGAATCACATGTTGGATCCTTTAGGAGACAATGGTTCCCTTTCGGACACTGATAGGAAGTGGAAGAACGATTTGTCCTTTAGATATGCACAAAAGGCCAGAGAGGAGGAGATCAAATGGTGGCAAAGATACAGGACATTATGGCTCAAAGCAGGCGATAAGAACACTCGTTTCTTCCACAGTATTGCCAATGCTAGGCAAGGGGTAATAGAATTGGGAGTTTAGTGATTGATGGGGTTCATGTTTTGGACAAGGATGAGATTTCTGAAACTAATACATCTTGTTTTGGACAACATTCGCTTTAACGAGATCATGGTTGAAAAAACTTTGGCCCTGAAGATTCCTATTGTTGAGGAAGAGATTCGTGCATTGTTGCATTCGATATGCGGTGATAAAGCCCCAGGCCCTGATGGATTCCCTATATTGTTTTTCAGAAATTTTAGCATGTCGTCGGAAAAGATGCTACGGATTTTTTGGCGGAGTTTTTTGAGCGGGGGCACTTATCTTCCAAAATGCGGGGTTCCTTTATTGTTTTGCTTCCTAAGGTTGAAGGTGTCGAGCAGTTGAAAGACTTCAAACCGATTAGTCTCATAAGAGCATCATATAAGATTATTACCTCTAGGTTCAAAGAGGTTCTTTCAAAAGTGATCTTGGTCAATCAGGGAGCCTTTGGAGTTGGTCGTCAAATCCTGGATAGTGTTATGATAGTTCGCGAATGTATAGATGCAAGATTTAAGGAGAAAATGAGGGCATACGATCACGTTGATTGGGATTTCTTGGGCTACATGCTTCCCCTCCCCATACCTGTCTAGATATTGATATTGTGATGCTCGAGGAGCAAAGTTTGGGTTAGGGGGTTAGATCAAGGTTCTATCGGTATCGTGTTCCCAATCTCCTTGGGATACGCCTATTATATTCTCATCAATGGGTCTCCTAGAAAATGGTTGACTTTCAGGGATCCTCCACTTTTAAATCATTGAAGCACATAATTGGTTTTCTTTGTAACCCTTTGCATCCCTCCCCTATGTAGCCATATTCAAATTGAATACATAACATTTAGATATATGTGATGATGATCTCTCATTCCTAAATGATGCTTCATAGAGGTTGAGCAAAGTTTGAAAAAGATTAATATTTTAATAATTTTTTAATTAAAAAATGATTTTTATTTTTCAAGGACTTAACGAGATCAGTCCTCATTCATGCTTGATTTTATGTTGGGTGCAACATTGCAAGCAAGTCACTCATCTTCAATTTCAAATTTCGAAATTAGAGATGATAATTTCATCAAATTCTCCTAAATATTTTGAAATGATATGTGCATATCGAATCAAAGCTCCAACTCCATGATTTTTCATGCAAAACATGAAGAACCAATGGATTTGTAACCATTTTACACTAATTTAACATAATTAACAAAAAAGGATCAAGTGCGATGGACAATATTCGCAAGTTGACGGTTTGTTTTGAGCGATATATCGTGGGATATATCGGATATCGTCGATGAAGGTTAATGTTGCCAAATCGGAGCTTCTTGGCATCCATGTGGAGAAGGAAGAACTCCAAAATCTTGCAGTTATTTTTGGGTGCAAAAACGGTTCGTTTCCTTCCCACCTATCTTAGACTGCTGATATGCATTGGAAAGTCGGCCATTCACCCTTGAGATAGGGTGAGAGAGAATAGAAAGGAAGCTTGCTTACTAGATGTGTTGATATATGTCTTTAGGAGGTCGATTAACCCTCGTCAAGACAATTTTTCTCGAAAATGCCGATTTATTTCTTATCTTTATTTCAATGTCCAAAGTCGGTTCTTATGAGGCTCAAAAGATTGAGACGTGGATTCTTGTGGAATGGCACTAATAAGGGGGAAGCTTCATCTTCCCAAGTGGAATGAGGTGTGTAGGCCGATTAGGGAAGGTGGGGCAGGTATTAAATCTTTAGGGGATATGAATACCGCTTTATTGGATAAATGGGTTTGGAGGTTTGGAGTGGAGGAAAGGAAGTTGTAGAGAAAAGTCGTCGCCAATAAGAATGGCACGTAGGAAAGCAAATGGTATGTGAAAACATCTTCATTGCACCAGGCTTCTGCTATTTGGAAAGCGGTGGCAGCTACTGAGCAATATGTTCGTAGGGGCATATCTTTTTTTCATGGGTAAAGAGCTTCATATTCGCTTTTGGGTGGATATTTGGTGTGGTAATCAAGCGTTGCAGGCTATGTTTCTGAGAATTGCTCGTCCTGCTCCCGACCATTTCATCATCATAGCGGATTATTTCTCAATTATGGGGGACTCGGTGGTGTGGGTGCCTCCATGTCATAGAAATTTATTGGACACAGAAATTGAGGAGTTTTTTAACCTCCTTGAGGCCCTAAGGAATGTCACGTTTGATGTTCAAGAGGAAGATTCTATTGTGTGGGCCAAAAATGCTTCGGGGAATTTTTCCATTTAAGTTGTTGTTTGGTGTAACTTCATAACCAAGGCAGTGTACCCCCCTTCATCCTTTCCATCATTGGTTTTATGGTGCCCCTCCTCGGGTGGCGATTTTTGTTTAGTTGGTTTGTCGAAAAAGAATTCTTACGATAGACAATTTGTGGAGGGCAATGATTCTTCATAATATATGTTTCATGTGTATGGCTAATGCGGAGACTATCGACAACCTTTTTATCCATTGCCCCCTCGCTGGCAAGGTTTGGAGTCGTTATCTATCGCTATTCCACATGATATGGGTGATGCCGGAGACAGTGGAAGATCTTCTTTGGGCGTAGCAGGATGGTGTAAGGAAATTCGGAAAAGGGAGGTGGAGGCTTCCCATTATGGTGGTGTTTTGGGCAATTTGGGTAGTGAGAAATGGTTGTTGCTTTAGAAATATTCAGGGTAGGGCTGAGGAGGTTATTAGATCAATCTCCGTTGATTTAGAGTGTTGGGCTTGATGGTTTTGGTCTCTCTCTCTCTCTCTCTCTCTCTCTCTCTCTCTCTCTCTCTCTCTCTCTCTCTCTCTCTCTCTCTCTCTCATGGAAAAGAACTTTTTTGCATAAATAAAACTAAAGGACTCTCGGTCCATCTTTCTATATATTTGAGTTTAGTCCCTCACGAAACTAACAATATTGCAGATGATCCAACTAAATCAGGTGTGGCTAGGCACACTTTGTATGTTGGTGCTTCCTATCCATTGTGTTAGCAGCTAGAGCCATTGTCTCCTTTTCTCAATAAATTTGTTGTAGCTGATAAAAAATACTAAAAATAAAAAAGGTAGAGTTTGATTCATCAAGAAGTTGAGAGTAGAAATCTGCATAAAGTAACAATGTAAAAAACACGGATACATATATCTAGCTCAGGATTGTTTTTTACGTCTCTTTTGCTCTTTGAGAGGTGTTTGTCTTCTTTATTACCATTTTTTTTAATTCTGCTACTATTTTCCAAAAAGGAATTTCATGAAAGTCATTTAGGGTGAGCATCTGAGTGCCTCTGCTCTTGTGACGCTGAGTCAATTCCCAATACCGAGTCTTTTTACCTGTGAATGACAAAATTGTTATTCCCAACCCCCCCTCTTCCTCTCTTTTCAGTAAGCACAAGCATCTACCAAACAAAACAAAGCGCCCTTCAGTAGGTGATAGACATATTTTTATTAAATTCAGTAAAATCTACCAGAATAACAGAAAACATTGTCATTCAGTGGTTCTGAAGAGTTATAATTCTAGGGAAGTGTGTTCTGGTATGTAAATCCCAGAAAGCACTCAGACTTTAAAGCAGCATGTAATACAAGGTAAAATAGGACAACATCTATACATTTAAAGTAACCAAGAAGACATGAAAATGTGCACATACCTCATCCCGATCAAAATTATCGCCACTGTGAGGGTCAAACAGAACGTCACCAGTTGCAAGCTCAAAACAAATGCAAGCAAAGGACCATAGGTCTGCCGAGGTAGAGTATTTAGATCCAAGAAGAACCTCTGGACACCTGTACTGCCTCGTCTGGATGTCACTCGTGAACTGTTTGTATGTCCAACAGGCATTACCAAAGTCAACTAATTTGCACTTGAGGTCCACTGACGTCAACAGCTTCTGCCTCGTGGATCTGCTCCCCCTCCGATTACTCTGATTCCCATGCCGATCATCTTTCATCTCATCAGAATTACTTGAGTTGTTTTTGCTAGTGGAACCATCATGTTGGTCTTCCGAAGCTTCAGCAGAATCTACTATTAGATTTGTGGGATCGGATTCAGATTCCTCGGCAACTGCCTTCCCTGCACAACCTTGTGCTGCTCGTTTTGCCTTTCTTCGGATCTTTTTTTTCTGGCTCCTTGTTAAATCCCCATTGGAGCTCTTGACGTCTTTTGGTACTCCAGATTCAAAAATGGATTTGTCCTTGTTGTTCATGAGGACAAGGGTAGCACCAGACTTCCTTGGGTCTTTGGTGGGGTCAATTGTAGAAAGAAGGAGGATGTTCTCCGGCTTCAGATCCGTGTGTATGATTGAAAGCTCTCGATGCAAGTAATCCAAACCAACTAGAATATGGAAGCAGATCTCCTTAACCATATGGAGAGGCATCCCACGGTAATCGGAGTACTTGATAAGCGTCAAGAGATTGTCTCCCAGGTACTCGAAAACCATACAGACATGCTGCCCATTCGGGCCTGAATGCTTGAAATGGTCCAACAGCTTCACCACGCACTTCTTGTCTTCCAGATCTCCCTCTGCAATTTGTTTGAGAATGGTGATCTCATCCATGGCCGCTTCAGTGTAATGCTGAGCACTCTTTTGGACTTTCAGAGCGACATATCGCTGTTGTGTCATGCAGAAACATTTGTGTGTAAGGAGAAAAAAGTAATTAAAATTTTATTTATTTTTTTTTTTTGAAAAAGCGAATACTCCTCGAACAGAACCAGGGGAATGATCCAGTGCAAAAAAGCTCAAACTTGATTCCCATGGGTAGGGGGAGGGGGGGCCACCTTCAGCCAAGGTCAATCATGGGACAACGGGTGCCATATATTGCAGCCACCGACTGGATGGTCCTGACGGCCCAACAAAGGATGATCTTATCTTTGCCACTGAAAAAAATACCATCCCTGATGCGGACTGGGCAGCCTGATCCAATGGCTGGCCTTGACCCAAGGTGGGCCCCACACCCATCAGCCCTCCATACATAATCCAACTAGCATTTATCATTGCAGAAGAAGAAAGCTTGTTCGCACATATACCAACATAGATTAGGAGAAAGCAAGAAATACAAAACCCTAGCTAGAAGAAAAAATACGAATATGAAGAGAAGATAGGAGAGCCGTACGTACGTTGTTCTGAGTGTCCCAAGCGAGCCAGACGGTGGAGAAATGGCCCCAGCCGAGCTTGCTCTGGACGATGTAGGCCCCACCCTTGAAAGAATCACCGATCCGGACAGCATGGTACCCTCCCCTCCTGTAATCTTCCGTCCCCTCATCCTCCGACGTGAAATCGCCTCCGCTCTCGCTGCTGTGATGATCCTCTTTCTGCCCGTCCTCCATCAGAAAAATGAAAAAACAAAACAAAAAAACAAAGCAAAAGAGCCGAACGGACGGCCTAGATCGATCAATCGATCCCCTTCTTCTCCAACCCCACCCGATTTCCAAAGTAGATCTCTTTCCCTCTTTCTAGGGTTTTCACGGATGCAGGAGATCTCTCACTCTCTAATGGGGGAAATGTTTGAAAAGGCTAGAAGCTTTCTCTTCCTTCCTTTCCTTATATACTCCTGCTTGCCGGGAAATTATTACATGAAAAAATGAAAATGAAAAACAAAAGGAGTGTCTTGAACGGTCGGACCTGAACCGGCCACATTATGTTTCGCCTCGACCGGCCCTCTATTTCAAGACCAGCTAAACCGAACCGGTCTAACCGGACCGGATTTTGGAATAACGAAGAAAACGATAAAACGAGGGTGCAAATCTACTACAGCGAATGAGATGAATCGCTTACGACGCGACTTCCTACCAAGAAAAAAGAGTTACGGGCTACGAAGCCGAGGTCTGCACGTTGCACTCGCATTTTTAATTATGAACAGTGGGGCCCATTTATTCATAATCTGGGCCATTGATCTGTTCTGTCCCACTATGGATGGGCTATGTTAGAGAGAGTCTTTCCGATAGAAGTTGTAGTTTACTTATTGACGGTTAATAAGAGAAATGGCGAGCAGTCTATGTTCAGTTGACAAAAGTCACAGAGATTGGTCCTGGGAGGCTATTTTGGCCATGGTCCATTGCGGGACGGTATAGTACAACGTGATGTATGGGATTTATATACACCGTCCATTCATTTTTCTAGATCATTTTAGATAGGTATATCCATCGCTCGAGTGGATCACACAGTGGATATTGAACGATCACCGTTAAAAACTTATCGGGAGCTGCAAAAGTTTTGATCAAGCTGATATTTGTGTTTTCCCCCATTCATCCAGGTATATGTGAACTTTGAGAAGGTTGGATGGCAAATAAAAACAAAGTGGTCCTAGGAAGGTCTCAGCGGTAGAGTGTCATTATCACCGCTGCTTCCTACGGTGTGGTCTACTTTAGCTTTGGATCTGCCTATTTTTTGAGTTCACATCTTAAAATGATCTGAAAAAATTGATGAACGGCGTTGATGAAACCCATACATCAAGGTGGGCCCTACAGAGATCCTTCCTGGACGGAGTCCGTCAAGGCAGGGGCTGGACGCAATCCGCGCCGCCTGTACTTTGCAAAGACTCGGATCCGAATGGGAGCGGATTAGGTGTTAGCCGGGTAACACTTTAGTGGTGATATGCTTACCGTGTGGGGCTCGCCTTGATGTATTTTTTTTGTATATCCACGCTGTCCATCTGTTTTTCCATCTCATTTTAGACTAAAAAACCAAATATAAAAATTTGAAGCGGACCATATCACTAGAAAGAACGGTGAATAACCATTAAAAAATTTTATTGGCCACAAATGTTTTGGATCAATCTGTTCATTGTATTTTCCATTCATCCAGGTCTGATTGATATTATCAATGGATTAGATGTTATATAAACATTACAAAAAACTTATATGAGCCTTAGGAAGTTTTTTATGGTGGAGCATTCAATCACCACTGTTTCATGTGGTGTGGTCCACATGATATTTATATCTTCTTAAATTTTGGTATCATGTCCTAAAATTGGCTTAGAAGACAGATAGACGGCATGGATATGCAACACATCATATGGTGGACGCCCAGTAAAAGTAACACACTCACTGAGGTGTTACCGGGTAACAGATACGAATGCATGGAAATGGATTGCCTGGATCCGGGCACGGATATATTCCATGGGAGGATTGCATGTGCCCACATAAATCTAGCGATAGTAACTCTACGAGCAATTTGATGGATAAACACATTGGTCAGCTCTAGGAAGGTTCCAATGGTGTTCCTAGTACCACTATTTGTTTGATGTGGCCTACCTGAGTTTTGGATCTGCCTGAGTTTTGGATTCCTGTCCTATCATTGTTTAGGATCAGTTGGGCGAGGGAATTAGAAGGGATTAGGTGGAATGGGATTCAAAAAAACATAATTATTGCTCATGGCAGGGGTTGTCCCCTATTACCATGGAATAAAATTAATTCCCTGCTTGGTTGATAATACAGTGATACATTGAATGAATATACTCACCATCATTTGAAATTATTGAGAATAATACGCATGTGTTATATCTAAATTGTTCATTTGTTTCGTAACCTCATTTTATGGCATAGACCTAAAAATGAGATAGATCCAAAACTTATGTAGCACCAAAAAAGTTTTCAACGGTAATTATTCAATCCCTGTTGCTTTCTATGGTGGGGTCCACTTGAACATTCGATTTACTTGATTTTTTGGCCCATGCTCGAAAATAATCTCCATAAATGGGTTGATGGTGTGGATATAGCCCACACATCATGTTAGGACCTACACAACTTTCCAGTGAAATTGGCACATGACCCAATGCAATTTCATTTAATGTAATTCCAAGCATTTCCATCCTGGCATGGACAAAGGACAAGGACCAGATGAATCCCATCCCCACCTAATCCCTTCGAATCCCACTGCCCAAACTGACCCTTAAAAAAGATGGATAAACGGACGGAATAGATTTACAACAGACATCTCTGTGGACCCCACACAACCCCAGGGACAGGTGTCTCATATTGCCTACTGCATAGACTCAGTTAAGCCAATTACATACTTAGTAAACTCAATTAAGCCCACTGTGAATGTATGTGGTTTATGCACACCATTCATCCTTTTTCTCACTAATTTTAAAGGTTAAGGGCAAAATTGAAGTATATCCAAAGCTAGAGTGGACCATATCATAGGAAATGTGTGGAATAATGATTTCCATTGTTGAAACCTTCTTATGGTCCACGGTAAAAATTTATTTGTCGTTCATAAGATTAAAAAATACAAAGATGAAGAGAAAACACAAACATCAACTTGATACAAAACTTCTATAGCCTCTAAGAAATTTTGAATGGTAGAAGTTCAATCACACTATTTCTTGTAGTGTGGTTCACTTGAGATTTGGATATTTTTATGTTTTGAGCTCTAAGTCCTAAAATTATCTGTTAAAATAAATGAATCATGTGGATAAAATAAATAAATAATAGTAGACCCCACAAAGTGGTTTAGTCAGTACGCTAATGGGCTGTTTGATTTTTAATTCCCCCAATAAATATACAGAGTTACCCGATTATTACTTACTATACAGAATTATGTTTCGAATGGGTTCATATAAACATTTTTATTACTGATTTAAATATATGAGCCCTACTATGATATATATATGAGTTATCCACACCATTCATCCTTTAAAAAAATATATTTTAAGGCATGAACCCAAAAATGAGGAAAATCAAAAGCTCAATTGGACCACACCTTAGGAAACAAGGATCATTAAAACGTCAATGGTTAAAAGTTGTTTTCTCCCTAGGGCCCACAATGATGTTTATTTGTCATCCAACCCGTTAATAAGGTCACACAGTCATGAACAAAGTGGAAGCAAAAATATTAGTTTGATCCAGAACTTTCAGAGTCTTCAAGAAGCTTTCAATGGTAGGAGTTCAATTCCCATTGTTTCCAATAGCGTGGTCCCCTTGATCTTTGGATCTGCCTCTTTTTTTGGCTCATGTCCTAAAATGAGTTGGCTAAAGGGAGGTGTAAATAATACACAAACATCAAGGTGAGCCCCATAATTTAACTTTTTTTCTCCTCTGATGACGCGAGGAGTGCTGTAAATGAAAGGTGGCGGTAAAATCACCTTGGAAATCCAACAGTAAACACAAAGGTAAATAATTATTGCCCATTTACCTGGAATTACCGCTGTAATTAGAAAATCAAGAAGCCCCTAACTGAGTTACGTCACAGCCACAGGCAATCTGATTCCCTCAACTGAATCAAACGAGGAAGCTTTGATGAGTGTGACAAATGATACACACGCACGTAGAAATTGTAATAGGTGGCACCCAAGCAACTCAAATTTCACTGTCCAAGTTGTGTTTCTCAACTTGGGTTTATCATAAAATAAAAACTATATCTATTTAATCACCTGACTATCGGATTGGTGGACACTAATTGGACGGTTGATATAAAAACAATGCAATTGTTCTATTTTCAGAAAGCGTCCACGAATTAGAGGTTAGATTATCCAACCATTCTGCTTTAGGAGTAGTTGTAGGATCACGAATTCGGCAGTTTTATTTGGTTTTCTGTATTCCTCGTACGGAATTTACCAGTGCCCGCGTATCAGCTATCATACGCTGCAGGAGTATCAAGTAATTCCCTCCTGACAATGGTTGCTTGCTCGAATAAGAAAATGGTTTATGGCGCAAATCCTTTTAAAAATTTTAAAAAAGAGAGAGAGAGAGAGGTTGCTTGCTCGATCCCGGCTGTTCAGATGAGATGAGAGATCTGCGGGCCCACATGTAAGGGAGATCTAGGCCATTCATTTATCAGTGGGCCACGCATTTGTAAGAGAAACAGACGGTTAGAACAAAACGGCCAACGGTCACTTATGGCACTAGGGGCTTGCATGGTTTTCGGGCACGGCATCTTCTCTGATTGTCCAGTCTCGCACGTGTGAGCCATATAGGAAGTGCCCACGCTGGGATTTCTGTATTTAATGATTGAAAGCTTACTTACATTATATTTTGCGATAAAGGGTATTGAGTAAGTCAACTGAGTCTACACCTCATTTGATTCTTATTTAATAATGAAAAATGATCACACGCAACTACTAGTTGTACATCTGGCCTGTGGGGCCCACTAGGGTGTTGTATGAAATCTAGCCCTCCAAGTAAAGTTGTCCCGTCATGAAAATGAGATGCCCCGGACGGTCGGCCAATAGGTTATTCCCCGTTAAGTTACCATCCAAATTCTAATATATATATATATATATATATATATGTGTGTGTGTGTGTGTGTGTGTGTGTGTGTGTGAGGGAGAACAAAATTAGTTGGACGGTCCAACTTGTTGCTTAATTAATGCTAATAAATATTATCATGGGAAAAGTTGTTTCAAGGAGGAAAATGACTTATCGCTTGGGTGGGACACACGGTGGAGTTATTGTAATATCCACACCAACCATCCGTTGAGTCGACCCATGTTGAATGCCAAAAAATCATCCTCATCTATAGCTAAAGTGTACCACATAATTAAGAACAGTATACGGAAAAAAAAAAAAAAAAAAAGCTTATCCTCCAAATTGCTTCCCTAATATGGTCCACTTGAATTAGAGATTAACCTTATTTTCTTATAGCCTAGAGCCTAACATGAAATTACATATCTAATGATTAGAGTGAATCTCACGTATACACCACAGCCGGCTACACCAAAAGACAAAGGGTAAGCATTGGTTTCAAGAAAGACTTGGATTGCCCGGGACAACACAGCCAAATTTGTGTTACCATGGCAAAGCTAAGTGGGCCTCACCATGATGTATATGTTATATCTACACCATCTATACATTTTTTTTTTTTCATAGCATTTTTAGGGCATAAGCCCACAAATGAGGTAGATCCAAGTGGACCATGCCAAATAAAGCAGCGAAGATTAAACTCTATTGAAAACCTATTGGGGTGACTTAAGTTGGATCAAGCAGATATTTGTGTTTTTCCCTTCATCCAGTATGTGTGACCTTATGAATAAGTTGGATGGCAAATATACAACATGTTAGGCTAGGAAGGTTTTAATGATGTGCATTATTATTCCACAACTTCTTGTGGTATGGTCCACTTAAGCTTTGGATCTACCTCATTTTTTTGTCTCATGCTTTAAAATGATTTAGAAAATTGGATGGGCAGTGTGGATATAACACATGTATCATATTGGAGCACACATAATTTGCCACGCCAACATTTTTACTTAGCAGTCCACTATTCAACAGCCTATTTGGTATACAGTGTAACATTGCAGTGGGTGTTTCCTGACCAAGGGCCCACCTTGATATATGTGTCGTGTATCCATGCAACCCATCACTTATTTCGGCTCACTTTATTTTATGGTACAAAAAATAAAGTAGAATCAAATCTCAAGTGGACCACACCACAAGAAAGAGTGGTGATTGACCGCTAAAAGCTTATTGGGACCGCAAAAGTTTTGGATTAAGTCGATATTTGTATTTTCCCTTCATCTAGTCTTTATGACCTTATCAACATATTGGATGGAAAATAAACATTAGTGGGCCCTAAGAAGGTTGGTGGGCATTCAATGTCCATTATTTCCTATGGCGAGGCTCACTTGATATTTGGATCTATTTTTGTCACGTCCCAAATTCGGAACTTGAGCACTACTACTTCCCAAGTTGTGAATTCGAGTTGTAGCAACTTCCTCGCCACTTACCAGACTTAATGAACGGTTAGTGAACTCTCCGAACATCAAACCCGGCTCATGGCGGATGAATTTTATTTTTTAATAATTAATCCAATTAGGCAGTTACACATCATATAACATGTTCAACATATTATATATAAGATGGTGCATAAGCTCAACAATAAAAGAGAAGAGATAACAAAGCTCTAATAGCTCATGCACGCATCCTACTACTAAACCTGAAAAAAAAAAGTGTAAATTATTTGTATGAGCAAACCACAACTCATGAGTCTAAGCGTGCTAGGAGTAAAACACGGCTTATTAGGATGCTCTTGTAAATATATCCAAAACAACCAGAGGCACGTAATCAACCAATCATGTTATCATAGGTGAGCATATTATCAGTCATGTATATTGTTATAGCTAAATATCATGAACATGTCATCAATGTTAGGCATACCTTGAACAAGTAACCATAAATCATGAGATTAGCCAATCATCATATGTAAGATAGTTAAATTATATATCCTATTATAAGGCATGCTATGGAAAGGAATGACAAAGCAGGTGTGTATAGTCGGGATGATAGTACGCAGTGTCACAAGCTGTGTGGTCCATCACAGATGACTTATATCCAAACAAGTCCTATACTTAACCGAAATCGTAGCCATTGCGAAGGTACACATGATGATTTAGTTGCACACCACCAATCCGAGTAGATAGTTGATGAATGAATGCATGAGTTAAATGTTGAACATCCCTCATCTCTACCAGTACACCTCCATACCACATAATACATCTCCACAAGAATCACAAACATACCACACATGTGTAATATAACATCTTCAAGTCTTGGACGCATCAACCCCTACCTATCTAACCATCGGCTTAACAATGGGAGAACCTGATTTGTTTCACCCTACCCGGCCTTAGCAATCAAAATACCACCCACATTAACTTAACACACGATGGTAGGTAGGCTCGTCACACCTCTTCCCTTCCCAGTTCCGATAGTAGAAAGGATTCTTGCACATATCCTACTGTGCTCACCCTCACTCGACACATGACGTAAGATGACTCAATCGACCAATCTTAGCGGGTTCATTGGAGGATAGGCGTATCCAATATCAAAATCTAAGCCCAAGTATAAACACTTCTCAAACGTTTTCAATAATATCAACAACTTGGCCATCACAAGGACTTAACACGAATCATTTCACCCAACTAACCATCACATGGCCACCATACAAAACATTCACTCATGAAATACATTACCATGAAAGCCCACATAAGCGAATGCAAAATCGCAAAGGCATATACATATATACCCCAACTCCTTTAGACTTTCTTCTAAGATAAGGACCAATACAAGGGCCCACATATTGCCATACGAACCAACCTGAGGGCCCAAACATAGTACATATGTGGATCTCATCCAAGTATATAGACCAACAAGAAGGCCCCAATTTCATGATGTGTCATGCATGCATAAAATGAATGTTCATGAATCAACCACATATATCAAACTATCAAGTTGGTGCTAACATAAACCAAGAAAAAATAGATTAAATTGCCAAGTTATGGCACATGGATGCTAAATAGTAAACCATCAGGTCATATCACATTGTCCATAGGGATGTCCATCTGTACTCTTAATCTTGTCTTGATACGGTCGAATCATGACCCTAATACCCATAAGCAATGGACTTTAACTTGGGCTCATCTAAGATTTAATCGTCAATCTATAATCCGATCTTATGAGATTTAATATTATTTATGGCTACACATTTCATACAGTATTCATCACATATTGGCTACATAACATATGTCATAAACATTGTTTGTGAACTACACATCACATACCATTATTCTCCACTACATATCACATCACATCAACTTCTCTCATGCATTATATGACACTATGCTTTCACCGTACACCACATCCACCATACATCTCATATCCTCATGGGCTTTACTTAACAATAGTGTCAATTGACTAAGTAGACTAGCAAACTAACATTAATCAAAACACCATTCCCTTGACCATGGAAGTGGGTTCACTTGGCTTCTCATCCAACGGTTATTTGTAAGCAGTTTGTATTCCAAATTTCATGGGCAAGTGGATTTTCATAAGCCCAAAGCATTATGACTAACTTAAGAATAGCCAACACAATGTCTGTGTTCACAATTTCAAGTATTTAAATGCATCATCATTTCATAGCCCTCAATCACATTTAATTCATCACCATTAATATATATCATAACAAGCTTGTGTGTTTTTCAACGTGCATGTACATCTAATGCATGGCATGTTGGAATTTACATCCCTTATCATTACTATAGCCATCATCCAACACCATGATCACACATGCCTTAGGTGTCAGGTGTATGTTCATCATTACGCATATGATTATCCTTACGTGTATCATCTTCATCTATGTTATTTTCATACATGCATTAAGTAAAATATGATTATCACATACATGTGATCATTGTAATCATAAACGTGTGCATTATTGTCACTTGGATATCAATATCATCTCATACGTAACTAATATCAAGTAGAGCATGATGATTATACACATACCATCATCATGAGCATCAACACATGCATAATTATCAACTAGGATATTAACATTATCATCCATGTAACCATCATCAAGTAAAGCATGGTGATCAACTAACATATTTTGTCATCATATATGTATATATACATATTATCATCATCATTATAATGAGGATCATTTCCACTTCATGATTAACATAAGCAATGTCATAACTGTGACAAACGACTACTCATGCATCATCAATATTTGTGCCATCAATTCACCATCCATTAAATCATTACCATATTTGATATTAACCCTACCATAGTCACTATCAATTAGATCATATCTATTGTTTCAACCAATAATTCACCACCACTACCATCATCATGTCACCACACATGTATTATCATTTCAACCATGAATAAGTGAGTCCCACCAAGGTGCGACCCCCACATTGACCTTGGACTACGTACAAGTCACGCAATCCTATAGGTTAAGCATGAGTCTCACATGCATGGTGAACCATTAGACCAACTCAGAGTGATAAACTTCTAACCACAAGTGTAACATCCCAGATTTTTGTCAACCTAGAATTAGACGTTCTTAGGCAATGGGTCGCTCCTAACACCGTATTAACTTGTCAGAACCCAATTCCATAATCTAAAAATCAATTTTTAACCCATTTCCTTTACAATCTCCCATTTCACCTTTCACCGCTGTGTTCTTAAATGCTTCTAAGTACTTTCATATTAGGCATGAATCCTAAAGTTTAGGTGATGAAGAACAATATTTTAAAAATCCGTACAAAGACCCGAGTGCCACCTCAGGCAGAAATCGCTCAGGATCAAATCATTTAGAAATGAGACAAAGTAACTAAGTACTAAACTAGATTAGCTATGGAATCCGCTTGAATCACCTTAAATACGATGTGCAAGACCCAACACTTGTATAATCATCGACGCTACATTACCCTAAAATCTAGGATCAATCTCATTACCCAGTTGCTCTCAGGAGCACATTGAAACTCCGTTTCAGATCTGGATCGCACGTCGGAAGTCCGATTAACGCGAAGTTAAACAGTTAGGACCACCTTGCTGGGATTGACAACCATCTATGAAGTCAAATCCAGATAATGTCTCACGGCTATTCGTTTGAGCCCGGAGTGAAGAGTGTAAGAAAATGTTGATTTCTTAAGAAATCAAGTCTCATTTAAGTAATCTGAAACTTGTCACTTGCGGGCCTGATATAAGCAATTAGACCATCAGAATCTGACCCAAATACACCCTTGGATTAGAGAAAATTTCATACACATGTTCATATACTTGTAACCCTGATCGAGTTCTGGTGACCGTTGAACTGAAACTGGTCCGCCACGCGTGATCTGAGAATCCGACTGGAACGAAAACTTAAATCCACCTAGATCCAAGGTTGGTGAGCTTAAGTCTGACTGCACACAGAAAATGGGCCCCCCAGAAGTGCTCCGTTGGATCAAAACGGACCTGCTTTGGACATAACCTAAGTATACCTTGTTCCTGAGTCTATTTTGGAGAGTTTCTAGCCTATATAAGGACCTTAAAACCTCACTCTCTCATACCAAACGAATTTGAGAAAACCTAGGAGAGAGAAGAGAGAAAAGAGAGAGAAAGTGTGGGAGAGGTGGGAGATTTTTCCTGCCATTCTACCCTATCGATCTACAAGCTTAACCATCCTATTCTAATCGCTTTCCCGGTGATTCCAGCTTCGTTTCTAGGTAAGAAAACCCTAACTCTAACCTGTTTTAGGGTTTGACTTGATTCAAGTAGCGAAATAGCTAACGTATCCCGTGCTATAGGTTGATATACTACTGTAGACGAAGACTTAGAGATTTTATCGACTCCGTTACGATTCTATAATAAAAGGTGCAGACTTTAGACGTATAGGTTATAGTTTTCAATGCTTTCAATGTCAGATAATGATAGATTCATGATCTGCATGCAATTGCACATGTACAAAGTGCTGTCCGTTTCATTTTTCAGTTTTACGTTAGCTATGTTGAATATACTGTATTCTTCGTATTTGTAGAAAATACCGTATATGTATGAAATACGGATTTGTGCTTAACATGATTATTTGTCGTGACTATATGCTTGTATGTATGCGACAACTCCCTAGCGAAAGGACTTGCCCTAAATCACGCCACAGCCACTATACGCAATATATGTTAAAATGTGTAGCCCAAGTGTTTGTGGAAATGACTGAATGAATATGGAACTTGGATTCTTGCTTGCCATGACTATCCGTCGCGGGTGCATGCTTGTTATACTTGGGGTAACTCCCTAGTGAAAGGATTTGGCCTAATACCTGTGTGATCAACATATGTCATGTATTGTTGATGTACGTAGTCTAAAGTGTTTGTTGAAATATCTGAATGAGTAGTAGTTAGTAAATTGTAATGTATAAGGGTATTGAGATATGATTCTCAACTCCTTAAACTATGTGTAAGATTTCTTTAGATATCTGTGGGATTAGGAATTGAATATGTACAAACTCATGCTTATGTTGTACTTCATAACATGCTCAACTGATTGTATGATTTTATCTGTGTAATGCATATATTTAAATTCATGTTTAAGTTGATTCCATAAAGGCCGTGAAGGGTGATGGGGGAGTGGTGTAACGATTCCATGCAACAGCCCTAAGCGGACAATATGGAATACTTGATTGTATGATTTGAAATCTTGATCCATTACTGTTTAAACTGTTCTGTACTTGAATGTGATTGGGGCTAGTGTATAGTCCAGGCAATCGGTAACGGAATTGAATTCGTGGCTGAGATCCATTCACCACGTGAGATGTGTTCGACGAACCCAAGTCGTACTTCAGTTGACGATAATGGTTGGCCACGCGAAGTGCTTATGCATTTCATGTCGTTCAACTTGTCATGCGCTCGAGCTAGCCGAGCTCGTCAAGTAACCTGATCTATCTTATGTATGTTCATCATGTTTAGACGCTATTGCTTGAACCTAAGGTACCGAACTTACCAGTGCAACCCCGCTAACCTTGGTACCTCGATCCACTAAGACTCATGAGCCGAGCATGGTAGTATGGGACACCGTGGTCGAGCTATCGGCCTACGCCGGGGCCACGAGCCTCCCCATAGTGACCATTGAGCAACCAGACTCGTGAGCCGATTATGGTGGTATGAGACACTATATTCGAGCTGTCGACCTACACTGTTTTGATGGGTGATGGGGGAGTGGTGCAACGATTTAATGTAACAGTCCTGGCAGCCCTGACCGTACCCGGTGTAGTAACCTCGAGTATACTCTAAATCTGCGGTGAGGCGATGAGCCTTCCCTAGTAACAGATATAAACTAGGCCTGTATTGATAAGGTGATGAGAGAGTGGTGTAACGATTCCGTGTAACAGCCCTGACAGCCCTTGCAGTGACCTAGAAACATACCATCGTATGAAATTGTATAGGACTGACGATCCTAGAATGGATCATTATTTGGGAATGATATAAGGAAGGTACCTTAGTTTCCCAATATCGCTGTTTGAAATGGACTAATAACAACTCGATAATCATGCTTATCATCGCATTGTATGTGCTTGGAAGATATGGAGCACTGAGGGTGACAGCATGCCGTGGATGTAAGATGGTGCCGCACGAGGGAATATGTTAGCAAGGGCATGCATCATAATCGCATCTCATCCTTGCATTAATTACAGTACTTAGGAATGTTGATTGTACTACTTTATCATTACTGCTTGACTGAATTGATAACATGTTAACCTATGTTTTATTGTTCCACTGAGTTGATCACTCACTCCCACGTTACGGGACAGTGTTGTACACACCAACCAAACCCTGTTGTATGGCGATGCTTATGAGGCGGAGTTGGACTTTTGCGACGACGAGGATGCCTTCTTGTATATGCTGTATTCTGGCGGCTTCATGCGAGCCATGTCTTGATCGACGGGGTTACAAGTTGCTGATTAGATGCCATTACATTTTTTTTTGTATATTTTGAACTTGCACATGTAATTATTTAACTTGGCAATGTTATCACACTCTGGAGACTCACCACATTCTATATATTTTATATATCTATCACAGTCTTCTGCTTGCAATTTAACTGTCTCTGGAGTATGATATGTTGTTTTGGTATAATCTCATTCATGTTTCAATGCTCTCATCATAATCATCATTATCTGTGTTGCATAAGTGATGCATTAGAACTCGAGAGCTGAGCTTTGCTTGACCCCCGATTTTTAGGGCGTTACAAGAAGGCTCTCTATTATGTGGATCCAATTCCACAACTAAGTGAGCCCCACACATTCCACCATTAACTAGAAGATAAATCACAATTTCAACACATAAAACTTACTTACTAACATTATGCAAATTCCATGTCATGTTGGGCCCACAAGCCTCATGCACAAGTAAAACAAGAAAGCTCAACTATTGTGACTTATACAAACCAAATGGGCCTCACTAAGTGTGGCCCAATGACTGGTGGTAGTATGCGAGGCACGCTGCCCACTAGGCAATGGGCCTCACTAAGTGTGGCCCAATGACTGGTGGTAGTATGCGAGGCACGCTGCCCACTAGGCAATGGGCCTACTTAACGGGCCTAAGAAAGGTTGCCATGATGGGCTTCCTATTCCTAGGTGTTTCCTTTGGCATTGGTCGCAACTAGGCCTTAGAATTACTTTATTTGGATGGGCCCAAGGCCTCATATAACTTGGGAGAAAAAAATGGGCAACAAGGTTGTCCATCTCATGTCCCACACCATCAGAAAATGATAAGCTTACATAATGTGCAAGGTGGGCCTCACTAGGCAATGTTAAGGCCCATATAACACAGCCCACACTAAATGCCCCACTTAAGGTTTTGGGCCCATCAACACCTAGGAGTTCATTTTCAGGGTTTAGATGCTACATTAACTGACATAGGAAGGTGGCGGATTCCACTAATGTGGCCTTATATGAATTTTATGTCAAACAGATCTTTAGTGAAAAGTGTTCCAGGCCATTTTTAAGTCAGTTCAATGATCATGTGGAGCTCACATCTAGTGAAAGAAAATATCCACCTAGTAGCTCTATGTATGGGCTTTAAAAATTCATAAGGCTGGCCTCATTGGTTGAATGTATACAATTTACTGTGATGGCCCAAACATGGGTACTTGGAGAAATCGTGCAGGAAATACAGTGCAGAAATAGTTTTGTGCCGATTTTGAGTACGTCCCACAATCGCATGGAGCCACCTATTGACATGCCTTCAGGTGCCCTTAGTAGTCCTATATGTGGACTTCAAAACTCACAAGGTGGAACCCACTGATTGAGCACACATAATTTTTGGCATAAGGCTAAACGTGAGCATTTCAATTTTCTGCATAGCTATGCCTGACTCCATTTTGAGATTCGCTCCCTGATCATATGGAGTCCTACATGGCCCAAGTAAAATACTATTTTTTTATTCATTGGTATATATTAAAAGTTTCAAGTGGTGTCCCACTCATATCTTATGCGTGGGGTCCACCACAGAGGCCCAAAGTTGGACCAAAACACAAAAATCAAACAATTCTCACCAATGGGATCCACCACAACTTTGGGCCCACTTTCCAAACACTTGGGGGCCATTTTTGATGAAGTGGTGGGACATTCTAATACTCATACATGTGAAATAAATATCCCACATGTTGGAAAGCTACTTCAATTTACTACGAACTTAATCGAATATATATTTTTATTGGGTTCAATAAAGGGTCAAAAATAGTTCTATTTTTTTTATAAATCAGGACCATCTGTGCGCTACTAGACAACAACTAAGTAAAATTGATGCTACGGAAGATCGGACCGTCAAATAGCCACAAAATTCGGTCCAGTGTTACCTCATAGGGTGATACATATTATCACAAAGTTTTACTTTTAATATTAATAGAGTTGATTTTATACAATTTTTACAAGTTGTTATCCATATAAGAAAACGAGATTACATATGAAGGGTGTGTATATAATGTTCATCTTGATGGACCATATCAACGTGGGCCACCTTGCTGACCACCTTGTCCAGCCATACATGCATACAGGGAGAGGAAGAGAATGAGGGAAGGAGGAGGTGTAGACTCACCTCAAATAGATGGATGGTTGGATGATGATTAATGGTCCACTCTCTCTAGGTTTGATGATGGGTCACACCTTAGCCCCACTGTCTCTTACTCTCTATATCTCTTTCTCAAAATTTTAAAAATTTTCTAAGTGTAGCAAAAATATAAGTGTAAGAGAGCCCATACTCTTTTATAGAGAATGGGGGTTGAGGTAGCAAGATGATGTGGCAAATTTGGGGGGTCTTATTGGTGCTAAAAGTGAGGTGGAAGGTAGTGTATGCTCTGGGTAGTGGATGGATAAGGTGAAGGGTGCTAAGCATGCATTGACTAAGGTGGATGAAATCTAGGCATGCATTAGCTAGTGGATGGATAAGGATTATGGGCTATAGGTGATGCATGGTGGATGATAAAGTGGAGTGTTTTAATTAGTCGTTTGAAGGAATCTGACACAAAACAAGGCATGCATTTGATGCATGCATAGGATGAGGTGGACGTGGGACATGATTAGTTTTTAAGGCATGGGGAGAGGGCTGATGATGGATTTTGGGATAGAACTATTTTTTTGTCTCATAATATATTGTCTCATATGTGCTAGCTTTTCATTTGTCATGTAGTGCTTGTCATATCTTATGATAATTTTTTTGTTCTAGAAAGTCGGATTTAGGCCTACATGGGCTCAAGTCCAATGGGCCTAGCACAATAAATGTTGCTTATGTTACAAGATATGCAATTTGAGCCATGGATTTATCAGGTCGTATTTCATTAGCGAATTGTTAGATTAACGCACGATTTTCACCATTGAGACGACAATGACGACGCTGTCCACATGTCGAAGGTTTCAAGGTCATCCAGGACAAATCACTCGGGTGGGGTTGCTAGGTATACTAGGGTGTGGTAAACGGTCTATCAACGGTGTGGGTTGGAACACGTGTGTGCACGAGCGGTGTTAAAAAGGATCAGGATCTCATAACTTCATTTTTTAGACCATCCACTAAAATGATTTGTAAAAATTGATGGATGGTGGGGATATATAGCACATATATCAAGTTGAGCCCCATGGTCAAAGATGCACCCACCGCTATGTTACTTGAGTAAAACCCGATGCACTCCTCATCTATTCTCAACAATGTAACACTTTTCTCTAAACCAACAATTGCTTGACAGACTTCAACCTTTCATCTTTTAACGGGTCCCACTGTGATATGTGTGTGAGACTGACACCAATCATTAGATGTATAATCCCATGTTGGGCCCACATAAAAAAATTAGGCTAATTTGTGAATAAAGTGGCCCATGCCAATGAAAACAATTGGGAGATGCATCCACCCTTGATTTTTACGGGCCCCATTCTAACGAGCCTTTGAAATCCACTCTAATCATTAGATGCCACAAAAAATCAGGCCCATGCATGATTTTATTGGGCCATTTGGTCAAAACAATCATTGGAATCAAACTATATCAAGATCTCCAATTATCTAATCTAATTAATCAAAATTAATGGACCATACTAATTTGATCAATCCTTTGCCATTCAATTTTAGAAATCTAAATGTAAATAAGCATATGAATGATTCAGATTAACAGTCTATAGGCCTTCTCTGATTATTAACCAATGAGGCGTCATTAATGAGTGTAAATCTGTCCATTGTAGCTAAATGGAACTTAGACCCCTTAATTAAAGAAAATTTAAAAAATTTTGGGCTTATATGTATATTGTCAATCGATCAATCGACCAAAGGTGTCAAATTTTGTCCAGTGACCTACTTGCCTTAAATAGAAATACGTCGATTTGAAGTTCGATTTATCTAGGCATCCTCGGTCGATACTGATCGATCGACCATATCAATCAACATGTGTCCGGACAAAATCCGAACTTTGATAATTGAATCAAATGAATATATCATATATGTAAACTTCAATTAAGTGATCATTGAGGGTGGTGGCATAGTGATTGACTACCTAGGGTGTTGAATTAAAGGTGGGACCCACTATATGATGTATTTGGATCAAACAATAATATGGTCGTATGATTGTTAAGATTTTTAAATTTAAATCTATCAAATCATCTTGTGGATTCTTTACTATTAGACTAAGGTGAGCAACCAAACATGTCTCATATTAATGGAAATTAAAATAAAATTATTGTATAATTGATTAAATGACGTGTTGAATAATTGATGTATGGATTAATTGGTGTGTTGACTGAAGTATTGTTATAATTTAACTGATGATGATATATGAGACTGTGTCGCATGTTAAATTATGTTTCCACATGTAATTTCAGCAAATATGATGAAATCAAATGCTTACATTTGGATTTAAATAAGTGTATGTGAACAACTATAAAATGATGAATCCATACATCATCAATCGCATCCGCATATCGTATGGTCAATCCCGGAGGCCCTCTCTAGAAGAAACGTTGATCATAGTAAATCATTACTAGATGCAAGCTATGCTTATGCCCACTGAAAGGTGGAAGCCTACCCAACAAATGGATGCAGGTTGACAATTTTCAATCCAATTAGATGGACGTTCTCCCCATCTGGCGCATTCGTGTTGGGGGCCTTAAACAAAACCTTAGGATCTAGCCTCTCAAAATAAACCAGAATTATGGGATAATAAAGCAATGAAATAAATCAAAGCACAAACTACACGACACAAGAGATTTTTACGTGGAATACCCTCAAAGAGGTAAAAAACCACGGGACCTCGTCCAGATCAACAATCCACTATCAAGTATAACGTTACAACCTTCTTCACTCACACAAGAGTGGATAAACAATAAGAGAATAAAAGAAAAACGGAGAGATCTCACCGATTACAAGGACGTAGAAACGCTGAGATATCAAGTGCATAATAGATCACCTCTATGAGCATAACCTCCTTTATACAAGCTTCCTCTCTCTCTCAGGCACCTTTGATAGCCCTAAACCCTTTAGCAAACCCTTGTAAAGCTTTGGCAAACCCTCTTGCATTGCCTAGAAAAACCCTAGGTACCTCTATTTATAGTTTAGGAAACTCCCTTTTACACCCCTTGCGAAAGGGCCTCGAATTTTCGCAGTTCGCATAAGATCCGGACTCAAATCTGTGTAAGTACGACTGGTTGAGTCGAGTCCTCGACCAATCAAGCGGCACCCTCGATTGGTCGAGCACATCTCACGACTGGTCGAGCACCTCAGAAATCTAAAACCATAACTCGCTGGAAAATGAGTCGAGCCAGTCTACGATTGGTCATGCACTAGCCCTCGACCGGTCGAGCGAAGCTCACGACTTGTCGAGCCTGGGAAAAAACTCCATCAAATCTCCCCTTTTTTAATCCAGGAGGGATTCACCTTCTTCAAGCCAGCCAAATCTCTACAAACCTCAAACTTGCCCTTGAGCAAATTCTTGGTCATCATGTCTGACCCATTATCATCTGTGTGGACCTTCTCAAGCTGTAACACCTTCTGTTCCAAAGTATTCCTGATCCAATGATACCGAATCTCTATGTGCTTCGACTTGGAGTGCTGACTTAGATTCTTGCTCAAGTGTATAGCACTGTGACTATCGCAATAGACCACGTGCTGCTCCTGCTTCAGGTTAAGTTTCTGTAGGAACCTCTTCATCCAAAGCATCTCTTTATATACCTCTGTGACCGCAATGTACTCAACCTCTGTCGTTGACAATGCTACGATCTTCTGTAGCTTGCTCTGCCAAGAGACCGCTCCCCCTGCAAACGTGAACATGAACATGAACCCCAATGTAGACTTCCTGGAGTCTATGTCACCTGTCATATTTGCATCTGTGTAGCCCTCTAACACAGGTTTTCCATCACCATAGCATAGGCTCAACTTGGATGAGCCTTTTAGATACCGCAGTATCCACTTCACCGTTGCCCAATGTTCTTTGCCAGGTTGGTAAGATACTGGCTGACAACACCAATCGCATATGCTATATTTGGGCTTGTACAACATACATCAAACTTTCTACAGCTGACCGTAGGGTATCTTCTGCATCTATTCCACCTCTGCCTTTGTCTTGGGACACTGTCTGTCGTTCAATCTGAAGTGACCATCCAGTGGAGTACTGACCGGCTTCGCTGCATTCATATTGAACCGCTCTAGGACTTTCTCAATATACTGATAACCAAAGCTTCCTGCTGCTTCTATCACGGGTTATCTCCATTCCTAGGATTTGTTTAGCCGGGTCCAAGTCTTTCATCATAAATGACTTACCCAACTCCTGTTTCAGCCTATCGATCTTCTTGATATCTTTTTCCATAATGAGCATGTCATCAACGTATAACAGTAAAACTAAGAAA
The DNA here is from genome assembly GCA_030180095.1 of Magnolia changhungtana. NCBI lineage: Eukaryota > Viridiplantae > Streptophyta > Magnoliopsida > Magnoliales > Magnoliaceae > Magnolia > Magnolia changhungtana. Next base: position 4,802,922 of record JASAUF010000092.1, on the reverse strand, counting down.
TCATCATTTGAGAATTTGCGCGTGAACACACAGTGGTCCGACTCCATTCTGTCATACGCATGCTTCAACATAAAAGAGTAGAACTTCTTGTACCATTGTCGTGGAGCTTATTTCAGCTCATATAAGCTCTTCCTCAGCCTACACACCATATGCTCTTTGCCCTTGACTTCGAACCCCTCTGGTTTGTGCATGTAGTTCTCTTCTTCCAGGTCACCATGGAGGAAGATAGTTTTAACATCTAATTGCTCTATCTCCAGATCCATGCTAGCCGCCAACCCAAGCAATACCCGTATGGATGTCATCTTCACCACTGGTGAGAATATCTCCTCGAAGTCTATACCTTTTCTTTGACCAAACCCTTTCACCACAAGTCTGGCCTTGAATCTCATCTGTGAATTCTTCTGCTCAACCTTCTTTCTGAACACCCACTTGTTACTCAAAGCTTTCTTGCCCTTAGGTAATTTCACCATATCATAGGTGTAATTCTTATGCAAGGATTCCATCTTCTCTCGCATAGCTTTCAACCACTCCCCCTTATGCTCGTTGGCTAGGGCCTTAGAATAATCTTCTGGCTCTCCCCCATCAGTGAGCATAATGTACTCATGCGGTGAGTACCTCTTGAATGGCTGTCTATCCCTAGATGACCTCCTCACCTGTGGCTCAACAGGTGGATCAAGTGGGGGCTGCTCCCCTGGTCCATCTTCTGAAGGAACTCTCTCGTCCTCTGCACCTTACTGTATTCCCCCGTCATCAAGCACCATGGGAGGAATAATCGGATCCATTTCCTCTAACTCACCTGAACTAGGCTAGTTCTTCTCTGGCTTACCAATGTCTTTTATACACCGATCTTCAAAGAAAACCACATCTTGCTCCTGACAAGCTTCTTCTCGATCGGATCCCACAATCTGTAACTGAACTTTTCATCACCATTCCCCAAGAACACACACTGCCTGATCTTCATATCGAGTTTGGACCTCTCGTCCTTTGGTACTTGAACGGATGCCGTACATCCAAACTCCCTGAGATGACTGTACGATGGATCTTGTCCAGTCCACACCTTCTCAGACACTTCTCCATTCAACGGAGCTAATGGAGACCTGTTTATCAGATACATTGCCATGTGCATTGCTTCTCCCCAGAACGTCTTGGGCAACTTCGCATGGGATAACTCGCATCTGATTCTCTCTGCAATGGTGCGATTCATTCACTCAGCCACACCATTACGGTGGGGGGTCTTGGGAACCGTCTGTTCATGCTGTATACCTAGGGACTTACAATACTCATGAAAGTCGCCAATGTATTCACCACCATTGTCAGTGCGGATGCACTTCAATGATCTACCTGTCTCTCTCTCTCGACCATAACATAAAATAATTTAAACACATCAAAGACCTTGTCCTTAGATTTCAAAGCATAAACCCAAACCCTCTTAGATGCATCATCTATAAAAGTGACAAAATACAATGCCCCACCCAAGGTTTTTATCCTCATAGGACCAAAAACATCAGAATAAATCAAATCTAATGCATGCACTTTATTAACGTGAGAAACAAATTTAACAGATAAAACTCTATTTGTTTCCCTGATAAACAATCAATATAAGTTTTGAGAGGTATACCTGTCAGGTCTAGAAGGAGCTACTTCCTCGCTAGTACATGAAGCCCTTTTTCACTCATGTGGCCTAAACGCCTGTGCCACATGTTAATAGCTGAATCTTTCGCTGCATTCAACCCACCCTTGCACACACTAACACTTGCCTTGTAAAGAGTGCAACACTTCTTTCCTCTAGCTGCTATCAACGAACCCTTGATGAGCTTCTAGCGCCCACCAGCAAACTGGTTTTCATAGCCATCATCATCCAATCTTCCCGTCGACATCAAGTTGAGGCGAAAGTCTGGGATATGCCTCACATCCTTGAGAACTATTGTGTAGCCCACATCGGTCTTCACACAAATATCACCGACCCCTACGATCTTCGATACACCAGAATTTTCCATCTTCATGGTTCCAAAGTCACCTGACTTGTAGTTTGTGAAGAAGTCCCTACGTGGAGTCGCATGAAAAGAGGCTCCCGAGTCAATCACCCAGTCGGTGTCTTGACTCATAGTCGTGAGACATACATCGTGATCGGCTGAAAGAATAACTACAACGTCGCCATCTGAAGTGACCGCAGTGGAATCTGATTCATCTTCATTCTCCTTTCCTTTTTCTTTCTTGTCGTTCTTCTTACCACGACATTCATGCTTGTAGTGGCTCTTCTTGCCACAATTCCAGCATTCAACATCCTTCCTGGTACTTGACTTACCTCTTGATTTATCTCGGGCCTTCTCGCCCTTCCTGTTCTTTCATCTCCCTCGTTCCTGTGTCACAAGAGCCTCTTGCTAAGTAGCCTTGAGACTTCCTCTTTGTCTCCTCATTAAAGAGACAATTGGTTACCTGTTCCATGGATATTTTTTTATCTGGTGTAGAGTTACTTAGAGACACCACCAATGTCTCCCAACTGTCAGGCAATGAACTAAGCAATAACAAAGCATGCAATTCATCATCCAGGACCATCTTCATAGCGGAGAGCTGGATCACTATATTGTTGACCTCGTTCATATGCTCGGCCACAAAACCACCATCTTTGAACTTGAGATTCACAAGTCGTCTTATCAAGAAATCTAATTGCCGGCTGTCTTCCTCTCATACGACCCTTATAATTTCAGCCATAGGCTAGCGGCTGAGGTCTCCGTAGACACATGGTGGAACAAAGAATCTTTCAGTCATTGTCTAATAAACTTCACCGCCTTCCGATCCAACTTTTTCCAATCATTATCAGACATATCCTTGGATTTTACTGATATGCCTAAAATTGGAGAATATAAGTCCTTACAATAAAGTAAGTCCTCCATCTTAGCATTTCATATGGTCCAGTTAGAACCATTGAGGCTGATCATTAATGAGCCACCTTCCATAATTCAGAACCGATCTCACTCCGTTCAATGAACTTAGCTCTGATACCACTTTGTTGGGGGCCTTGCACAAAACCTCAGGATTTAGCCTCCCAAAATAAACCAGAATTATAGGATAATAAAGCAATGAAATAAATCAAAGCACAAACCACACGACACAAGAGATTTTTACGTGGAAAACCCTCAAAGAGGTAAAAAACCACGGGACCTCGTCTAGATCAACAATCCACCATGAAGTAGAACGTTACAACCTTCTTCACTCACACACGAGTGGATAAACAATAAGAGAATAAAAGAAAAATGGAGAGATCTCACCGATTATAAGGACATAGAAGCGCTGTGATATCAAGTGCACAATAGATCACCTCTATGAGCATAACCTCCCTTCTACAAGCTTCATCTCTCTCTTTCTATCTCTCTCTCTCTCTCTCTCTCTCTCTCTCTCTCTCTCTCACACACACACACCTTTGATAGCCTTAACCCCTTTAGCAAACCCTAGGCATTGCCTAGAAAAACCCTAGGCACCCTATTTATAGTTTAGAAAACTCTCTTTCGCATCCCTTACGAAAGGGCCTCGGATTTCCGTAGTCCGCACAAGATCCAGACTCAAATCTAAGTAAGTTCGACTGGTCGAGCCGAGTTCTCGACCAATCGAGCAGCACCCTCGACCGGTCGAGCACATCCCATGGCTGGTCGAGCACTTCGAAAATTCAAAACCACAACTCACTAGAAAACGAGTCAAGCCAGTCCACGACTGGTCGTGTACCAGCCCTTGACCGGTCGAGCGAAGCTCACGACCAGTCAAGCCTGGGGAAAAAATCCCATCAATTCGTACATCATGTGCATATATTTTTGTATTCAGTATTTTGTACTATTTTTAATTGTTATGCATATGAACCATGCTAGGTTAATTTCATTAAGCTTAGCCACCTTACCTTTTTATTTATGGAAAAACCATATAGATGAGCCGTTAGCAGATGATGTGGCACGAAAACCAAAAGGAGTTACTAAATCTGAACACGACCCATGACAACATTAGATTATTCTTGAGTATCTAATTAATTTGCTAGGATAGTTTAGTTGGCGGACAATGTATACTGGTATTGATTATCGGGTTTTGAGCGATTGTTTAAATTTATTTAATTAAGATATTGTGAGTTTGGAATAAACATATTTACAGTAAGATGCTACAATAAATAAATGATGTTTAAGATTTATATTATTTAAATGGTCATGAAGATTTATATATGCCCGGTTGATTGGTGCTAAGTATTATGTATGTGTGATTGGAATTTAGCATACTTGGGTGGAACTTAGAATGAACATAATTCCCACCTCTGATTAAACCGATCAACAAATGAAGTTAGTACACTTTGTATATGAGTTACGAATTAAAACTCGAGTATGAGGGTGCACATTTTACACCCGGATTTTGGGGCGTGACAAAAATAGAGTCACTGATCTCACTAAGAGCAGTATAATACTTCTTAGAGTAGCGTGCTGATGAGAGATATTAAGGTAAAAACTGAATACTACAACTACGGCCCAGTATATGAGCGTAGGCGAAAAGGTCTTAAAACTAAGTTCTTCCTTCAGATCTAATTCACGGGCACAGATGGAAGAGAATTACAACTACAGGCTACACCGAATAGTCGGTCTGGCATATGTATAGAGACGGATTGGAACTAACCTATGCTAAGGTTCCATTACCGAGAAGTGGTGGGTAATTTAACCTAAGATACACAACGTTGCGCTGGATTGCTTTGTTTTCTAGATTGAGGAGTTGATCATTCTCGTTGAATATGCTTCCATTATTTATAGCTTTCTCTGGATAGAGCTGAGAGCAATTGCTTGTCTACGTGGCACCATTGTAGGTAACCAGATGGGAAAGAGCAGTTATCATTTCTTGATCATGATATTGTCTTTGTTGGACGTCCAGATCATGCTCTGGCACTAATGTGGCTTTGACGATTACTTAACCTTATCCAAAGATCATTTAAATATTAAGGCAAATATGCAAAAATGATTTGTCCACCGTATCTTCAGCGCATGCTTCCCGAATATCTTCTGCGCCACATGGCTCATTCTACACTGTTGATCTGGCGCATTAGATTTCAATACAAATACTGCCCCCCACTCACATTTCTTTTTATTCAACAAAGGATGACAAAAAAATGTGATATTGCATTAATTGCTCGATTATGTGTCGTGTGTCTCATTTGTCAAGATTTAAATGACGTTTTTATCATTACATTATTTTTGCCATACTTATCCACGTGTCGTGCCGAGCATGTACTTCCATTGATCGTGGGGATTTATCCTTAAGAGATATGTGAATTTATCTTGAATAAGAGAGAAGAACTATCTTAGTGGATTTTGCACAAGCTGGAAATAGAAGAAATGATTGTTGAATGCTATTCACGTTATAAATCACTTCAAAATTGGTCAAACTAGACTATATGATTTCTTCTCATATGTTTTTATTTACTTGTAAATAACCATTTACTTCAATGAAAAAAGTTATTTTTTTAGCCTTATTTGCATTTCGACATTCATACCCTGTCTTTTGTGGATTAGGCCAAGCGTTATAGCCAAATTCTTTTACTTTCTTTCGAAGTATTAATTATTACCAGTAATAAATGCATGTACTAGTTAGAACCCTTTGTCTTCTGCAAGCATTCGAAGAGATGGTTCCCAAGTGTTGCCATACAACCATTATTTACGGTCATATTGCATTAAATGCAGGGTTAGCTCATAGAGATTGGTTTACAAATAACTGCTTTCATTATAGTTTCTTCGACTGATATGCTCATAGAATCCATTTTTTAAGCTTAGTCCATAATTCCTATATCATGCAGATATAGTTGAAGAAATTTCATTGCATCTCTGGGCTCTCCAGTCATTTAAGTCATCAAGCCACTTTGCTCGAATCTATGAGGACACTTTGCACAAGGTGTAAACTACCCTTCAAGAATACAATGAGGCCCGATGTACTCACGATTCAACGAATCAATGACTTAAAGCTCGTCAAACTACTCAGAGAAAACTTAATTGGCTACAATGAGTTCATGACGCTGAGCTCACTTGTCATGCTCCAATCCCAAGCAATCGAGCAACGAGGCCCAAATCTTGAGGTTAGGGTGTGAACATTAAATACAGATGCACGTGAGAGCATCACCTCCGTGCATGAGTAGTCAATCTAGCGACCAAACTCACAATTAAAAATAAAAGTCGCATATATCAACACATCGGTAACAAAAGGTGGACATAAATTACTAAACCAAAGAGTATCAAGGTAAACATTCAAAAAGTAATCATGTCTAAATCTCTTAGTTGGGGATACACCACCATAGTAAACAAGATATACATAACATAAACTAACATAAAGAAAGCTCCACCATTATCGGCTCCCTGCTTGGCCCTAAGTTATGCCCCAAAGCCTCTCTCTACTCCTAAGATCCATGCATATGTCAAATGAAAAGTGTCAGAGATCTACATAATGAAGAAGTACTCCGAAGATTAACACACGATATAATAGCTAAACATAGTTATGATTAAAACATAAATTTTCAGTACATAATTCATACCTATCATTCACATATGAAATGTAATGAAACAAAATAGCATATGAATCACCTATGGCGAGTCTTATGTAGTACGTAGGGTGTGAGAACCAGACTCAAGGTTGAGGGTGTACATCTGTCTGGAATGCAACGACCCTTAATGGCTAACTTACCAGTAAAGTACGAAAAAAGTATGTTCGTACTGACTAACCATTCGATAAAATCCATAACGGAAAAGAGATGCCCATAGTAAACTAGCTAGCCGGTAAAATGCTTGAAAGTACATCAATAAATGTTAGGAGTTTAGTAAAATCCATATGACTCATATGTATATCATCAATCACCAACTACTTAAGTTCTGACAAGCTAACCCACTAAATTCTAAGTTGGAGATGTGCGTTTCGATGACATGTGACACCCATAGTGGCTAACTAGTCGGTAAAATATAGAGAAAAATATGCCCGCACTAATTAGGCATCCAGAAAAATTCTCATGCCTTAGATGAATCTCTGCAACCACTATTAAGCTAAGTTACAAACACCTGGTTTATAAGCAATCAATTACAAACAACATGTCTTACAAATAATTCAACCAACTCACCATACTGGGTCGGAGATACACATTTAGTTGGTGTGCGATGCTCATAGTGCCTAACCAACGTACTAGTAAAGTATAAAGAAAAGTATGCCCGCACAGGTTAAGCACTTGGTAAAATCTACACACCTTAGATGCATGTATCCTACTGCCACTAATCCTAATTATAAATAACTTAATTTATGATTATTAAATAATATAAGAAATCCTTTAGACTAATAACATTCCAACATAAAAAGAGATCAAATTAAAGGCAACTTAGGTCAAGAAAATCCCATGAAAAACCAACAACGGGCCTCCCAAGAAAAGCCACGATGGACAAAATATCAACACGGAAATTTTTCAAGTGTAAAATAGGGTTGCTAATCTAAATCTTCATTCCTACAATTCGTAAAGGTAATAATTAAATACACTTGAATAACTTCATAAATACAACGATTAATCGATGTGCAATATTCATAAAAGTAGCAACCTATTCCACATATGCATGATTCCTATAAATGACCATCAAGGCATATGATTACTTCCTAAAAGTGGCGGATAACTGCACACACAGATATATACACACACACACACATACATAGTTCATAATAGCAACAATCAAGCCATGTAATGATAGATGACTAATCTAAATAATTTCTAACAATCATAAAACATGATGCTTAATTAATTTGTCAAATAAGAATAATTCACAATATATTACCATCCAAGTCTATCAACAAAACCTACACATGCTTAATGGGAGAAATATGCAACATATTATATATAAAGCAAACATCAAGTAGAGTATCGAGGAAAACTTGAAAGGCAAATCTTCACCTTATTGTGGTCAAGATTTTTAGGTTCAAGTGCTCCAATCATAATCTCACTATTGAACGACAGCTTCTACAACTAAAAAGTAAGAGTTTGGGGAAAAAGCAAACCCTAATCCCACAATCCAAGGTTATAATCAAAATTCATCTAGATTAAACCTAAACTCGGAAGCTAATAATGAATTTCTATTTACTAATTCTCATAGCATAAGCCCATTCGGCGATGGGATATACTAGGGCTTTTAAATCACCAAAAAAATTGTCATCCTTACAAAGATCTGGATGCCCCTTTTATAGAGAAAAAGTTTAAACAGATCTAAAATGGTTAATTTCGATTCGATCGAGCACACCTTCAATTCGATCGAACAATTCCTGATTTAATCATTTTGCTTACTAGACAGATTAGCCACTTTCAATTCAACTTTTGATTCGATCAATAGTACATCGATTCAAGTCAATTTGGTTACAATATTTTTAATTTGATTGATAGTTGTTGATTTGACTTTTGATTCAACTACAATATTTTTAATTTGATCTATAGTTGTCAATTTGATTTTCGATTCAACTATAATATTTTCAATTTGATATATAGTCGAATCTACAATCGGATCTATAGATCCTCTAGCTCTCTAAAAACATTGATGGTCAAAATAATATTGATTCCTAAGGCTTGAGATGATAAAATAAGATTTTTCTATTTGAATTTTATTAAATTGAGGTAGGTTGTTTTAGAACAAAGAGGGTCTAGGACTAGGTTCACCAAGACACCTCAAGTTACCTATGTCTTTAAGCATTTATGTTGCAAGTCTTTAAGTCTTCAATTGTCTTCTAATCTTTCAACGAGGGCTCGACCAACTCAAGCCATATAAACTCACATTATTAACAAACCAAGGCACTAATACGAGCAAGATATGTAACACGCATCCCCATGATAGTAGTAGCCAATTGAGCTTATAATTTTTGTGCTACCCATAACTTTTTGAATTTTGATCAAATTTGACTGTTAGAATAGCCAAAAAGATCTTATGTTTACTTGTTATTGAAATTTCGCTATCACATGACATCATGTGTTGTTAGATCTGACGTACCATTATATGTGTTACTAGAGTTGACACAGTCAGATAAGACAAACACACATGCAAATTAGAACCTGGGATTTTAATGGCTTAGTTTGAGTTACACATACACCAAGCGAATAGGTGTAAGGTGCACGACTACAAACAAAACATGGGTTGCATGCTATGTCACGCCCCACAATTCAGATACAATGTGTGCACCCCTTAGACCCGAGTTACGGACTATTACTCACACATCGAGTGTACTAAAACAATATATTTATATTGTTTTCTAGATGCTTAGTTTAAATGTATTTTATGTTCACAACTCAAATATTCAACAAGTCATTTCACATTCAATTATTACAACCATTCACATACATCAACCACTAAGAAATTTTACAGTCATTCAGTCTTACATATCTATAACATTTACCATGAACTACACATCTCACTACAACCCAACCATTTGGGGCTTTATTAAACTATTGTCCAAACGAATACTTTACAATGTTTAAAATTCTCAACTACTTAGCTAAAATTGACTCATAAATATTATTAAAGAAAATAACATAAATTTAGCCTGATAAGCTAGTGATTTAGTGCATTCAGCTCATTTTCTTCAAGATAAGGCTACCGTCCTTGTGGATCATCCACTACTTCAACCTTATGTCCTGAAAATTGTGTAATTATTTCATCTTCCACTAAATCTATATGGTTTTTCCATCAATATAACGTCAGCTAGCCAGACCCAGTGAGTGAACTCATTATAGTTCATGCACATCATAATTAAAATATAAATGCATGAATGTTATGAGTGCATGGATGCGTGAATGCATCAAGTGGGTATCAGTCCATTTACTTGAGTTGGATTCCATCAACCCCCATCTCCCCTTCTAGGGTAGGCTTCCACCATTTTGGTAGGCTTATACATATTGTGGGCATCTAGGGATGGTCTCCTAAGTCATCTGGTAGTGTAAATACCTACAAGTCTTCCATGCCCTCAGGAGTCGGTGCAGGTATGTTATGCATGGCATGGGTGCATGAAAATGATTGATGCATCGCATGAACAATTGTTAGATATATAGTAGCATATTTCAATAATAACATTTCAATTATAATCAAATTTAATAAAATACTCAATACAAGGAATCATAATCAACACAACAATCATATAACTACTTTAATCACAATGGATAGGAAACATGTTGGGATCACTTACTTGAAGTCTGGTGATGTGGATTCCGAGATGTTACCTCAAGATCAATCAATTTACAATCACCTAATTACATAACTCAATTAACTCATTGTTTACATTTATCTAGACTTTTATGATTAGCTCGCCTTTGGTTGATTAAATCCTAACTCAGGGCCGCCCACATGGAGAATCCAATCGTCAAATTTTGAATTCTTTTAGATCTTATCTACAACATATATAAATAGTTATCTTTCCATGTGAGGTCCACTTGATTAACCAAAGTGCTCTAACCATTCCAATGTCTTTAAATGATAAAGGGTTACCACTAATTTATATCAAATAAAACATCAAAGTTCCAATCGAACAATACAATCCAACGGATTGTTGATTGATTAATGATCCCTTCAATCGGTCAAGGTTCGATTGAAATCCACTTTAATTGATTGAGATTAATTCGAATTTTCTACACAAATCTCTGGACACTTTTTGTCACCCCTTCGATCGATTGAGCTCGCTTGTTAGATCGATCGAACTGTACATTCGATTGGTCGAACTACCCTATCGATTGGTCTATCTTGTTTCGAATTTCAGACTTTGGTTGCTGGATACTTTTGTGTTGTTTTCGATCGATTGAGTAGTCCTCCCGTTTAATCAAACAAAATAAAAAAATTTATATTTTAGTCTCCGGACTATTTTTGCCACCTTCGATAAATTGAACCGGTCGATCGATCGATTGACCTAGTGATGTTGCACGAAGTTCGGATGATCCAAATCTCTATAACTTTTTAGTTTTCCCAGATTTCTTATTTTAAATGATTCTCTAATCACGAGGGACAGATCTGAACAATCCATTGACTTACAAAATCCCAATTTGGGAATGAGTTAATAAATCACTTAAATTCAGACCATTTATGATATCAACTTTTAGATGTAAGCATATTATGGCCCATCAAGCGGTCGGATCCACCCACACTTTTTAGATATTAAGTTAGATCTATCTAGAATCTGCATGAATAGTGGAGATCAAATTCGATCCATTCGATCACCATCTTAGAATCTAAGGTGTAAACCAATATCTACGGTTAGATCTGATCGATGAAATCTAACCTATGGTCAGATTTATTTGGAAATTTGGGTCCATTGGCCCTTAGGATCAAATGATCTATATCGATCAGATCTAAGGCCCTTAAGTAAGACCACACCGATTTCTATAAGAAAAACTGCAACCCATATGTGAATTTCAAATCATCTCTTCCTGAGATTTCTCTACGGACCAATGCAATGACCATGCAGTTGATCCACACCGACACTAATAACATAAAAAAATAAGGAAAAATGGATCATAAACTTACCAGATACAAGCTCCCTAAAGTCTTTCTCTTTCTCTCTAGGGTTTTATGCGAGAGAGAATTCTCTTCTGAATCCTCTTAAAAGAAGAGCCCTTTCCATATAGGGTAGGATGAGTAAGTCCTTTCTTTTCGGCGACATGGGGACCTCTTGTCATGCCCCAGACTCGATAACCGGACTCACAAGGAACCCGATGGCCGGTTCTAATTGCAACAACCTCTGTAATAACCCCATTCTCGGCTCCTGAGGGAGGTTCCGATCTTGAGATCCTACAAGGATAATTTCCATAGGAATATAATCATTTCCAACACGAGCATACCCAAGATCACAACAAGTATATCTGAGAATAACAAAGGCACACATCACAAAATCCACAATGAATTTGAACTTTTACAAGTATCCATAAGGTCTAAAAGGACATAAGATGATAGAAAAGGAAAGGAATGTCTGCAACACTGGGGTCCTCAAGCTCAACTCTACTCCAAGCTCTGCCGCTACGACACCTGCCTAGGATCTCCTGCACGCATCAATAATGCATAAGCTTATAGAAGCTTAGAGGGTGGTGAAGGTGTGTGGTAATAGTGCAAAGAAGAAGAATAGGAGATACATGAAGAAAACATGATCAAAGCCAACACTACCAGTCTTACCAGGGATGTTATGAACGTAAGAAGCTATACCAAGGCAGTACAATAATGCAAGAAACCATACCAAGGCTATATAATACGATGAGTACTGGGTGTCATGCCAAGACGATGTAATATGAGGCTTACACAGCCGATGCAAATGCAATGCGAAGTAATCCCAATGCTTATATCCAATCCACATATCAAGTACATTTCCACCATAAGAAAATCACCAGGGTCCATTACACTACTGGATGACTTCCGCTCTACAGACCCCACACAGTCAAACGAGCGTAAGAGACCTCACTACCCTACCTGCGGACAACCAATCACCAGCAAGGCTTGAAGGTAATGGACCCATTTACAAGTTGGTCAGACTCAGCCTAGCAATGCCTCCTTACATCAAGCGAGTAAGGCCATACCCCTATCTAACCGACTACACGACAGTGAGAGTCGCGACCTAATGGTGTAAGGCCCTCGTGCACTCATAGTTTCCACTCGGTCACGGCATTGGAGTAAATCCTTGGTACCATAGAAGTTTTAAAAATTTCACCCATGGGCATCCTATGCACCTGATATGCTTAAGTAACATTTCCGGTGTCCAATCCTAGCCATCCACGATGTAACTGTGGAGGTTACAACCCTGATGAAGCAAGTGTGATAATTGTCCATATGCTATGCAATGTCAGATGCATGAATCACATAATCAACCATGCATCAATTCCAAGTATCCAACGTGCTCAATGGGGAATACTACGTCCCTTGGAGAAGGTAACATGCAATGCCCAATGGCACAATATGACCATACACACAATGTCAATCAAGCATACAATGTTGTACCTGGGTCATGAGGATGAATTTAATCACACTATATGGCGATATACAATGTATATTACATTCCTCCTATCCAAGAAGGAACCAAGACTAGGTACTTAGACAATTGTGACCACGCTGAGTCTTCGGCAAACCTATAATGAAGTCCATCGATACGTGCTCCCACTTCTACTCTTGAACACTCAACGGCTGCAAGGGACCAGGGTGTCTCTGGTGATCGGCCTTGATACGCCGGCATGTGTCACACTCGGCTACAAAACTAGCAATCTGGTGCTTCATCCCCTGCCAGAAGTACTGCCTTAACAACAAAGCAAGCCAACAAGCTCAACATTGGCAATACCAAACTATTCAGCAAGCAAGAACATCTCACCAACCAAAATGGAACACGAAAAAATCATCGGCTTAATAAAGCGATCTTCCCAAAAATGTTGATACTGACAATCCCTTACGGTAGACTCTAATAGAAATCTGATCGAATAAAAGCCCTTGGATACAAAATGGGTACGATGCACCAAAACACAAGACTTACATATGGAGACAATGAGAATACATATAACGACTCCCCTAATAACTAAGAGTCCTGATGAGTCATGCAAAAATCAAGCCTGAGGTGGCTGGGGAGGTGTCTGTCTCCTCTGCATCTACGGTCTCTACTGCTGTCGGGGTCTCGGTGACGGGAGCCACTGTCGCTGCTGCAAGGGAAGATGACACTCACGCCTCCGATGCCTAGCCTGTCCACAACCGAAGTAAACACAGGAAAAGGGGCTGAAAGATGAAGTGGCCGACAATACTGATGATGATGAAGAAGCTATTGTATGTGATGTTGATGCTCTGACGACTCGATAGGCTACGCACCTTTGCCACTGTCGACGCTGTTGGGAGCTACTAGAGGGGGCCTACCTCTTCCAGCCTCTCCTCTGATCATGATCCCTTTGCGAACCGGTCCACTCGGCCTCGCCCTGAAGTAAAAATACTGCTAATAGAGCTCGCCGCAGAGTCAAATCTCGTAAAAGGGGACTCGCATGCTCCTGTTCCGCCTGTCCGGGCATTTCAGGAATGGGCTGACGGGTCTGAAGAACATCAGTGACGACCTGCATCAACTGTTGGAGATGCTTAGCTCCTAAAGGAATCGTCAGATAAGCGGGGGTAGCACTGGCCTCTGATGGAGGCACATGTACGATGGGAGCCTCATGAATAGGCACAGCAGGGGAAACATGAATATCAGGTGGTGGACCAAAAGTCACTCAGACCGCTGGAGTGGAATGAGAACCATGCCCATGTGTACCTCAACTAGACGACATGGTCTACAGAAAGAACAAAGGTGATGGACACTTAGGAATTAGAATCCTTGAAGGCTCAAACAAAATGAGGGAAACACACTCGTGACACTACTTGTCCTAAGTTTGTAGCAGATATGTGATACTATCCCAAGTTATTCCAAAATTACTTGCTATGCTCTGATACCAATTCCAGTCACGCCCCAAACTCAGTAATCGGACTCACAAGGAATCCGATGACCAGTTTTGGCTGTAACAGACTCCGCAGTACCCCATTCTCAGCTCTTGAGGCAGGTTCCGATCCTGGGATCCTACAAGGAGGATTTTCATAACAATATAATCATTTCCAATACGAGCATACCCAAGATCATAACAAGTATATCTGAAAATAACGAAGGCACACATCACAAAATTCACTATGAATTTGAACTTTTACAAGTATCCATAAGGTCCAAAAGGACATATATAAGATGATAGAAAAGGAAAGGAAGGTCTGCAATACTGGGGTCTTCAAGCTCAACTCTACTTTAAGCTCTGCCATTACGACACCTGCCTAGGATCTCCTGTACGCATCAATTATGCATAAGCTTATAGAAGCTTAGAGGGTGGTGAAGGTATATGGTAATAGTGTAAAGAAGAATAATAAGAGATACAAGAATGAAACTTGATCAAAGCCAACACCATCAGCCTTACCAGGAATGTTATGAATGCGAGAAGCTATACCAAGGCAGTACAATAATGCAAGAAACCATACCAAGGCTATATAATGTAATGAGTATTGGGCATCATGCCAAGGCGATGCAATATGAGGCTTACATAGCCGATGCAAATGCAATGTGAAGTAATACCAATGCTTCTATCCAATCCACATATCAAGTACATTTCCATAATAAGGAAATCACCGGAGTCCATTACACTGCTGGATGACTGCCGCTCTACAGACCCCGCACAGTCAAACGAGCGTAAGAGACCTCACTAACCTGCCTACGGACAACCAATCACTAGCAAGGCCTGAAGGTAGTGGACCCATTCACAAGCTGGTCAAACTCAACCTAGCAATGCCTCCGTACATCAGGCGAGTAAGGCCACAACCCTATCCAACCGACTATATGACAGTGGGAGTCGCGGCTTAACGGTGTAAGGCCCTCGTGCACTCATAGTTTTCACTTGGTCACGGCGTTGGAGCAGATCTTTAGTACCATGGAAGTTTTAAAAATTTCACCCATGGGCATCTTATGCACCCGATATGCTCAAGTAACATTTTCGGTATCCAATCATGGCCATTCACGATGTAACTGTGGAGGCTACAGCCTTGATGAAGCAAGAGCGATAATTGTCCATATGCTATGCAATACCAGATGCATGAATCACACAATCAACCATGCATCAATTCCAAGTATTTAACGTGCTCAAGGGGGAATACTACGTCCCTCGGAGAAGGTAACATGCAATGCCCAATGGTACAATATGACCATACACACAGTGTCAACCAAGCATACAATGATGTACCTGGGTCATGAGGATGAATTGAATCACACTATATGGCAATATACAATGTATATTACATTCCACCTACCCAAGAAGGAACCAAGACTAGGTACTTAGACAATATCCTTAAGGAAATCCAACTTCTAGTGGGGGCCCATTTACTTGGGGTAGCCCACGAGACTAAGTATACAAGCTACGGGTGTAAGTAATATAGAAATGAGCCTAGTAAGGGTCTAAGATGAGTATCCAATCACTCTTAAATACAACCGGGCCGAGAGGGGACCATAATGGAGATATTTAATCACCATTCCCCCAAAAGGCATATCAACCATGAACTATATAGATAGAAGGCCCAAGGCCTACATTTAAGATAAAAATAAAGGTAACTACATACATATATTCCTCATAATAGGCCATAAAAAAATATAATATCACTTTTAACAACATGGGCCCCAAGAGGGAAATTAAGGCCCAACGCTCAATTCCCAATGGCCATAGAATCTATGCATTAAGTTATACTTGGTGGGTAGCCCGCGTACAAAATATACGGCCCAAAAATAAGTTTAAGTTTGGATGATGAAATGGGCCTAACTACATCAGCCCAATAACTAGCAATTTAAGTGGGTAACCAAGGGCCCAATACTATCCTTATCTTAGCCCACAAGTCCATCAAAATGGTGGAAGTTAGCCCAATATATGGTTGGGCCAAGCTGGGACGTCCCAACCCACTCGGGCCCATGGGATGCCCCAAAAATCTAATCTAAGATGGGGTCCTCATGTGATTACTAAAGGTGACCCAAAAGAATGCACTGATTGAGCCCAAAGATTATAAGAAAACACAAGCATGCAACACTTACACAAGTTCTCAATATGGTGGGTGTGTATATATCATGAAAAGATCAAGTGGGCCTGCTACTGGCTTGTGAGTCCAGCAGCAACCCAAGGCAGAGAGTGCATCAAGAATCGGGCAATCCAAGGCTTGGATGGCCTGGACCAAACATGTGTTAAGGTAGGTTTCACATATATACACATTAAGCCTTAAACAAATGGCCTAGGGTCTATGTTGGGCCTTTAAGCATCCATAGAGAAACCCATGGGCCTACCTTAGGATAATCCAGGAGGACATCCAACCTCAACTGGTTCCCAAGAGGTAGCCCGCCACTACTCGAACATGAACTAAGGCCTAAGGCCTAAGGCAATCCATGGCCTAGTGGGCTTATACTCAAAGCCCAACATAGGCAATATGGTGGGCCCTCAAGCAAGGTTTGGCTCAACCATAAAGATCATGAGTCCACTCATTGTGGTGGGCCTAATGGGCAGCCCATTATTCCAACATATGGGTGGTCCTTATATTTAAAACAAGTTGGGCCTCACATCTCGGCCTAAGTATGGTTTACTTTAATAGGCAAGCAAGGGCGCAACTACCTGAGTATTTTGGCCTATAAAATCCATCACAATAGTGTATTAAATAAAGGCCTAATGGTCAGGGGTCTATCAAGAAAGTTTCAAGACATTGGGCCTAAGAAACCCAATAGCTAACTATGAATATTGTTATAATAAAACCCATTTAAGGTAAGCCTTAAGAGTGTACTAATTAAGCCCAAAAATCCAATCAAGATAGGGTAAGATATGTGTAATAATGTCCCCAAATATGGTGGGCCATGTTGCTCCAAAACATACATTTGTGGGTAGCAACCTTGGGCCAAATGCTGAAATTCCAGCCCACCCACTATTTGGGCTTACTAGAAATTCAATAAAATTTATTTATAGTATAATTATTTCTCTGATGGCCCACACACATCACTATGGGTCCCACCAGATGAGAGGAGAAATATACAACACATATATTTAAGTGGGCCATGCTGTTGGAATGCAGGCCCATTAGCCCAACATAGGGGCGTCCCATGGTGTGTAGTCCTACGGGCCTGGGTATTTGGCCCAAAACTGACCCAATTTGCAGGCCACACCACGGTCAGTTCGAATGTCTGTTGGGTCTGAAATTTTGTAGGGTGACACTTCCATAGGTGGGCCACACCCCCACAAATTTTTAGGATTTTTAGACACCAAAAAATATTTTAATTAATTTAAATGAAACAGATTGTCTAGAAAATCAAACTGACCTAGACGTCCCAACGTGGTGGGCCAGTCCGGCCCTTGACACGGTGTGCACAGGGGTCCATTGTAAGACTCGTATCGTAGACCGTACTGTTCCGTCGATTTTCGCGATCCTTCCGGTTGAATTCCGGCAATTCTCGACTCATATCCGACGTTACGCGCGATCTTAAGCCGAGTCCTGCCTACCGAAGGCTGCTCGATCCGAAACTCGTACCTTAACGACCGCGCCGTCGCCGCGGTTCCAACGCTGCGACTCGCGCATCGAACCGATACCTAGGTGGGAAGATGCCAGTCTGCATTCGGTTCGAAGAAACGCCGCATGTTGCGAATCAGGGAATCTCTACGAGATGTCCCATCAATCAAGTCAAATACACCACCTTACCTCCATGCCACCTCACCCAACAACAAGTACAAGTGGCCTCTCTCCCTTTTCCCACAAGTCAAACCTCTCCCTCCCCTCACCATTCCTTCTTTTTCACATTTTCAAACCTAACCATACATCATTAATTACAACACCACTCCACCCATCCCTTCCATCCATATCTCCCATTACTTTTCTCTCTCTCCCTCATTTTTTCTCAAATCCCTCCAAGCAACAAAGCTCCATACGTTCTTAACTCTCTCCCTCTCCAAGTGTGGCCCACTTTCCCCTACTCTCACATCTCCCATCTCAACCGTTGGATCATCATCAACCACCATTGAAAGAGGAGGCTAGGAGCTAAGAAGCCTAAGGGAGCAAGGAGGAGGCCAACAAGGTGGGTGATTCACCATTAATCTCATTTTGTAGGGCCACTTGTGTGGGACCCACTTGATGAATGCATTGTATTTGAGAGGGCCCATTAGTGGCGGGGTCCCTCCCCTCTATCACCGTCTCTCTCTCTCTCTTAATGAATGATGATGATGATGAAGAATGATGAGGCCCACCATGAATCATATAGTTCATGTGGGACCCATTGGATGAATGGGTTGAATCTACACCATTCAACCCATTAATGGGCCCAGATGGAAGGAAAAACACATGTATCAGGTGGTCCAAATGGGTGGGCCACGTGAATTAGGGACCCACCATGATGCAGCGTTTATCCACAGCCATCCAGCGTCCCTAGGACGCTGGACTATGGATGGCTAACATGGAGTCGTGTACTGACACGGGCGTGTACTTCCAAGCTAAAAACAAAAAAAAAGGAAAATTTACTTTTTGGGTGGGCTTACCATGCAGGCCCCACCTTGATGTATGTATGTGATCCACGCCGTCCGATCTATTCCCGGCCCATTTTAGGCGTTGGTGAAAAATGGGGCGATCTGATTTTAATGGCCGTGGGATCGAGAATACTAGTGTTTCCATCAAACTTTGCGGGGTCCACCGAAGCTTGGACCCACACGAAACTTGGTGTGGGCCGTTAATTTTGTGGGACTCGGTCAATGGACGGGTTGGATCTTCTGATGCGGGCCCAAAAAACAAAGAAGGTGGCGGCCCTTTCTTCTTTGCATGGGTGACGGCGAACGGCACAGGCCCTCACGCCGGCCTAATGGACCGCACCGTGATGCGTTTACGAACATCGGTCTTGTCCATCATGGGGCCCTCCTTGAGAGTAACAACCGTCTGTTCTAAAAATCGGCCGTATACGGAACTCGTGTGGGCCATACCATCTAAAACCATAAGACATGCCGAACATATAAAAGTACTCGGTGGGACCCACACTGGTTTGGATGCATACGAAACTCGGTGCGGAGGGCCGGCCCAACTCACATAATGGGTGGACTGGATCTGTGAACCATATCACAGTGGGCCCCCAGGTCACGTGTGACCTTATAAACAGGTTACATGACAAATATTCATCATGTGGGCCCTGGCTCACGTGACCTTATAAACAGATTGCAAGGAAAATAAACATTACCGTGGGTCCCCTCCCTGACCGTGGGACACTGGACAGATTGGATGTCAAACAAACGTTGTAGTGGGCCCCTGGCCCACTTGATCTCATAAACAAGTTGGTGCCAAATAAACATTATGGTGGGCTTCACATGTAGCCCACTTAGATGCATATGGGTCCATGTACTTAGGCCCATCTTGATGTATTTTTTTAGGCCCATCTTGGCAGGTATATGGGCCCAATATTGAGGCCCACTTTGATATATATAAGGCCTATGTGATTAGGCCCATTTGATACACATAGAGCTTATGTGATTGGGCTCATGTTAACGCATTCTCAGGCCCATGGATGATGGCCCATCGCAATGTACTTAAGGCCTATTGGTGAGGTTCATTGAGGTGGCCCACTTGATGAATATAAGGCCTATGAGATACGGCCCATTTGATATATTTAGGGCCCCATGGAATGTACCTAAGGCACATTGCAATGTGTAATTCCACCGGGTTTATTTAATGGTATTTAAGAGAGCCTTGGGGACAATGTTGGTTTGGCGTTCACATTGTACGAGTAATGTTGGTTAGATGTCCACATTATAACTCTCCCTAAGGCCACTGATAGGCCCGTATCGGTTTCATGTAGGCCATCTAGGCTCATCTTCATTGAGAGGATAGTTTATTGCTTTATAACATGTTTAAGAAATGATTTATGATCATACGCATCATATGTATGCTTGATATGTGATGATTATAGCATATGCCTACAGGCAGATCATTTATGGGCTCCCCGATATGTGGAGTTGCCTTACATGAGCACACGATATGCACAAGATTGATGCATGTCTGGCAGTATGATTCATGCACTTGCATCTGTATGATTGAGATATGTCCTAGCGACATCAGGGCCATAGCCTCCAAGATATATCGTGGGTGGCTGGTTGGATACCGGAAAATCTTGTTCCAAGCAATTGGAGCCCCATATATGTCCCTGGGTGAGAGTCCCTGAACCCGATGGTACCAGAGGATGACTCCAACGTCGAGACCGAGTGGATATATGAGCGCACGAGGGTCGAATACCATGAGGCCGCATCTCCCACTGTGTCGTGGTCAGTTGGAAAGGAGTGGTGGCCTTACTCGCTTTGGGCAGTGGGGGGGCATTACTTAGTGAGTTTGACCACTCAAAAATGGGTTCGCTATCGATGTGCCGGGATAGGTATTGGTGACTATTGGCCGGGCGGATAGTGAGGTTTCTTACGCTCACTTGGACCGTCTTTGCTTGGAGAGAGACAGTGCCATTTGGAGTGTCCGAACCCGGTGATTATCCGGTGGCCCAGAGAACCGTACGATTTGATGCTCTAGTGAAGAGTTGCATTGGTATGAGGATTGACATGCTTGACCTACATGTTGCATCGCATGGCCTTGTTACAAATATCTTGTACTACATAGCCTTGTGCGGTTTTTGCATTTACGTACTCACCCCCGCATCACTCGATTTTTAGAGCACGTTCGCACACACTTACATCTAAGCTTTCATAAATGAAATGCGTGCGAGTGACCTTGGAGAAATTTGTAGTCTCACCGCAGTTGGAGCGTGCCGCAGAGCTTTTGGAGTTTTGATATTACCACTATCTTGTATTTCCCTTTATACGCACTGTACTCAAAGTTTTTTATCATAGTGAATTTTGTGGTGGTGTTCTTATGGTTATTGTTCGTGGGTTATGCTTGGTTATGCTCATTATGAATCAAATTGATATTAGAAATTCTCCTTGTAGCATCCCAGGATCGGAACACGTATATGGGTGGGCCAGAATGAGGTACTACTGGCCCTTGGCGATCGGGAATTTTGTGACAGGGAGTTCATGAGTCTAAAATTTGGTAAGTGGCTCCTACCATAAGTTCACCACACTTCCAAAAATTTTCAGAATTTTTGGACATCTGAAAATATTTTAATTCATTTAAAGAAATCAATTTATCCTAAAAATTGGACTGATCTAAACACCATATTATAGTGGGCCAGTCCAGCCACTACCATGGTGTGTACAGGTGTCCATTGGCCCCAAAATTTTGTAAGTAGGTCCTACCAGTAGTGAGCCACCTCCTTGTAAATTTTTATAATTTTTGGACACTCAAAAGTATTTTAATAAATTTTAAAATTACAATCTGTCTAGGGTGGAATGTTGCTGAAAATGCAACTGTCCTGAATTTGGTTCATTCAAATGGGTGGGTTCTGGGCCTCCAAAATTCCTGAAATTTGTACCCACGGTCCCTCATCAAGTCTAAAGCAAGGTGAGATCCAGAAATATGGCCCACCTTCTGAGAAAATATTTTAAAAAAAATTATTTTTATATAACTATGCTGCTGGACTGCACAACAGAAATTTCTGGTAGCCCTCTATATTTGCCTACCATTTTGGATGCCCAAATATGATTCATTGGCCCTAAAATTTTGTAGGTAGGTCCTACCATGGGTGGGACACCTTCTTGAAAAATTTTAGAATTTTTGAGGTAGTATAAGTATTTTATTTAATTCATATAAATTATGGTTAGCAATGAATATCAGAAAAAATCTGCTGGTGCAGAAAATACTGCTGTCCCATGTTTGGCATCACATGGGGTGGGCCTATCATTGCCTAAATTACTGAAAAATTAGTGGCTTCGATGGTCCCACATATGGACAGCAAGTGCAGTCCACTAGAGTGGCCCACTTACTCCCAAATCAAGATGAAAAATGAGCATTTCTAACATGTAATGTTGCTGGACTGTCCAGAAATTTCTGGACAGTCAGCCTACTTTGGCCCATCCCATAGGCCTCAAGCACGGGGGAAATAATGTGGGCCCCATTCCACATCAAAGTGGGGTTTACACTTTAGAAAACCTCAAAAGAAATTTGAGAGAAAAAGACATGCAAATAGATCCCAACATTAGCTCAAAAGTCATGCTCAAACTAGGCCTGAAATCTGGATAGCAACATATGCTGTCCATATTTCAGCCCATATAAATTAATCAAAGGGGTTTATGGCCCTGATTCAACATGTGAGGTCCACCTTGATGGGTTAACAAAATTTCAGACCTAAGAGTTCACTCCGACCTCCATGAAAAAGCCATTTTGGAGGCCATCCAAACCATACATGCATGGTGGGCTTGGACATCTAGTCGAAGTGGGCTTGGTCTCCCATTTAGCTAAGGGTCTGAGATGTTGCTGACCTCTCCTTGGTGGGCTACACATCATCAGAGTACATAGGAGAAAAATAGAGAGAAAGAGAGAAGGAAGAAGTAAATCGGCCATTGGTGGGAGGTTCCACCACTAATGGAGCTTCTACTCCATAATCCAAACCATCCACTATGTATACACTTACATGCAAGCTATTATGTATCAAGATAATTTGCTGGAGGGTAGGGACACCCTCTCTTCATGCATGCAAAGGCTTAGGTGGCTTATGAGATGCAAGAATAAAGAAGAAGACATCATGGTGGGTCCATGGAGAATGACCCACCATGAAAGGAAATGAGTAGGATGTAGGCCCATGGCCTTCATCCTAGGAACCATGTATGACCTCCACCATGGATTAGTCGGTCCTACATGCTTCCATGTATGCAAGGAAAAGAAAGAAAAGAGAAGAAAGAGAGAAGAAGTTAAGGAGAGCACCCACCTTACTTGGATCTTCAAAGTTCTTGATGCATTGAAATCCTTAGGCTTCAAGGACCATGGATGAAGGGTCAAGATGAGAAGTGAAGGGTTAGATGAGGAGGGAGATGGAAGAAATGTGGCTGGATTTTTTAGTAAGGTAAGATGTTTTGGAGGTTCTAACAACGGGAGAGAGAGGAGAAAACGAGGGAAAAAGAGGAGAAAATCCTTTTAAGCAAAGTAATTATTGCTTTCTTACCTTGGTTAGAGAGGAAAGATGATTGAAAGTAAGGAGTTACAACCAAAGTTGTATGTTTAATAGGTTAGTAGGCATGTGGTTGTGTTTAAGGGTAGGTGGTGTGTGAGATGGAACTCTAGGTAGTGTATGTGGTATTTGTTGGACATTGCACCAAAAAGGGAGTGGGCCACCTTGAAAAATGTGCTTTCCTCACTAGGTGGGCCACATAATCATTATCAAGGGCTAGAATTGAATTGCCTACATCTTATGATTTACACATCGGATGGATGCACAAGACGCGGCATCGAAACCGTAACGGCGATGCGAACAAGATGACACAGGTTTCGATTCAATCCGAGTCGGGTCTACGTGATCGAACTTAAGGATGACCGCAAACACTATCTGATGGTTGCGGGTCGCCGAAATTCAACTGGTAGGACCGCTGGACCAAGATGAACGAGATGCATACTCACACACACACACATGCGAGCGAACTCGAGTCGGGTCTCACACCTCTTTATCAACCAAGAGTGTCTCTACCAACCAACTATTGATTTATTTTTATTTTTAATTTAAAAATTAAAATTTTAACTATTAATTTCAATTCATAAGCTTATGAAAAATTTAGAGTCGTTACATACTAAGTAACTTAGTGCACTATGGCATAATGAATAAACTCTTTGGAGCCCACATATGATGCTTGTGTCTTATCCACACCATCCATCTATTTTTTCATCTTATTTTAAGGTATTAAGCCAAAATTGAAGCACATCCAAAGCTCAAGTGGATCATAATATGGAAACATTGGGGATAATGTGGTCCATTGATGAAGGGTCCGCAGTGATGTTTATTTGTCATCGAACTTGTTGATAAGGCTACATAGACATGGATGAAGGGAAAACACAAACATCAGCTTGATCCAAAACTTTTGTGGCCCAGATAAGTTTTTAATGGTAGGTGATCAATTCCCACGGTTTCCTGTGGTGTGGTCTATTTGAGCTTTTGATATACTTCAATACACATACGTCACGGGTGGCATGTGGCCAGGGGTGTACATAGTGTCGAACCGAGTCAAGCTGGCCTCAGTTCGACTCGACTCGGTCACTGGCTGACCTCAGCTCGAACTTGACTTGGCTCGGTCCTCAAGCCTGACTGGCCAACTCAGCTCGGTTCGGTCAACCGCTCGGGCTGAGTTCGCCATTGAGGCATTTCCACAAACACCTGAATTGTAACTTTAAAATCTCACTGTTTTACAAACAGAGGCAATGGTTTTATAGGTGTTTTATCAAATACCTTCTAAGCAACATAAAAACCAAGAAAAACAAAGAGAAAGGTTGCCGTGAGATTTATATGGAGAGGAGGTCGCCCGATTTGCCAGTTGGGATGTCTTGGGGGATTGTGCCGTGGAAACTGTTGTTGGAGAGATTGATTGCACGAAGGAAGGTGAGGTTTGCTATGTGGGGAGATATGGAGCCCACCAAGCTCTTGGACCCTAGATTTAAGGCTGTGATGCTTTAGTGCCTGGAACTGTATGTTACTCTTTACCAGTTGCAGAAATGGAGAGAATTGTTCCTCAAGACTCGAATTGGGTCACTGGTTATGAGAGATTTGAAGGCGAGTAGAGCGAGTTCGATCAGTTTCATTTCCCAATTGAGTTGCTGACTCTGATTGGAAGTTAATGCACAGGAGGAGGATGAATGATGAAACTACCCACAAGGTTGAGAAATGACTGCGCTGGATTCGTTCCGAGTCGAGTCGAGCTGAGGCTGCTCCTCATTTTCGAGCTAAAAAAGCCAACTCGAGTCGGTTCAAACTTAGCTTCGAACCGAGTCCCATGGACCTTTTTTGAGTCGAGTAGAGCGAGCTAACCGAGCTACTGAGAAGGCAAGCCACGTTCCTACGAATCATCACATGCAGGGGTTGCATTGTTTATCCACACGGTCCATCCATTTTGCCCGCTCACATTTGGGCATAGCCCAAAAATGAGTCAGATCAACGTCTCAGATGGACAACAAAACAGTGGTGAATAAACGCACACCATTAAAAACTTATCCTGACGGAAAATGGTTTTGGATCAAGCTGATATTTGTGTTTTAAATTCATCCATGCAATTTTGACCAAACCAACGGTTCGATGGCAAATAGATATTACAGTGGGCCTTCGGAAGTTTTAAATGGTGGTCATCAATCACAACCTTTTTATGTGGTGTGGTCCACCAGAGATTTGGATCCGCACGGCGTGGATAAAGGACACGCATCCTTGTGGGGCCCACATAGCACCTTCGAGTAGCGAGGTCGCTACGTTCAATGTCAGAACGCAGTCCAGGTCCCAGTTCCACATGAAGAATTATGTGATACGCTAGCAGACTCCGACTCATAGGCATGCAGCCGGAGCCTGCGGAAGTTACGTATGATTGACTCAATCCAAACCGTCCTGATAGTGGGAAAAATCATCGACGGTTGAAAATGAAAAGATTATTCTAATTGTCTGATTCATGGCAATCAAACTGATGCTGGTAGAAACGAAAGAAATTAGAGCTACAGGTTCAACAAAAACATACCAGTAGATAGATTTTATGAAATTTCCAGTATTTCCAACGTTTTAGACCATTCGGATTGACGTAGATACTTTCCACGTGTTCTTAATACGTGTGAAAGCGTATGGATGGTAGTACTCTTCTGGAGTATCAAATGGTTTTAACTTACCGTTAATCCATTGTCCATTTCTTCTTGATAACTCCTCCGGCGCTTGTACCATCCCATGCGTAGTAATTCTATGGCGATTCGCGGGTGACTCTGGCGTACGCGTGCGATTCGCAGATAGGACTCCAATTCATCACGTGGGTCCCATCGTCCAGAAGCAAAATATTCCACTCATCAGGTGGGCCGTACGTGTAAGTTGAAAAAGGGACGCAGATTGGGCAGTAGACGGGCCTATGAGGGGCCACCGTGATGTAACGGTTTCATCCACACCGTCCATCCAGTTTGCCATATCATTTTAGCATAACACAAAAAATGAGGCAGTTCTAAGGTTCAAGTGGACCACACGGTAGATATTAGACATGTATAATTGAAAACTTTATAAGGTTAGAGAAGTTGGAGATCAAGTTAATATTTGCTTTTTCCCTTCATCCGGATAAACATGACCTTATGATAGGTTGGATGGTAATTAATCATCATCGTAGGCCCTAAAAGGTTTCAACGGTCAGTATCATCATCAATGATACTTCTCGTGGTGTGGTCCACTTGAACTTTTGATCCGCCTCATTTTGGGGGTTGTACCTTAAAATGACATGAAAAAATGAATGTACGGCATGGATAAAACAAATACATGAAGGTGGTCTATCATAGCCCGTCCGTTACTAGCTATGTACAGCGGCGTAAGACACAATCCGCGCCCTTGAAAAAGGCATTCGGCCACAACTTTCCCAATCGTTGGTCAGTTATTCTTACCATTTCTGGCCCACCCAAAGAGTTTCCTAGTCTGATTTCGTGTCAAGTGCATTTTGACAGTGAGATCCACCCGATCAATGGATTGGATCTCGTATTGTTCGCGTTCTTACACGTGTACAGCGCGAATACCCGCTCCAGTTCCA
Organism: Magnolia changhungtana; assembly: GCA_030180095.1. Lineage (NCBI taxonomy): Eukaryota > Viridiplantae > Streptophyta > Magnoliopsida > Magnoliales > Magnoliaceae > Magnolia > Magnolia changhungtana. The sequence goes on along the minus strand of JASAUF010000092.1, from coordinate 4,775,735 downwards.
CCTCGCGCGAATCGCCTCTTTCTCTATCTTTCTTTGCTGAGCTCGCTTCAGACAACTGAAATTCTCCGCTCTTCTTCAGTCTCTTCACCACCCTTCTTCAGTCCCCTCCCCCCCTTCTCTCTCTCTCTCTCTCTCTCTCTCTCTCTCTCTCTCTTTCTCTCTCCTTGAAGAAACCTTCCCTAACAAATGGCTACAATTACAGCTGCAATGGCCTTCTTTCCTAATAAAAGAAGAACAACCCATCCTCTCAGGACTCCTAATCCTTCAATAACAACACCCCATTTCCTTACAATCCCTTCTCTCAATGTCAAAACACATACCTTCTTTCTTCTACACATACCTTCTGCAGCCTCTCCTCTTCAGTTCTTTCCTGCGACGATTCCGACGGAGATTTCCAGTATCGGAGAGAATACGAATACCAACAAGAAAGAGGGTTTCTCCTTCGGATCCCCGCCCATCAGAATTCTCCTTCTGTTGGCGTCATCCATTTGGCTGTTGTTAGCGGTTCTATTAGTTTGGGGTGGGGGCACAGCTGCTGCTGCTGCTGCGGCTGCTGATTCGATTAGCGCTTCTAACTTCGGCTTGAAGGTCGCCACGGCCTTGCGACACTTTGGGTGGCCTGATGAGGCTGTTGTATTTGCCCTCGCCACCCTTCCGGTGCTCGAGCTTCGTGGGGCGATTCCAGTCGGGTACTGGATGCAGCTCAAGCCTCTCCGTCTCACCATCTTATCTGTTCTTGGGTATGTGGGCTGTGCCTTTTCCTTCAAATTCCTCATTAGTTCCCTTCTCTACTGTACTAACCATTTTGATTGACGCAGATTTCCAGTGCTTTAATGATTGTTTAAGCTTTGTCTGGATGCACGAGTTAATCGAATTGCAAACATTCAATCTAATCAAGGGTAAATAACAGCTATTAATTAATGATGTATCTTAGTATTTGTAACTAGGAAGCAGCATTTGAAAGCAATGTGATTGAAATTAACCTCTGTTGATGTGGAAAACTGGTTAGCCTTCTCTGGACCTTCGAACGCCTGCACAAGAAATGGACAAAGGATACACTGGCTTAAACAGGGGACCCTCCGACGCCAAAGTCAGGCCAAGGAATCTGGGTCTAGTCAAAGATTGGGTTTAAGGCTTAGAATTGTAGGTACCTTTCTCTGTAGAAAAGGAAATGTATATATAGATGTCTCGGGAGCGGTGCCGTATAGAGCGATAAATCTGTCACCCGGTGTTGTATCATTCCAGGGAGCTGATTGGGAGGGGGTGCGATCGTTCTCATGGGATTCTTGGAGAAAATCCCGGAGATATGCCGACAGATCCCAGGCGGTGGATGGTCCGCTAGGCCGGGGTGTAGGACTGAGCTCGACCTTGAACTTGGGCCGAACTCGTGCTTAAACTTGGGCCGAGCTCGTCCCCTCATTTTAGGTGAACTGAAGTGGAAACTGAGCTCGGGGTTAGACAGACTGAGCTCCAGGTCGGTTGGACTGTGGTCAGTCTTGGGTGGACGTAGTTGATGCTGGCTGAACCCAAATCGCCCTTGAGGCTAAGTGAGCTATGGCTTCGAAGCCGTCCTCCCATCTTGAGTCATCCTAGCTAGCTCATTTTTACCCACAACAACCTCAATGTGAACAGGGGTGGCAATGGGTTGGGTTCTGGTCAGCCAGGGTCTGACCTTTTTCAACCTTTCTGTTACTGTTTACACCCTTCTTATAAGTAGGTTAGGGGCAACTTGTGACCAATCTATTTATTTCATCAGCTTCGTTATTAAGCCCAAACACGAATTGTGGCCCAATTGCAGCCTGAACTTGACTAAGGAGCGGGTCGGGCGACCTGATCCTTTGCCAGCACTAATGTGAATGCTAAGAAGTTATAGTTTGGTTATTTCCTCTTTGTTGGACTGCCAATCGCAATTCAATCTGACAGTGCATCCAAACACAACATCAATGTAAAATGTTTTTTGTGTTCTAAAATGTTATATTGTGTACTTACCCATGTTTTAAAAGCTGGACCGGACCAGATTTGGATCTGTTTGGACTGGAACCTGCCACAAAAATGAATCACTAAGGATCCACCCATTCCAATCAGTGTAGTAAAAGGCATTAGGTGCACCCTAGGCCCTGTAGTGTCCAAACGCCTAGGCACAGGCCTAGAGAATCCATGCTCAATGAATTATGATAAATATTAATATTTAGTTATTTATAGATATAAGTTGACTTTTTAAAATAATCATATTTAGTTATTCATATATATAAGTTGATTTTTATTTTTAATAATCAGAGTCAATACAGCTCTTTGGATGGGAGTAAATGGATGTAAATGGGGGGAATTGGGAGTAAAAGGAGGTAAATGACATTTGAAGTGTGTTTGGATGGGAGTAAATGCATGGAAATGAGGGCTCGGTTGGGAGCTTGTAAATGGAGGTAAATGGGAAATGGAATTGGAGGTAAATGAATTGGGAGTAAATGGCTCACTCTTTTATTTATTTATTTTGTTAGCTTGTTAGTACAACCACTGTCAGTTCACACTTCAGTGTTAGCCACCCCCACTAGGGAATCGATGCCAAGACCTCAGTGTTGAAATGAGGTATCTTTCACTCAGTCTACCACTTGAGTTATGGATCAAGGCGTGAGTAAATGGCTCACTCAATTGTGTTTGAATGGGAGAAAATGAAATGCATTTGAAATCTAAATATTTGTTTTGGATGGGAGTAAATGGGAGGAATTAGAATGCATTTGAAGTTTTCAATATATTCACAGGAATTTTAGTGATATCCCAAATTGGCTTTAATGTCCCAACTTAGTGTACATATGTTATGTTTAATAGAATGATTGTAATAAGCCCATTGAAATATCTACTTTGGCAAAAACTTATGAAATTTTGATCCTCGAGTTGGCCACAAAGGTAAGGATTACAAACAAGCAACTTGTTAACGATTTTTAACCGTCCATTTACATGGCTAGCCTTTGCACGGTTTGGATCATTCTTTTGGTGTGATTTTAGTGATGTACCCGATAATTGGATTGTTTTGGAGTATCATTAATGTGCCACGTGTATGATGGACATGTGCATAACGACACCTTTGTTAACTTGTGTGACTCTCCCAGGGAGATCAAAAAGGCATTTCACGAGAGAGGATTTCATTTACATGCTCATTTACTCCCATTTCATTTCATTTCATTTCATTTCATTTATATTCATTTACTCCCATCCAAACACACCTCAAATACCATTTACTTCCATTTACTCCCAATTCCACCCCATATACCTCTATTTACTTCTATCCAAATGGCCCCGAAATGAAATGGGAGTAAATGAGCTTGTAAATGAAATCTTCTTTCATGGAGAGGATTTGGAAGTAAATGGGGGTGAAATGCCTTTTTGAGCTCCCTTGGAGAGTTGCATGAGTAAACAAAGGTGCCATTACGTACATGTCCGCCATACATGTGGCATGCTAATGATACTCTAAAACAATTCAATTATCAGCTACATCACTAAAATCACACTAATAGAATGATCTAAGCTGTCCAAAGGTTGGCTATCTAAATGGACGGTTAAAAAACATTGATAAGTTGCTTGTTTGTGATCCTTACGATTGTGGCCCACCCGAGGCTCAAAATTTCCTCTTTTTGGGCAAGTATATATTTCAATGGGCTTATTATAATCCTTCTATTAAATATCACACATGTACACTAATTTGGGATATTAAAGTTGATTTGGGATATCACATATGTTCTTGTGAGTATATTGAAAATTTCCAGTGCATTCCAATTCCTCCCATTTACTCCCATCCAAACAAGATATTTGGATTTCAAATGCATTTCACTTACTCCCATCCAAACACAATTGAGTAAGCCATTTACTCTCAATTCATTTACGTCCAATTCCATTTCTTATTTACCACCATTTACAATCTCCCAAACAAGCCTAGTTCAAAACCCCATATCCCAAATTCCCTACCCAAATTCACCAATTCAAAACCACAATCTTGCTAAAAGCCCTAAGCTTCCCAAACCCTACCTATAATCCAAAATTTCAAAATCCCCAAATCCTCCAACCTAAATTTCCAATTCTCCCAAAATCCCCAATTCACCTTCATTCTCTATGATGGAGACAATTTAAAAGCTCAAATTTTTCTTTCAAGAAGCCCAATGTGATGACCTTAACACATTATTAGAATATAGAAATCAAGAAGAAAAAGATCCCATAAATTTATGGAAAATGTATTTGGGAGAATATCATGGAAAATGCATTTGGGAGAATATCATGGATGGAGATAAATCATTGAAATGTATTTGGGAAAATGTATGTTCCCGGCCTTATGGGGTGTTGAAATACCAAAAAAACTGAACTTTTGAGATACCCATAAGGTTACCTCACGTAAAAGCTCAACTATTCTCCAGGCATGCCTAGGTGCATGCTTGGTGTCACCACCCCACCTATGGTCCAAGCAAGGTGCAACTGCTCCAAAATGCCTAGACATGCGCCTGCAATGCCTTCTAGTAGCCTTCAACTGTTTTCTCCTTGTGAAAACATATAACTGTCCAAGTAGAGCTCAGAACTCCACTTAGAAACCAGACATACTGTCTGTCGCACCAGGGGCATTTTGTTTACTTATTCCTTTTTTTTTTTTTTCTTTTCAGTATTACCTTGATTAGATGCCTTAGGTTTTCAGACCAGTTGGGCTTGTGGGTGCACCTAACCAGCAGAAAAAAGGGTCAGAGTCTGGTCCGGCCTTTTAAACATTGCTATTTACCTGTGAGACCTACTCTAACCAACCACGTAATGATTGGTTTGTAGCTACTGCATGATACACATGTTTTGTGAATGTGGACAGTCCATGTGGCAGACCCTACTGTGGATAACAAATGGCAAAAGAATGCAATCTTAGCGGTTGATTTGTGACCTTCAAATGGTTGGGGAAATTAAATCTGTAAATGGTCCATATTCAAAAGGTAAAAGTATACCAATCAGATGCTAGAATTATTCAATCAGAATGGTCCTTTGTACCATGGGCCATCCATAGTAGAGTCCATCAGTTGGACAGCCTGGATTTGGATGAGCCATGAGTACTGCATAGACAGTGAATGAATCATGACTCATTCAGTATGCAGCAAACTAGAAAGCTCCTTTTTTACTTATTCATTATACTGACTCTTTCTTGTTGTCACTTGGCCTGGATTGATATTGGACTCTGCTGCTTGCATTACTTACAGTAATATGGTTCCAGTACCCTTCATCATTCTCTATTTGAAGAGATTTGCTACTTTCCTTGCTGGGAAGAATGCCTCGGCTTCGCGATTTCTTGAATTGCTGTTTGAGAGGGCCAGAGAAAAAGCAGGCCCTGTAGAAGAGTTCCAATGGCTCGGATTAATGTTGTTCGTTGCAGTGCCGTTCCCTGGAACAGGGGCATGGACTGGAGCCATGATAGCATCTATTCTAGACATGCCTTTCTGGTCTGGCTTCACTGCAAATTTCTTTGGCGTTGTTTTTGCCGGCCTTCTGGTAAACTTGCTTGTCAACCTTGGCCTCAAGTATGCTGTCCTAACTGGTTTTGTTCTCTTCTTGGTCTCTACTTTCATGTGGACTGTCCTTCGAAATGTTAAGAAATCCTTGAACTCTAACTAAAAGAATTCACTGAATGTTATGGTATTATGTTACTTGCATTTTCTGAGCAGTCTTCATGGACAGTCTCTAGATTTTGTAATTGTAATGTGTATGTATTCTTGGTTTTCTGGAGGTCAGCTTCAGTACTTGGGTCACTATGTAGAGTGTTAATAGGTTGAAAATCCCACCATATTGTTTTTCTGTAATGATCTCTCTTTTTCAGGCCACCATTGGATGACTACTACAGTCCAATCCCCTTGACTTTTGGGACATCACTTATCCATGGAGGCATCCCACCAAATACATGGTCCTGATTGCTCATTGCTGTAACAAGTTTTACATGTACAGTAGAGATGTAATGATGTGTGCATCATAGAACACTATGATGTGCCCACGTTGTAATTGTGTGCCTCAGTTTGAAATAAGTCACTGACTGTTTGATGCATGCAATCTGAAGAGAAATCCTCAAGAAAACTGAATAGACAGGTTCAGTAAAATGATACTTGAACCCTAGTGTAATAACAGGGAAGGAAGTACTTGTCTACATGGGAAGCTTGGTACCAAGGGGCTTTGAGGAAGGAAATAAGGAAAAACAGTGCATAAGAAGCAGCTCCATTTTGCGAAATCTCGGAGGAAAACCATCTTCTTTAAGTAGGTGACCCTAATCCAATGTCATACACTCATAGGGTTTGGCTGGGAAGTGCTTTTCTTCTGTGCATTTGAGTTTTAATGCAATTGCACTTATCGAGAAAAACCCAGGTAGAATTATAATGCAATTGCACTTATGTAAGCAGTGATTCCTGTCTCTTATCAAAATAACTGATATTTGCAGATAGAAGATAAGCAGTGCCACTCTCACATGATTGGTGATTTGAATAGGACACTCATAATGTTTGTTAGTTGGGTATCCTCCTCAGAGCTAGGGCAGTAGAAAATAGCTTTTATTATTTCCAAGATCAGAGCATTTGCTGTCCTTTCAAATGTAGCTGTCCAATGAGCCGAGGGATGTGAATGGGATAGCTGTTTCTGTTGCAAAAGTGGGACCGACGAGAGGGTCACTCTGATGGGTTTTTTTTGACCCGTTGTCCTTTACATCCTGGGATGTGCTCCTTTCTGGATGCTGAAGTCCTTTCGCAACTAGGATTTTTTTCCTTTCGCAACTAGGATGCGAGAAAGGAGTTTCCTAAAACTATAAAAAGGGGTCCCTAGGATTTTTCTACGGATATATTGTGTTGATGAGAAAAATACAAGAGGGCTATCAAAGGTGAGAGAGGGGAGAAAAAGAGAGAGGAAGCTTATAGAAGGAGGTTCTGCTCGAGGAGGTTTTTCTCTTTGCGATTTATATCTCAGCTTCTATGTCCTCATAATCGGTTAGATCTCTTCGTTTTCTCTATTTTTCTTATTGTTCATCCACTCTGCGTGAGTGAAGAAGGTTGTAAACGTTCTACTTATAGTGGATTGTTGATCCGGACGAGGTCCCGTGGTTTTTACCTCTTTGAGGGTTTTCACGTAAAAATCTCTTGTGTGGTGTGTGATTGATGCATTGATTATTTTCATTGCTTTATTATCCATAATTCTGGTTTGTTACTGGAGGGCTGATCCTTTTTGTAGGCCCCAACAAAGTGGTATCGAGCAGTTCATTGAATTAGGATCGGTTTTGAATTATGGAAGGTGGCTCAAGGATGATCGGCCTCAATGGTTCTAAACCATATGGAAGGCTAAGATGGAGGACTTGCTTTATTGAACCTCCATCTCGGGCATATCAACCTATGAATGATGATGATTGAAGAAGATGGACCAAAGGCGGTGGGGTTTATCGACAATGGTTGGATGATTACTACCATGTGTCTACAAACCTGGCCTATGGCTAAAATTAGGGCAAGTAGAGAGAAGACAAATTAATAAGATATTTCGATAAGACTTGTAAATCTCAAGTTCAAGGATGGTGGTTACTGTTATGAATGAGGTCGAATATAGTGAACCAACTCACCTCTTGAAGATGGTCTGGATGATGAATCGGGCTTTACTATTGCTTAGTTCATTGCTGACAGTTGGGAGACATTGTGGTGTCTCAAGTAACTCCGCGCCGGACGGAAAGATATCCATGGAACAGGTAACCAGTTGTCTCTTCAATGAGGAGACAAGGAGGAAGTCTCGAGTCTACACAAAAGAGGCTCTTGTCGCAGAGGACGGGGAGAGGAAAGAACAGGAAGGGCGGAAAGGCCCGAGATAAATCAAGAGGCAAGTCGAGTAACGTAAAAGAGGTTGAATGGAACTGGGCAAGAAGGGCCACTACTGAGCATGAATGTCGTGGTAGAAAAAACGACAAGAAAGGAAAAAGGAAGGAAGATGAATCGGATTCCCGCTGGGTCGCTTCGGATGGCGACATGGTAGTTATTCTTTCTACGGATCACGATGTATGTCTCACGGTCGGGCACCGACCGGGTGATAGACTCGGGAGCTTCTTTTCATGCGACTCCAAGGGACTCCTTCACAAGCTACAAGTCGGTGACTATGGGACCGTGAAGATGGGAAATTCTCGCGTATCAAAGATCGTGGGAGTTGGTGATATTTGTGTGAAAACCGATGTGGGCTACACATTGGTTCTCGGGGATGTGAGGCATATCCCGCCTTCGCCTCAACTTGATGTCGACGGAAGGTTGGATGATGATGGTAATGTGGAAGCTCATCGAGGTTCATTGATCGTGGCTAGAGGAAAGAAGTGTTGCACCCTTTACAAGGCAAGTGTCGGATGTGAAGGGTGGGTTGAACGCAATGGAAGATTGGATTGACATGTACGGTGTCTAGGCCACATGAGTGAAAAAGGGCTTCAGCCTACTAGCGAGGAAGCGACTCCTTCCAGACGTGATGTGTATGCCTCTCAAACCTGTCTTGATTGTTTATCGTGAAACAAAGATGAGTTTCATTCATTAAAATCTGCTTCTCATGTTAATAAAGTGCATGCATTAGATTTGATTTATTCGATGTTTGTGGTCCCATGAGACAAAACCTTGGGTGGGGCATTGTATTTTGTCACTTTTATAGATGATGCATCTAGGAGGGTTTGGGTTTATGCTTTGAAATCCAAGGACGAGGTCTTTGGTGTGTTTAAGTTGTTTCATGCTATGGTCGAGAGAGAGACGGTAGACCATCAAGTGCATCCGCACCGACAATGGTGGTGAATCATTGGCGACTTTCACGAGTCCTAAGTCCCGTGGGTATACGGCATGAACAGACGGTTCAAGACCCCCAAAGTAATGGTGTGTGAGCGAATGAATCGCACCATTGTTGAGAGAATTAGATGCATGTTATCCCATGCGAAGTTGCCCAAGACGTTCGGGAGAAGCAATACGTGCCGCAGGCGGTGTATTTGATAAACGAGGTCTCCATCGTGGCCATTGAATGGAGAAGTACTGAGAAGGTGTGGGCTGGACATGATCCATCGTACCATCTCAGGTGTTGGATGCAGGGCATCCGTTCACGTACCAAAGGACGAGAGGTCCAAGCTCGATATGAAGATCGGCGTGTGTGTTCTTAGGGTACGGTGATGAAAAATTCGGTTCTGAGTTATGGGATCCGACCGAGAAGAAGCTCGTCGGGAGCGAGAGATGTGGTTTTCTTTGAAGATCGTGTATCGAAGACATTGGTAAGCCGAGAAGAATCGGCCTGGTTCAGTGTGAGGTAGAGGACATGGATCCGATTACTCCTCCCACGATGACGGGGGAGTTGCGAGGACGAGGGAGTTCCTTCGGAAGATGGACCAGGGGAGCAACCCCTTGATCCACCTGTTGAGCCACGGTGTGAGGAGGTCATCTAGGGACGTTACATGTAGTCAAGAGGTACTCGCCGCATGAGTACATTATGCTAACCGATGGGGAGAGCCGAAGATTATTCGAGGCCCTGGCCGACGAGCATAAGGAGGAGTGGTTGAAAGCTATGCAAGAGGAGATGGAATCCTTGCAAAGAACCACACCTATGACATGGTGAAATTGCTTAAGGGCGAAAGCTCGAGCAACAAGTGGGTGTTCGAAAGAAGGTTGAGCGAAGAATTCACGTCGAGGTTGAGGCCGGACTTGTGGTGAAAGGGTTTGGTCGAGGAAAGGTATAGACTTCGAAGAGATATTCTCACCAGTGGTGAAGATGACATCCATACTGGTGTTGCATTGGGTTGGCGGCTAGCATGGATCTGGAGATCCGAGATCGTTAGATGTTAAACCGCTTTCTCCATGGTGACTGGAAGAAGAGATCTACATGCACCAACCGGAGGGGTTCAAGTCAAAAGCAAAGAACATATGGTGTGTAGGTGAGGAAGAGCTTGTATGGGCCGAAACAAGCTCCACGGCAATGGTGCAAGAAGTTCGATCGTTCATGTTACGATGGGTATGACAATCAGTCGGACCACCGTGTGTTCACGCGCAAGTTCTCGATGGTGATTTCTTGGTTACTATTATATACGTTGATGACATGCTCATCATGGGAAAAGACATCAAGAAGATTGGGACAGTGAAACAGGAGTTGGGCAAGTATTTTGCGATGAAAGACTTGGGCCGGCTAAAAGATCCTAGGAATGGAGATAATCCGTGATGAAGCGAAGCGGAAGCTTTGGCATCATAAGAGCGGTATATTGAAAAAGTCCTAGAGCGGTTCAATATGAATGCAAGAAAGCGGTCGGTACTCTCCATCGGATGGTCACTTCAGATTGAGCGACGACGGTGTCCCAAGACGAAGGCAGGTGGAAGAGATGCAGAAAATACCCCACGCGTCACCGTAGGGAAGTTTGATGTATGCTATGGTGTGTACACGCCCGACATAGCATATGCAATTGGTGTTGTCGCCGAGATCTTGCCAATCCCGGCAAAGAGCATTGAAGCGGCGGTGAAATGGATACTACGGTATCTAAAAGGCTCATCCAGTTGAGCCTATGCTGGTGATGATAGAACTTGTGTTAGAGGGCTACACGAGATGCGATATGGCGGTGACATGACTCAGGAAGTCTACATCGGGGTTCATGTTCACATTTGCAGGGAGCAGTTTCTTGGCAGAGCAAGTTACAGAAGGTCGTAGATTGTCAACTACGTACAGCCGAGTACATTGCATCACACTGAAGCATGTAAAGAGATGCTTTGGATGAAGAGGTTCCTACAGGAACTTAGCCTCGCAGGAGGAGCACGTGGTCTATTGCGATAGTCGAGTGCTATACACTTGAGCAAGAATCAAGTCGGCATTCCAAGTCGAAGCACATAGAGATTCGGTATCACCGGATCGTGGATACTTTGGAACAAAAGGTGTTACTGACTTGAGAAGGTCCACACGGACGATAATGGGTCGACATGATGACCAAGGCTTTGCTCAAGGGGCAAATTTGAGGTTTGTAGAAACTGGGGCTTAAAGAAGGTGAATCCCTCCCGGGTCAAAAAGGGGAGATTTGATGGGTTTTTTTCACCCGTTGTCCTTTCGCAATCCTGGGATGTCAAAGTCCTTTCGCAACTAGGATGCGCAAGTCCTTTCGCAACTAGGATGCGCAAGTCCTTTCGCAACTAGGATGCGAAAAGGGAGTTTCTAAAACTATAAAAAGGGGTCCCTAGGATTTTTCTACTGATATATTGTGTTGATGAGAAAAATACAAGAGGGCTATCAAAGGTGAGAGAGAGGGAGAAAAGAGAGGAAGCTTATAGAAGGGAGGTTCTGCTTCGAGGAGGTTTTTCTACTTTGCAATTTATATCTCAGTACTTCTATGTCCTCATAATCGGTTAGATCTCTTCGTTTTCTCTATTTTTCTTATTGTTCATCCACTCCTGCGTGAGTGAAGAAGGTTGTAAACGTTCTACTTCATAGTGGATTGTTGATCTGGACGAGGTCCCGTGGTTTTTACCTCTTTGAGGGTTTTCCACGTAAAAATCTCTTGTGTGGTGTGTGATTGATGCATTGATTATTTTCATTGCTTTATTATCCATAATTCTGGTTTGTTCTGGAGGGCTAGATCCTAAGGTTTTGTGCAAGGCCCCCAACACACTCACTATATGGCCATCCTTGCTCCCTGACTGAAGTTTTTTTTGGTGATTCTTTTATCTTTTATGAAATTCAGTTATCATAAAAAGATAACTGAATCTGTAAGGATGGGAGATCCACAAGGACTTGCAAGGATTAATGGATGGGAGATCCACCAGAATCTGTAATAGCAAATGGGTGGGTGCTTTTGGTAGACTTAACCTCATTTTAGGATGTATCTGAAGTATGCTTGGTCTAAAAAGCTCACATTGAGCTGAACCTGTCTAACAACCTAAAGAGACATCCATTGAGCCTTCTACAGTTCACACCTGGTTTGTAGCTTCTGAATTTGTAGAGACTGTTGAACTGTTAATCATCTTCTTTTTTTATTCCCATAGCTGATCACATTGTCAGCTTGAAAAGTCATCTAATCTTCTTCAAATAGATGCTGTCTGCATTTTAAGACAATGGTGGGAATAGAAAAGTTGGAGCCCACTTTTCAATACCAACTCGGTTTTTGTTTTCTGGTCCAAGCACAAGGTGGATGTGATTAGAATGTAGGAACTTATGCCTTGCACCGTCTTTCTAATGTGCCACTGTAATAACTAGGGGTTATGGCATGTGCAACGCATGCGGAGAGAGAAATGGAGAAAGATTGAGAAAGTGTGCGGCTACACATGTGAGTGCTACATGCAGAGAGAAAGAGAAGGGTTTTGACGGTGGGTGAACCATGGACACATTTTCTTGTGTTGGGACCCACTAGAGCTTTAGATCTGCCTCTTTTTTGTTCCTAACATCCTAACATTAGCTGGCATAACAGATGTAGGGTGTGAGGATGTTGCAAGATCATCAGAATGGGCCCCACATAGCCTTTATTGCACAAGCTCCCTAATGCCACGCCTTCGATGTGTCTACACAAACATCCTCGGGTTGAAACTTGAAAGGCTACATGAAGGAAAAAACTGAAGCTTTTTTTTTTTTTCCCCTCCCACAACTAATTGCAGGGGCAAAGATGTCCAAAAGCTACTCCCGTTACATGTAGTATAGATTTTTGTCTTTCTTTGTATTGTGAAATTAGGGACCAAAACACCTGTATTGGCTTAATGATGATTCGTTTTCCATAATCCGTCATTGGACTTTAAGATGGTAAGAAAACTGGTGCAATTCATCGTGGTGCATGAGCAGAAAATCGAAGACCTTTCTTGGTGATTGATCCACTTAAAAGATCTGATTACCTTTCTAACTCCAGTGATCATACAAGTTATTATTTTTTTTTTTTTTTTTTTTTTTTTTTTTTTTTTTAAAGTAACTGCAAATATATTGAAGAGAACGCAAATTACAAAAGAGAAAGGAAAAAATAGAAAGGAAGCGGACTGCTGAGATAGCAGAACGCAACTAGATACCAAGAAATGATAAATCAACCCTCTTCAAACCCTTTACATTTACAGCCCATTCGAAGACCAACTTTTTCGCTTTAGAACATACTACCCTACCCGAGGACACCAGATCATTGAAACACCTATTGTTCCTTTCTTCCCACACCACCCACCAAATGGCCAGAAGAGCCATACGCCATATGGTGGAATTGATTTTACCGAGCTTAAAACCATTCCAATCGGATAACATCTTCTCTGCAAACTCTGGCACGCACCAACTGACCGAAAACTGCTGGCAGAAATCTTCAAGAATAGAAGAGATGAAAGGGCAATGAACCAATAAATGGTTCACAGATTCAGCATTTCCCATACAATAGAGACAAACATTAATTAGTTGCAGGCCTCTCTTAGATAGGTTATCTAAAGTGAGGATCCTATTACGGCTAGCTAGCCACCCGAAACAAATATATTTAGGCGGGGCCCTGTACTTCCAAATGAAAGAGGGGATTTCAGGCATGGGGCACGCGGTTGGATAGATAGTTGTGTAGAGAGGCTTAACGGAGAAAGAAGCTGATTTCTCGAGAGGCCAAATGATACTATCAGGCTGAGAGATGATAATATGCACTTGGGAGATACAATTCAGAAGCTCCATATATTCATCAGTTTCTCTTTGATTCAGATTTCTAGTGCATCTGATATCCCAAGTTGGTTGAGCGGACAAAGAACTGCAGTAGCTGTTAATATATAAATTCCTGTCGGGAGCAAGCCTGTAAATTTGAGGGAATAAAGTCTTCAAGGAAGTGTCGCTACACTAGATATCTTCCCAAAATCTGATGATGGCTTCATCACCCAACTCAAATCTACTATTAGAGCAGACATGATCTTTTACTTTCAGGATACCCCTCCATATGTGAGAAGCCTTGTAGTAGGAGGATTGTTTCGGCCACCAACCGCCGTGAGATGCTCCATATTTACCCTTGATGATAGAAGACTGCCACCAATCAATAATCTTCTGCCGTAAATCCTCTGACTGGAGCCACGCCGAATTAAATCTGAAGGGTTTAGGACCCCAATTATGATCGTCCTCATTTAAGATAAGAGGGCAGTGATCGGAGGTAGTTCGGGGCATAACAATTTACTTAGTAGTTGGGAAAGTCTCGATCCACTCCGGAGAGACAAGAAATCTGTCGAGCTGAGATTGAATAGGATTAGTCCGCCCATCTGACCACGTGAATCTGGCGCCCAGAAGAGGTAAATCGATGAGCTGCTCCTGTTGAATCCATTCGGAGAGGCGCGACATATCGGAAGAAGGCCGTATGCTTCTAGAGTGATCTTCCACAAAACGGGTGACGTTGAAGTCACCAACGACACACGAAGGCCCTTGGAAAGATTCTCTAACCTGGGTGAGTTCATCCCAAAAAGCAAACCTAAGAGAGTCATTGTTAGGCCCATAAACGACAGTTAGCAAATAGTTTATAGAAGAAGACTTATCTTTGAGAATGACTGACAAGGAGAAGGTGCTAGCTGAGGAGGAGAGGAGATCCCATTTGGAAGACTTCCAAGCAAGGAGGATCCCTCCCGAGCTACCTACCACATCTAGAGTTACGAACTTAGCATCCCTTTCGTTCCATAGAGAAGCCAAGAGATGGTCTGAAAACCGAGAGACCTTCGTTTCTTGAAAGCACACAACCTCCGACTTTTTTCTGCTGATGGTCACTTTAATAAGGCTCCGTTTATGTTTTGAGCCCACTCCCCTGACATTTCACGAGATGATCTTCATTGGCTCACTATACTTCCTCGAACTCCCTGATGCCTAGGTTTTGACAAAGAAGTTACAATGAACCCAGGACTCACTTCTAGGCGTTGCAACTCTCGACTGCCTGTTATCTTTAGAAGTTGTTTTGGAGAAGATCGACACTTCTCAATTGGTCTGCCTCTATTTTCTATACATTGGAACAAGGCGACGTAGTCCTCCAATCTATCTCCGAAGGAGAGACCAAGAGATCTCCCCACTTTTCCAATAGTTTCTCGAATCCATCGTTTCTTCTGAATTTTAGTCAACAAATCGGCTCTGTTCGTGTCGGTCATGTGAAGATCTGGCTGGGAGTCTGCAATCATTTGCAAAGGTTCCGCCATTAGGACTTGCGAGGGGTCGTTATCTTGGAAGAGAGTAATCGGGCCCATTTCTAAGGCATCTAACAGAGGAGATGAACCGGAATGAGAGGTAAGCGAGGACGGCCGCGATTGGAATTCGGACGGTGTGCAGTCTGTCAGAAGGTCCCCAATAGATTGAACATCATTAGGCCATGGGTGAGGCGTCTTGGTATGAAGAAGGGAAGGAGTGATTGTTAAGGCACCTGAGGTTGGAAGGGATAGAGAAGCATCAAGCGGTTTCGTAGACGAGCACGTGTTGCAGCACGTGATTCGTAGGAGGGGATTAGCCATCTGGCCTGACGCCATATATGAGCGAGCATCTAAGCTGTCCACGTGTACCGAGGAGGTGGTGTAGCTTATAGAAGAAAAGAAACTCCTCCCACTTTCCTTGAACTCCACGCCACCTTCACAACGTGGCATCGTAAGAGGCGCTGGCAGATCTGCTCCTGACATAGGGTTGCTATCGTACCGGGTAAAAGGTGAACGCTGGCGGGTAATAGAAAGTGCTTCAGTATTGTCTTCCGGATTTTGAGTTGGCAAAAAATCTTTCGTACAATCGTCTTCACCACGCGTCGTAGCCTTTGCAAAAGTCTTTTGTCGCCGCGACGGACTGAGGGGCGAAGGAGCTAGAGGAGCGAGCGAGAGCGTTAGGTTACCTCCACGTGTCGTCGCCGGGAGAGAGGAGTAGACATCTCGACTAACAGTGGAAGGTGTACTGAGAGAGTCCCGAATCAGTAGTCCAAAGGAGCATGGAATTTGAGCTCCTTCCTCCTGAGAGGGTCGTTGCGACGACATGTGCTCCGACGAAGGACCTTCTCTAACTCTCCAAAGGTCTTCCCAACGAGGAGCCAGAACACCGTTTGATTTGGCGATGACTGGAAAATCTAGACATCGGTCTTCTACCATGACTTTCACCGAAACTGGCATAGGAAGACCCTTTCTTCGTCGGACTCTAACTCGAATGACACCGACCTCTTCGCCAAGCTTCGTCTTTTCATCCAATTCTAAAAATGATCCAAGATACGCTGCAACAGAAATAAAAAATTCATCGAACCATAATTCCATGGGAATTCCCCAAACTGGAATCCACACGTTCTCCATACCGAATATAGAGAAATCTTCCCAGTTCATCACCCTCAACACTGGTCCTCCTGAATGAAGATGCCCAACCATTAATAACATTTCTGAGTTAATCCCTGGGCAGACCTTCACCCACAACTCATTGTACCCCAATGACTTGATGGTCTAGTTCCCTGGATGGAATCCTGTAGTTTCTGAAATCTAGTCCCTCACCTGAGACAAAGTAGCACCTTCTTTACATATAATAACCAATGACTCCTTGAGATCCTCCTTGATCTTACGAAAATGATTCAGATCGACAGAGATGGGAACCCCCATTTTCGAATAGAAAGTATCAAACATAGCGGGGAGAGGAGCGGGAGGAGGAGGCGTGGCAGGCGAGGACGGGGGGGGGGTTGATGATGTTGCGGAATGACCTCTTTAAAGTTTGGAGCCCCTGATGTATGAGGAGGTGAAGGTAGGAGTGGTGGAGGAGGGGGGAAGGGAAGGCTTGGGACGGTAGATCTTTGTGGAAACAGGTTTATGAGGGGGAGGAATAGAAGGCCCGAATCTGGCCCTCTGAACCAGAAGAGGGGACCCTGCAAATTTTACCCCATGTAACATTGTAACTTCTCTAGCCAGTTTGGTCTCAGAGGACATCCGATCCAGAGCAAATCCCCTATAGGTGCCCGTCATCCGGTCTCTGGGCATGACAACATCCATGATTGCACCTGCCCGGCCAAAAATCCTTTCAATA
This sequence comes from Magnolia changhungtana, assembly GCA_030180095.1. NCBI lineage: Eukaryota > Viridiplantae > Streptophyta > Magnoliopsida > Magnoliales > Magnoliaceae > Magnolia > Magnolia changhungtana. The sequence continues at coordinate 4,758,797 of JASAUF010000092.1, read as the reverse complement.
TTGAGAGGAAACCAGCCTTTCGGGAATCCTTTAACGAACAAGGTTGGAAGGGTAGCTCGCGTTTGTGCCGCCGACGCCGTAGAGATGGGTTTCCGGCAAGAAACCTCCTTCCATTCATTGTCGGCCTCTCCCGTGTCATACTCTTTCTCATCACCCAACACTATGTTCTTCAACTTTCTACCGGTCGAATCTGACCCTTCACCTTTAGATTTCGTGGATTCATCAGAAACTGAGTCACCCCATCGATCATACAAGTTATTTTGAGGAACAATTTAAGAGAATGTCGTACTGCACTCTTTCCTTTCTTCACATATGATCTGAGGGAGAGGAATTTTGGTTTGTTCCTCCTCTTGGTTCATACATGATCCAGTACTGGTAGGCATAGATACACTGAAATCCTGGACCAGCTTTATGATAGCCGATCCATGTTGTGTTTGCTGTCATCTCTTATTGTTATAATTGATAATTTCAAGCTTCAATTACTCTCTCTCTCTCTCTCTCTCTTCCTCCATTGTTGCCATTAATTGTGTGATGCTTAATTGTTGTATTACAGATTTTCCTTCTTGATAAACCCAAATCTTATTGGTATAGTTGATATTCTCTTGCTTCAATCGCTTCTCTCTCTCATTAATTTCATGATCATTTTTAAAAGATCATTAAATATTGTATTACGGATTTTCCTTCTTGATAGACTAAAATCTACAGGTTCTAGCCTGTGGCACAATAGTAGGACAACGGTTTGATTGTTGGCCTGACGTTCCTCATCATGCTAATGATTGCTAAAGATAAGGTAACCAAGATATTGATGTAGAGCGGGTTGTGGACAGTTTCATGTCCAAGATGGATCAGAAAAGGCCCAGTCGACGACAGAAGTCATCATCAAGTCCGTCAGAACCTTAAAACAGACATATCTCACAAACCAGAATGAGTTACTCGACGTACCGTATATGATTTTGGGGTAGGACGAGCTACTTTAGCCAACCAACCTGGCATAGCCGGGTTGCCCATGCTGAATTTGCGAGATTCAATCAAATCGACGGTCAAATTCCATGTTTATTTCTGTTTTTACTATTTTTAGTAAGTTTTAGTTTGATTATAACTCTTCATCCGTTGGGCTTTAGGAGTTGTGTCCAACATGAAAAGTGTTTAGAGAAATTAGGAGAATAACATAGTTAAGCCACATAGGACACTTACTATAAATAGTAAATTTACTATTTATAGTAAGTTGCGAATTCTAGGAGTTTTAGTTATAGTTTGCTTCTGATTTCTCTTCCATTGCTTGGTATCCCTATTTAAAGGGTTGTGAACTCATTTATCTATCAATCAATCAAATTTCGAATTTATTAGAATTTATTTCTATTTTCTTACTTTCTTTCCTCGTGGATTCGAGAAGTCTCTGTGAGGAGTTCAAAGAAGCTCCGTGGATTCGGAGTAGTTATCTTTGAAGAAGACGGTGATCAACCTCATCACGTTCATCCTTGCATCAATTGGTATCAAAGCGAGGATTCCCCTCGGGCCGATGACAAACAATGAATGTATGAATCAAAATCCTGTAGATGGTGATTCAGGGATTCGTTATCTTTTGGAAAGAATGTAAGTTTTCCACCGGGAGAGTCAGTTGACCATGCAAGGGCTGCAAGCAACCCTCAACCGTATTACGGATGCACTAATTCCGCCCCAAGCTCAAAGTGATGCTCAACTACCCGTGTTCGCTATACAACACAACCCCAATTTTCGCAGAGCAACATTAGATTATGGTAAATCGCAGGCCACCACTTTGATCGTGAGGAAGCTGTTATACATGCCAAATGTAGAAATAGATTTACAACGAGATAACATTTTTCGAACGAGGTGCACTGTAAGCCAAAAAGTCTGTAATGCAATCATCAATGTCAGGAGCAATGAGAATCTCGTATCGAAAATAATGGTGGAAAAGCTGCAACTGAAAACAGAAAAACATCGATCTCTGTACACAATTGGTTGGATGAAGGAGGTCAACAAAATAGAGGTAACCGAATAATGCAATGTCTCGTTTTCAACTGGTAAAAATTGTAAGGATCAAGTACTTTGTGACATAGTCGACATGGAAGTTTGTCATATGTTACTTGGTTGACCATGACAAAATAATATTGATGTTATTGCTACGCATGGAGGTCGGGATAACATATTTATATTTACTAAAGACGGTAGAAAGATTGGCCTTGTCCCTATAGAAACGGAGAACCAACCCAAGATTTCTAAAATTGAGGAATAATCTCTCATACTCAAACATGATTTTGTAAAACAATTTGAAGAAATAAGAAATATATATGCATTAGTTGAGAAGAAAGAATATATGGAGCCTGTGAACATCCCAAAAGATTTGAAACCAGTGTTGCAAGAGTTCAAGGTGAATGTGCTTAATGAACTTCCTAATAAATTGCCTCCCATACGAGATACACAAAACCACATTAATCTTGTCTCAAGGGCAAGTCTGCCTAATTGCCCCCATTATCAGAAAAAAATGTAAGATCTTGAAGGCAGAAGTGAAGGAACTGATCGATACTAGTCAAATCAAGGAAAACATGAGTACATGTATTGTGTTAGGTCAAGAGCTTAATGCCAAGTACAAGAAAATGGCTAATAAACATCGGCATCATAAGTTATCTTAGAATCATGAACCAAGTCCCTTGAGTAACTCGAGGACGAGTTTTTTCTGAGCAGAAGGGTTTGACGTAGAATGTGTCACAGATACATTCCTAGCATAGTTGGACCAAAAGGTGGACCGTAAATCGATCATAACTTTTGATCTGGGTATTGTTACGACGCACAAGACCAAGTATCTTGAACCGAAGCAGCACAAGAACTCGAGGACGAGTTCTTTTGAAGTGGAGGGAACTGATGTAGAGCGGGTCGCGGACAATTTCATGTCCAAGATGGATCAGAAAAGGCTCGGTCGACGACAGAAGTCATCAAGACCGTCAGAACCTTAAAACAGGCATATCTCATAAACCGGAATGAGTTACTCGACGTACTGTATATGATTTTGGGGTAGGATGAGCTACTTTAGCCAACCAACCTGGCATAGCGAGGTTGCCCATGTCGAATTTGCGAGATTCCATCAAATCGACGGTCAAATTCCATGTTTATTTCTGTTTTTACTATTTTTAGTAAGTTTTAGTTTGATTATAACTCTTCATCCGTTGGACTTTAGGAGTTGTGTCCAACATTAAAAGTGTTTAGAAAAATTAGGAGAATAACGGGTTAAGCCACATAGGACACTTACTATAAATAGTAAATTTACTATTTATAGTAAGTTTCGAATTCTAGGAGTTTTAGTTATAGTTTGCTTTTGATTTCTCTTCCCTTGCTTGGTATCCCTATTTAAAGGGTTGTGAACTCATTTATCTATCAATCAATCAAATTTCGAATTTATTAGAATTTATTTCTATTTTCTTGCTTTCTTTCCTCGTGGATTCGAGAAGTCTTGGGGAGGAGTCCAGAGAAGCTCCGTGGATTCGGAGTAGTTATCCTTGCAGAAGACGGTGATCAACCTCATCACGTTCATCCCTGCATCGCTATTGATGGGAACATGGCTGGCATTTAATGAACAGACTGTTGTCCATGTCATCTCAATGTTTGGATCACTTAGTCAAGCTGGCAGAATAATCCATGTCAGCAAGTTGTAGGTTGGTCTGTTGAGTTGGATAGTATAATGCTTCCTCAAGAAAAGCTTACTTTCTCTAGTTCAACAAATAATCTTTTGAGGGACTTCTTATGTTGAGGTGAGGCCCTAATTCATACTAACAGCTGAAATTAAAGCCATTGATAGTGAAACCAATAGAGAGCTGGTGGTCTATTCAGCAATGGATTTGGATTCAAATTGTTTAACTGTTTTATGAGACTATGTACCAAATAAATTTATTCACATTTCAAAGTTATTTTTACAATATTCCACTGTAAAAGGGTACCTGTTGTCCAATGTGAAAATACCTTAAATTCATGAAATTCCATTTTTTGGAGACCTCGTTTTCCAAATTTAGTCCCACTTGGAAATGCATGAGAAAGGAATCAACCATATAAAGGTGTTCGTTTCCATGGAGCCATGTTTCAGAGAACCAATGGAGAACACTAGCAAAGGGTTGCTTCGCATCCCATACTCAGGCTCACCTGTGTGGGTAAGGCCTTGGAGACAAGGGTGCTTGAGGTGTACTTTGCACATGCACATCAACGTAAGCATTGAGGAACTTTAAACTTTCCTAAACCAACTTAGACCTGGGTCAAGACATGATGTGACTCATGTGTCCAACCTGCAGCTTGTGGTGGTTTAGCTGTGGGTTTACTGGGTTGATCATCCTACTGACATTGTCTCTGGGTGAACGGTTGACCGAGCTGACCACCAAGTGATGTGGCATGACTGTGTGGCCATTACATTTGATTGTTGGGTGACATGGTGGTTCCTGTGTGTCATTTATGGGAATCTTGGGATATGGTGTAGTAGGGTGACTGGGCTATTGGGCATATTGTCATATGGTTGCCTGGGTGGAAAAAGTGTGTTGAGCTATGACATGAATATTTGGAATAGACAAAAACTCTTCAGACAGACACCAAACTATCTATAAAATCTGGTTCCATGGGGAGTTTATGCAATTCTACAAGTTATCTGCAATTACTCATGTTTAGTCGTTCTTTATTTTGTGCCATTTTTGTCTCACCAATTGACTATCTCATAGGTTGATTACAATTTATCTTATGATTCACATGATTCGATCCAATTCACGCAATTCGGTTATGATTATTTGGGATCTGCAATTTGATTTGTGTAGCAGATCGCATGATTTTGACAACACCGGTTGGGGCATAAAAGCCTAAAAATCCTTACCCTTTTCTCTTTGAACTGTCTTCTGTAGAATGTGGCATGGATAGTTTCTGTTTTTTCTCCTCAACCATTTCACTGGTTGAACAGTTAGGATATTTAAATCTGGGAGATTTACAAGGCAGCATTCATGGAGGGTTACATTATACCATGGGCTCCACTTGTACTAAATCCTGTGTATCAGCAAACTGTATGTTTTCTGCTTATCAGGGCCATATAATTCATTTTCAAGAAAAGGCTAGTTTCTTCAAGTAAGATAAGCTTCCGAGGGACTTCTTGTTTAGGATTGAGGCTCTTAATGCATACTTCTGAAATTTTAAGCCATTGATAGAGAAACTGACAGAGAAAGCTGGTTTTTTCATGATAGGCTATGTTAGCTTCATTTCTAAATCAGAATGTTTGAAGAAGGGCTTAGCTTTATTGAAGTTAAGGTTCTCTCTGCTGCTTTCTTGGTTCTTAGAACCAGAGTACTAATATTTTGATGAAAGGCACACAATTCAACAATGTATGGTTTGATTGCAGTGCAGTAAGCAGTAATTTTTCCCACTTAGGTTGCATTTGGATGAGCTATCATTTGGATTGTGATGATTAGTAAAGCAGAAAGAGCCAAATTCCAATTTTGCATTCTCATTGAGGGACTTTGCTCCTGATTACAATTTTTTTACTCTTAAAGTTGGATTTGGACCTGGAAGAAATGTTTTATTTGAGTCTACTTGCTTGGTATGAGTACTCGGAAAAAGCATTAGGTTTCGTCATTTCTTCCTGATTAAACTCAATGTTCACAATACAATACAATTCACCTGTGCATCCAAACATGCATATTAGTTTAGAGGTCAAACAAATCAGTTTAAAACAGAAAGATGATCAACCGTCTCATGTTCTTGCTTGCATGTATCCAGATTAGTTGCTCTTAAAATTGAGTTTTGCTGCCATGGAGTCTTCATTGTCATTGTTTTTCTAAACAACCTATCAAGTGCGCCTAAGTGATACAAGGCCCCATTCGGTAGATGCCTAAAAATGAATTCATCTCATTTCAATTAACAACAATTAAGTATAAGAGGTCCTGATCTCTAATACATAACGAGTACATCTTAACAGTTATTATGTGTTAGAGATCAACATCTCTGATACATAATATCAAGATCTCTGACTTGTAATTACTGTTAAGTGTAATGAGATGAACTCATTTTTAGGATTCTACCAAACAGGGCCTAAAACTTTGTGGGGAAAAAAAACCCTAGAAAGAAAAGACAATTTTGTGAAGTGGAACACATGGGTTACTAAGTAAACAAGAGTAATTGTTTTCTAACCATGCCCTAAATACTAAGGTATGTTGTAAGTTATTTGTGAAGTGTTTTACTTTTGGGTGCATTTGGATGTACCATCTGTTAGAATTGTTGGACATGGGCCCATGGGGCCCACTTGTGGGCAACAACTAGTAGGTGGGTCCTATGCAAGTTTCCTTATGTATACCTTCTTTCCATTTTCTCTCGGATGCTTAAAAGTTGAATTCAAATTGTAAATGAGATTGAGATAGGGTGAGATTTGATGAGACTGGATAACTTCTAGCCTCATTTAAACTTCTAAACCCTTCCCTTTAAATATGGATGTGATCCCTCGTAGATGACATCCAATAGTTCCGAGAGTTCCAGAGAGAAAATGGAGAGAGTATAATATAGATTCTGCTTATCTAGCCCATCCTTATATGATCAAAGCCATTGATCGTAAATCGGAGCCATCTTCATTGTAGAATCAGAGGGGTGATCAGACATCTTTGCTCCTGTAGTGCTTAGGTGGACCACTATACATGTATCGTATATCTTCAAATTTTACAAAGATTTCAAGATCGTGTAGACCGTCGAACCCTGCAGGCCCACCCATCTAGTCTGTCTTTCAAGAATAGCAGATCATTCATCCATATTGTGGGCCAGGGCTACAAATTATAATTGTGTTCTTTCAAGTTAGATTTGGAAGAAACCTAACCACAATTTGAGGGCTACTTCCTCATTATGAATGCCAGGAAGCATAACCAATTGTTTTGTCATTTCCTCTTGAATAAACTAAATGTTCTCGATACAAAATTGCTTACACTTCCAAACGGAGCCTTCGTGATCAAAAAATTGGAGCTTGTATTTTTAATTGTAATAAAGAAGTTAAACACTTTTGGATCATGAAATCCAGCCACTAAAAGAATTGTCTGGAATTGATCCTCGAGTTACCTAGTTTATTTTGTTTTCTATGTATTGATACACTAAATGATGGAAGGAGATGGTTTAAGGGTTTACCATAGTCTGAGAGAAATGTGATCATATCATATATCACCTTTGAATGCTCATCCCTATTAAAATTCATTTTGATCGATGATCCTAATTATACAATCAATGATTGGGAAGATGGATGGTCCATATTGTTTTAATAAAGGTTCATTGCTTTATCAGGACTGTCCATGAAATGTGGCCCACCATTGATTGACATATTTTTCAGGAGCAAACCCTCTAATCAATTGACATAAATGGATTGCATTGGAGTTTTGGCTCTTATCTCACACCACTATGATGTAATCATGAGCCATAGTTAGGGGTGTACATTGAGCCGAACGGAGTTGAGCTGGCCTCAGCTTGACTCGGCTCGGCCACTAGTTGACATCAGCTTGAACTCAGCTCGGCTCGGTCCTCGAGCCTGACTGGCTAGCTCCGCTCGGTTCGGTCAGCAGCTCGGGTCAGTTCCGGCCGAGTTCGAGCCAAGATCGAGTCAAGTTTTTCTGTGCAGCATTTCAACAAACACCTGGATTGCACCTTCAAAATCCCATTCTCTGTAAAACAACAACAAAGGTTGTTCAGGTATTTTATCAAATACCTTCCAAGCAACATAAAAAAAAAAGGTTTTTGTTTCATATACATAACTTCCTTGCCACTAGCCACACTTCGTTAAGTCATTTCATCAAAACACTTGGTCAGCAACATCAATATCAAAGTAATCGAGTTACCGAACTGGTTCGATCCGAGTTCGATTCGAGCGGGTTCGATCGGAGTCGAGTCGAGCTGAGCTGGGGCTAGCTCGAACTCGGCTTGAACTCATTTTCGAGCTTAAAAAATCAACTCAACTTGGCTCGAACTCAGCTTCGAACCGAGTCAAACCGAGCTTTTTAGAGTGGAGTCGAGCGAGCTACACCCCTAGCCACAGCAAACTCAGATCAACCCTAAGTATTAGAAATTCGTGTTGGGGGACCGTAGTAGCACACAGAGATGGATCAAGTAAATTATTCCAATAGCAACAATCAAGCACACGCATAAAGACTTTAAATTTAAAGTGGAAAAACCCTTTCAGGAAAAAACTATGGCACAAAGCGACAGATATCACTATAAAAGTAGAAATTACAAGAGATAAAGAGAATACTTGATTCGAACAAGCCTCAAATCTCCCCTTATAAGCCCTTTGAAACCATAGGAACGAATTATAAAGCTCTAAGATACCCTACAATCCTGATTACACCCCTATATAGCCTTAAGAAGAACTACAATCGAAATCGAAAATAAATCCCGCAGATACACAAATTTGTGTAACTCTGTGCAATCCGTTCAATGTCACTTCGATGGGACTTCGATGGCATTAAACCCACTTTGATGGCATCAAACTAATGACCAAGACGTTTCAAAGACTAAACATAAAAATTCCAGATTTCACCGATGACATTGAACCTACCTTCGATGTCATCGAGTAACCTTCGATGGCATCAAACAACCTTTGATGGCATCAAACATGACACCAAAAGTGTCCAACGACTAAACATATAAATTCCGAATTTTCTCGATGGCATTGAAGTCTGTTCGATGGCATCGAACTGTCAGCGACATACATGTTGATTTGCATATTCAAGACATTAATCAACAATCTCCACTATGTCTTTAATCGCCATTCTTCATAACTTATTTTTCTCCATCTCTAATTCCACCTTGCATCGTAACTTCATCATTGCTTTTTGTGCATCCTCCGTTTTTCTTTATGCCTTCGCCAAGCCCAGAGAAGTTGCACAAAACTTGAACTTCTCTATGAGAACCATCTTAATGAGCATGTCTGCCGAATTTACGCTCCTGTGAATCTTCTCTAGAGTTATGCCTCCTTCCTCAAGCACCCGTTGGATAAAATGGTGATGAACATCAATATGTTAAGTACGTGAGTGATAAACAGATTTTTCAGCTAAATTGATAGGTTTTTCGCTGTCATAATTAACCGGCACGACTTCGTACTGAAGCCCCAACTGATCTATCATCCCTCTCAACCAAACACCTTCCTTGAATGCCTCCATCACTATCATATACTTAACTTTGATTGTGGAAAGAGCCATCACAGACTGAAGCTTCGACATCCAATTGTTATTCTACCCGCTAGCATAAATGAGTAACATGAAGTCAAATTTCTAGAATCCATACTGCCCACGTAATTTGAATCCACATATCCAACTAACTTGGCCCCTATTTTCTCAAAAGATAAGGCGTAGTTGTGGGTACCTCAAATGTATCGAAGTACCCATTTCACTGCTTCCCAGTGTTGCTTTTTGGGGTTAGAAATATATCTGTTAACAACACCAACTGCCTGTGAACTATTTTGTCTAGTACATACCATGACACATTAAACTGCCAACTGTATTTGAATAAGGCACATGAGACATCTCTTGCTTTTCTTCATCGGTTTTAGGACATCGTTCAGAAGAAAGTTTAAAATGAGTCGAGTGAGGAACGCTGAATGACTTTACCCTGTCTATCCAAGACTTTACCAATACATTCTCAAGGTACTCATTTTGAGATTATCAAAATGTACTCCTTTTTCTGTCTGTGTATGTTAATGCTGAGAACCATCCTTACAGCCCCCAGATCTTTCATCTCGAATGTTCCTGATAGTTGAGTCTTCAGTAAGTTGATTTCAAACGTGCGGTGACTAGCGATAAGAATATCATCAACATACGACACTAGGATGATGAATTTCCGATCACTCAGTGTCTTGTAATAGACACAGTGATCGTATTCACTCCTGGAAAACTTATGACTCAACATGAAAGAATCAAACTTTTTATATCACTACCTAGGCGACTGTTTTAGGCCGTACAATGTAAGACCCGTACCCTAGTCCGTACAGTTTCGTAGGCTTCCGCGATCCTACCGGTCGAATTCCGGCAACCCTCGACCCATTTCCGATGTTGCGCTCGATCCTAAGCCGAGTCCCGCATGCCGAAGGCGGCTCGATCCGAAACTCGTACCTTAGCGACCGCGCCGTCGCCGCGGTTCTAACGCCGCGACTCACGCACCGACCCGATACCCAGGCTAGAAGATGTCGGTCAGCGTTCGGTTCGAAGAAACGCCGCACGTTGCGAATCTCGAGGGAATCTCTACGAGATGTCCCATCAATCAAATCAATCAATCAATGTCAAGTCACACCTACCCAAGTACAACAACCCATGCCTCTCTCTTACACAAGCAAGCCCAAGTCCACTCTCTCTCTCTCTCTTTTTCAACTCTACCCATGCCCATGACATCATCCCTCCATCCCTCCCTCTCCTTTTATTTTATTTCTTTTTTTTCTTCTCTCTCATTCTCCCATTCTCTCCCTCTCATACGTCCAAGCAATCTCCAAGCTTCCCAAAAAAATTCCCCAAAATCCTAAGTGTGGCCCACCTCCTCATCTTCCATCTCAACCGTCCGATCATCATCCGCACCGTTAAAACTCGATCAATATCCATAAGAACCGTAGGTGAGGAGTTTCCAAGCCAAGGGAGCAAGGTGGAGTGCAATAGGTGGGTGATCCACCATCCTTTCTCATATTTTTGGGCCACATGTGGTGGGACCCGTTTAATGTATGCATGTATGAAATGGAGGGCCCATAGTGGCGGGGTCCCTCCTCTATCTCACCGTGTATCTCTCTCTCTCTCTCTTTTTTCTCCCTAGAATGAAGTGGGTCCCACTAAATCCTGTTAAATCCACTCCATTCATCATTGGTGTGGCCCACTACATTTTTAAGGAGACATCCATCATCCATTTTTGGGATGGTGGGAAGCCCACATGGTATATAAATTATTATATTTATTTTATATTAATACTATATTAATATATATAAAGATGTGCATGGTGGGCCACGTGCACATGGGACCACCATGAGAGGTCTGTGTACGTGGGACCCACCACGAGGTCTGTGTATAACGTCCAGCGTCTCTGGACGCTGGACGTGAAGGAACGTACATATATAAAAAAAAAAAATTGCTTTTTGTGTGGGCTGCTTATGCAGGCCCCACCCTGATGTATAAGGATGATCCACGCCATCCATTCTGTTCTTCAAATAATATTAGGCGTTGAGCCAAAGTTTCAAGGCGATCTGATCATCAGGTGGGCCATACCATCTAAAACCATGTAAAGACATGCCAAAACATATAAAAGTACTTGGTGGGGTCCGTCTGAAGTTTGGATACAGTTGAAATTTGGTCTGGACGGCCAGACTTGTAGGACACATATAATGGGTGGGCTGGATCTTGCTGATGCGGGCCCCACGAAACAAAAAAAAAAAAAAAGGTGGCAGCGCTGCCTGCATGGATGGCGGGCGGACGAGCCAGGCCCCACGGCTCCAGCCGTGGGCCCCACGTGATGCTTTTCGGAAATCCAAACCGTCTATGATGTGGGCCACTATTTTTAGTGGGTTCCCTCCAAAAATCAGCCGAATACGGAACTCAGGTGGGCCATACCTTCTAAAAACATGTGAAGACATGCCTAAAACATATAAAATACTTGGTGGGGCCTACCTGATTTTTGGACGCTGCTGAAACTTGGTCCGAACTCTCAACCAAGTGGGACGCACCTAATGGGTGGATTGGATGTGTGAACCACATCACAGTGGCCCCACTTGACGGTGACCTTCTAAACTGGTTCAATGGCAAATAAACCTTACGGTGGGACCCATCCCTGACCGTGCGGCCCTGAACCGGTCGGATGGAAATAAATATCACGGTGGGCCCTGGTCTGTGTGAACGTGTGAACAGGTTTGATGGCAAGTAAATATCATGGTGGGCCCTGGTCCTGTAATAACATGAATAGGTTGGATTTTAAATAAATATTTTTGGTGGGCACCTTGCCACATGGCCTCATCAACAGGCTGATGGAAAACAAATATTTTGGTGGGCCCCTTGCCACATGGCCTTATCAATAGTTTGGGTAGTAAAATAAACATTATGGTGGGCTTCACATGTAGCCCACTTAGATGCATATGGGCTCACATACTTAGGCCCAATTGATGTATTTTTTTAGGCCCATTATTAAGGCCCACTTTGGTATAAATGGGCCCACGTATTTAGGCCCATCTTGGCATGTATATGGGCCCATTATTGAGGCCCACTTGGATGTAAATGGGCTGATGTGTTTAGGCCCATCTTATCGTATTTTTAGGCCCACTATTGAGGCCCACTTTAATATATAAGGCCTATGTGATTAGGCCCATTTGATACACATAAAACTTACGTGATTGGGCTCATTTTAATGCATTCTAAGGCCCATGGGTGATGACTCATTGCAATGTACCTAAGGCCCATTGGTGAGGCTCATTGGGATGTCCCACTTGATGAATATAAGGCCTATGAGATACGACCCATTTGATATAATTGAGGCCCAATGGGATGTACCTAAGGCACATTGCCATGTGTGACCCCACCATGATTTATTTATCGGTATTTTAGGCAAGCTAAGCCTTGGGGACAATGTTGGTTTGACGTCCACATTGTACGAGTAATGTTGGTTCGATGTCCACATTATAACTCTCCCTAAGGCCACTGATAGGCCCGTATCTGTTTCATGTAGGCAATCTAGGCCCATCTTCATTGAGAGGATAGTTTATTGCTTTATAACATATTTAGCACAGCCCCATGATTCATGATCATACGCATCATATGTATGCTTGAGATGAGGAGTGTCTGATCATAGCATATGCCTTCGGGCAGACTGTTTACGGGCTCCCTGATAGGCGGAGTTACCCTACATGAGTACGTGCTGGTCGCATGATTGGTAGTGTGATTCATGCACTTGCATCTGCATGATTGAGATATGCCCTAGCGACATCAGGGCCATAGCCTCCACAGGTATATCGTGGGTGGCTGGTTGGATACCGAAAAATCTTGTTCTAAGCAATTGGGGCGCCATAGATGTCCCTGGGTGAGAGTCCCTGAACCCGATGGTACCAGAGGATGACTTCAACGTCGAGACCGAGTGGATATATGAGCGCACGAGGGCCGAATACCATGAGGCCGCGTCTCCCACTGTGTCGTGGTCGGTTGGAAAGGAGTGGTGGCCTTACTCGCCCGAGAGCAGGGGGCATTACTAGGCTGAGTTTGACCAGCTCGGAAATGGGTTCGCTATCGACGTGCTCGGATAGGTATTGGGTGACTATTGGCCAGGCGGATAGTGAGGTTTCTTACGCTCACTTGGACTGTGCTGCTTGGAGAGAGACAGTGCCATTTGGAGTGTACTGAACCCCGGTGATTATCCAGACTGAGAACCGTACTGATTTGATACTCTAGTGAGGAGTTGCATTGGTATGAGGATTGGCATGCTTGACTTGCATATTGCATCGCATGGCCTTGGTATGGCCAATAGCATTCACATCTTGTACTGCATAGCCTTGGTACGGCTGGTTGCATTTTTGTACTCATCAGCATGATTTCGCATTACTCTGGCATTGCATTCTGAGCACGTTCGCACACACTTACACCGCCCTCTAAGCTTTCTATAAGCTTATGCACGATTGATGCGTGCAGGTGACGCCAGGACGCAGTTGTAGTCTCACCGCAGTTGGAGCATGCCGCCGAGCTTTTGGAGTTTTGTTATTTGCACTACCTTGTATTTCCCTTTCTACGCACTGTATTCAAAGTTTTTGTTCATAGTGGATTTTGTGATGGTGTTCTTGTGCTTATTGTTCGTGGGTTATGCTTGGTTATGCTCATTACGAATCAAATGGATTATTAGAAATCCTCCTTGCAGCATCCCAGGATCTAACACAGGCGTATGGGCGCCGGGAGCCGAGAATGGGGTTCTACGGAGGCTGTCGGTGCCGGATTCGGCGATCGGGAATTTTTTGAGCCCGGTCTCCGAGTTCGGGGCGTGACAGAAGTTGGTATCAGAGCATAACTTGGGAATAACCGAGAACGACATCACATGTTTGCTATGAGTTGAAGGCGGTTAGGTTCCAAGTGCGAAACCTTCCGTTTGACTTCCCTAACGTGCGATTCTCGAAATTTATTGGCGCCTTGTCTTTTCCATAGGACATGCCGCCTAGGAGAGCGACCCGAGCGCCCCGATCCACCACCTGAGGCTCCAGCCTTACCACCCGCGCCTCCCGTTCCACCCCCAGAGATTCCTGCCCCTCTGCCTGAGGATGACTTTTCTTCGCCTGATGCCGGTGCGGATCCGACCGTGCCTGTGAGTGCCTCGCGATTCACGGAGAGATGTTACTGTTGTGACAAACCGACTTCAGGGGGGCGGGCCTGCCTTGATTGTTTCGCGGCTCGGGCGAGAGCAGGAGCGCGCGAGTGCCCTTCTTCACGAGTTCAGACGGATGGATCCTCCACGATTTCAGGGCGAGCCAGATCCGACAGCAGCTGAGAGATGGCGCTCCGATGTGGAGAAGATTTTCGATATTATGTCATGTACGACCGAGCAGCGAGTCCGATTGGCCACATTCCTTTTCTAGGGCGAGGCAGAGCACTGGTGGACCTCTGTTACCCGTGTCGCAGGACTCGATCATGTCTGGACATGGGAGGATTTTATCAGCCGATTTGAGGAGCAGTACTTCCCTGACCACATTCGTCGTCAGAGGGTTCGAGAGTTCGAGACTCTAGTACAGGGAGATATGTCCGTGGCGCAGTACGCAGCCTGCTTCGTGGCGCTGTCACGGTATGCGCCATATATGGTTGATGATGAGGGGCGGAAAGCCCGCCGTTTCGAGAGCGGCTTACGTTACGGTCTTCGAGGCCGTGTTATTGGGCACGAGCTCCCGACCTTTCAGGCGGTAGTAGGAGGGCCCAGATCTACGAGACTGAGTGGGCTGACTCTCAGAGCGGTCGAGATCAGAGGAGAGGCCGAAAGAGGCCAGCCCAGTCCAGTAGCTCTCAGCAGCACCGACGACCACAGAGGTATAGGGATCATCCACCCGCTAGAGTGCCAGCAGTACCAGTGACACCAGCAGCACCAGCAGCGTCAGCGGCACCTTCTGCGCCACCCCAGCAGCTGTTTCCAGGGACGTGTTTTGGATGTGGCGGTTCTGGACACCGCATATCTGAGTGCCCCCGTCCTCATCTACAGCAGCTCTAGAGGACCGCAGCAGTCTCCAGGGCGGCGCGACCACGGCGAAATTTCTTCCGCACGGCGGCCTTCTTCCACACAAGCGGCGACCACGGCCCCATCAGCAGCGACCTCAGCCACCGAGGCCCCGGCGAAGCGAGACGGCGGCATGGCGGCCAGAGGCAGAGGCGGACCGTGGGACCTCGGAGGGGACGGACACCTCCCCGGCCCACCTCGGTGGGTTTTATGCGGCTCGGCGGGACCCACGCAGACCTCGGGAGGAGTCATTGAGGGTATACTTCTGTCTCTTCATGCATTGCCCGAGTATTGTTTGATTCCGCGCTTCGCACTCATTCATGTCGAGGATTTTGTCGATCGACCGGATTGCCGACCGAGTTTTCTAGCGAGGATTGACCGTATCGACGCCATTGGGGAAGACCACGGTGTTGGGCCGTTCTGTTCGTCTTGCCCCTGTTTTGGTCGGTGATATATTCTTACTGCCGAGACTTATTTGTGTTTTATGATGACGATTTCGATGTCATCTTGGGCATGGATTGGCTTGCCGAGTACCACGCCATCATGGACTGTTCGGCGAGGATAGTCACGTTCTGTATACCCGGCTTGCCACAGTTTCAGTTTGTTGCCGAGCCCTGAGGGGAGTCGTTGTCATGCTTGATGTCCTGCGTCGATGTGGAGCCCGTTGTCGATTGTATCGATCATATTCCGACTGTTTGCGACTTTCCCGACGTGTTTCAGGAGATTCCGGGATTGCCGCCTCGACGCCATATTGAGTTCGGGATTGATCTTGTGCCTGGCACCGCGCCTATCTCGAAGGCCCCGTATCGTATGGCACCGATGGAGCTGCATGAGTTGCAGCGGCAGTTGGACGAGTTGCGAGAGCTTGGATTTATTCGTCCGAGCAGTTCGCCTTGGGGAGCGCCGGTACTCTTTGTTAGGAAGAAGGATAGCTCGTTGAGGCTCTGCGTCGACTACCGCGAGCTCAACCGGGTCACGATTAAGAACAAGTATCTACTCCCGAGGATAGATGATTTATTTGATCAGCTGCAGGGTGCACAGTTCTTTTCGAAGATTGACCTGCGTTCCGGTTATCATCAGATTCGTGTCCGAGAGGAGGACATCCCGAAGACGGCTTTCCAGACGCGTTACGGTCATTTTGAGTTTCAGGTCATGTCCTTCGGACTGACCAATGCACCCGCGGTCTTCATGCAGTTGATGAACGAGGTCTTCCGTCCATATCTCGATCAGTTTGTTGTGGTCTTCATCGACGACATTCTGATTTATTCGAGGACCCGTGAGGATCATATGCAGCATCTGGAGATCGCTTTGCAGACCCTCCGTGCCCACCAGCTGTATGCGAAGCCGGAGAAGTGCGAGTTCTGGCAGGAGGAGGTGAAGTTTCTCGGTCACGTGGTGACGAGGGAGGGTGTCGCAGTGGACCCCTCGAAGGTTGAGGCAGTGCGTCAGTGGAACCAGCCCACGACTGCGTCCGAGATCCGCAGTTTCCTTGGTTTGGCGGGCTACTATCGACGTTTCATAGAGGGCTTCTCTCGTATCGCGGCCCCGATGACCAGGTTGACTCGGAAGGGTGCAGATTTTGTTTGGACTGATGCATGCGAGCGAGCATTTATGGAGTTGAAGGACCGTCTGACGTCCGCTCCTGTCCTCACTCTTCCCTCTGGGAGTGATGGATACGTTGTATTTACTGATGCTTCGCGTATTGGATTGGGTGCTGTCCTGATGCAGCACGGCAGGCCTGTAGCTTTCGCGTCTCGTCAGCTCAAGGTCCATGAGCTGAACTACCCTACGCATGATTTGGAGCTGGCAGCAGTTGTCTTCGCACTGAAGGTGTGGAGACACTATCTCTATGGGGTCAGGTTCGAGCTCTTCTCTGACCACAAGAGCTTGAAGTATCTATTCTCCCAGTCTGAGCTGAACATGAGACAGAGACGCTGGATGGAGCTTTTGAAGGACTATGATTTTGACCTCCAGTACCACCCAGGCAAGGCAAACGTGGTGGCGGATGCCCTCAGCCGTCAGCCACGAGGACTGGTGGCACACTTGATGATTCAGGAGTGGAGGATGCTCGAGGATATCGCAGAGTACGACTTCGATTTTGGTCTGCAGTCTTCTATCGTTCAGCTATCGAGCCTGTCGATTCAACCCTCTCTTGTCGCAAGGGTGATCGAGGCTCAGCAGACAGATGAGTCGTTACAGGACTACCGAGTGCGGCCGGCAACATCCGAGAGTCGACAGTTGCGGATGGGTGCGATGGTGGACTTCGTTTCGAGGCCGATTATGTGTCCCTGATATTCCCGAGTTGCGCGAGATCTTATGACCGAGGCACATCGATCGCGGTTTTCTATCCACCGGCTCGACGAAGATGTATCGTGATATGAGGAGACAGTATTTCTGGGCGGGGATGAAGCGCCAGATTGCCAGTTTTGTGGCCGAGTGTGACACATGCCAGCGTGTCAAGGCCGATCATCAGAGACCTCCTGGTCTATTGCAGCGGCGTTGAGCGTCCCGATGTGGAAGTGGGAGCACGTGTCGACGATTTCATTATGGGTTTGCGAGGACTCGGCCGGTCATGACGTCATTTGGGTTGTTGTGGATCGTCGACGAAGTCGGCACATTTTCTCGCGATGCGTGCGACCTTGTCTATGGACCGGCTAGCGAGGTTATTTATCGAGGAGATTGTGAGACTGCATGGCGTTCCAGTGTCGATCGTTTCTGACCGAGATTCGAGGTTTACGTCTCAGTTTTGGGGGAGCTTCCAGAGAGCGATGGGGACTGATTTGCAGCTCAACCGCGTATCATCCGCAGAGCCGATGGCCGACCGAGAGGGTCAACCGATCCTTGAGGATATGCTTCGGGCTGTGCGATTGACTTCGGTGGTAGGCTGGGATGAGCATCTACGATTGGTCGAGTTCGCATACAACAACAAATATCGGCGACCATTGCATGGCTCCTTTTGAGGCATTGTATGGCGGCACCGTGCGAGATCTCTCGAGTTGTTGGACCGAGGTTGGAGAGCGGCGTCTCCTAGGTCCCGAGCTTGTGCGAGAGACTTCGAGGCGATTGATATCATCGGCGAGGATGCGCACAGCTCAGAGTCGGCAGAAGAGTTTCTTCGATCGCGACGTCGTCCCTTGGAGTTTGATGTAGGGGACCATGTGTATCTCAAGGTCTCGCCCATGAAGGGCGTAGTTCGATTTGGAGCGAAGGGCAAGCTTGCCCCGAGATTTATAGGACCTTTCGAGATCACTGGGCGCGTTGGTGCCGTGGCCTATCGGCTTGCCTTGCCACCACAGTTGTCTGGCGTCCACAACGTTTTCCACGTCTCTATGTTGAGGAAGTGTGGGTCAGACGTGGTTCCTGTTATTGATTGGCAGCCGTTGGAGGTTCGTGAGGATGCTTCTTACATTGAGCAGCCAGTTCGTATCCTTGATCGAAGGAGCAAGTCCTCCGGACCAAGGTCATTCCCTTGGTTAAGGTTCAGTGGGGTCACCATTCTCTGTTGATGAGGCATCTTGGGAGCGCGAGGCTGAGATTCGGGAGCGTTATCCCCATCTCTTTGATGATTGATCATGTTCTGTATCTTGTATACTGTCTTCGATTTTCTATGACGATGTCTTGTTCCTCTTTTATTATGAGTTATGTTCTCTTGCGATGATTGGGTAAATTTCGAGGACGAAATTTTTATTTGGAGGGGAGAGCTGTAAGACCCGTACCCTAGTCCGTACAGTTTCGTAGGCTTCCGCGATCCTACCGGTCGAATTCCGGCAACCCTCGACCCATTTCCGATGTTGCGCTCGATCCTAAGCCGAGTCCCGCATGCCGAAGGCGGCTCGATCCGAAACTCGTACCTTGGCGACCGCGCCGTCGCCGCGGTTCTAACGCCGCGACTCACGCACCGACCCGATACCCAGGCTAGAAGATGTCGGTCAGCGTTCGGTTCGAAGAAACGCCGCACGTTGCGAATCTCGAGGGAATCTCTACGAGATGTCCCATCAATCAAATCAATCAATCAATGTCAAGTCACACCTACCCAAGTACAACAACCCATGCCTCTCTCTTACACAAGCAAGCCCAAGTCCACTCTCTCTCTCTCTTTTTCAACTCTACCCATGCCCATGACATCATCCCTCCATCCCTCCCTCTCCTTTTATTTTATTTCTTTTTTTTCTTCTCCTCTCATTCTCCCATTCTCTCCCTCTCATACGTCCAAGCAATCTCCAAGCTTCCCAAAAAAATTCCCCAAAATCCTAAGTGTGGCCCACCTCCTCATCTTCCATCTCAACCGTCCGATCATCATCCGCACCGTTAAAACTCGATCAATATCCATAAGAACCGTAGGTGAGGAGTTTCCAAGCCAAGGGAGCAAGGTGGAGTGCAATAGGTGGGTGATCCACCATCCTTTCTCATATTTTTGGGCCACATGTGGTGGGACCCGTTTAATGTATGCATGTATGAAATGGAGGGCCCATAGTGGCGGGGTCCCTCCTCTCATCTCACCGTGTATCTCTCTCTCTCTCTTTTTTCTCCCTAGAATGAAGTGGGTCCCACTAAATCCTGTTAAATCCACTCCATTCATCATTGGTGTGGCCCACTACATTTTTAAGGAGACATCCATCATCCATTTTTGGGATGGTGGGAAGCCCACATGGTATATAAATTATTATATTTATTTTATATTAATACTATATTAATATATATAAAGATGTGCATGGTGGGCCACGTGCACATGGGACCACCATGAGAGGTCTGTGTACGTGGGACCCACCACGAGGTCAGTGTATAACGTCCAGCGTCTCTGGGCGCTGGACGTGGAGGAACGTACATATATAAAAAAAAAAAAAATTGCTTTTGTGTGGGCTGCTTATGCAGGCCCCACCCTGATGTATAAGGATGATCCACGCCATCCATTCTGTTCTTCAAATAATATTAGGCGTTGAGCCAAAGTTTCAAGGCGATCTGATCATCGGTGGGCCATACCATCTAAAACCATGTAAAGACATGCCAAAACATATAAAAGTACTTGGTGGGGTCCGTCTGAAGTTTGGATACGGTTGAAATTTGGTCTCGGACGGCCAGAATTGTAGGACACATATAATGGGTGGGCTGGATCTTGGATCGTGGCCCCACGAAACAAAAAAAAAAAGAAGAAAAACAAAAAAAAAGGTGGCAGTATAGGCTATGGCAAGGCACTGCATGGCATGGCGGGGGACGGACGAGCCGAGCCCCACGACTCAGCAGGGCCCCACGTGATGCTTTTCGAAATCAAACCGTCTATGATGTGGGCCACTCTTTTTAGTGGGTTCCTCCAAAATCATCACGTAGAATACGGAACTCGGTGGGCCATACCTTCTAAAAACATGTGAAGACATGCCTAAAACATATAAAATACTTGGTGGGGCCTACCTGATTTTGGATGCCACTTGAAACTTGGTCCGAACTCTCAACCAAGTGGGACGCACCTAATGGGTGGATTGGATGTGTGAACCACATCACAGTGGCCCCACTTGACGGTGACCTTCTAACGGTTCAATGGCAAATAAACCTTACGGTGGGACCCATCCCTGACCGTGCGCGCCCTGAACCGGTCGGATGGAAATAAATATCACGGTGGGCCCTGGTCTGTGAACGTGTGAACAGGTTTGATGGCAAGTAAATATCATGGTGGGCCCTGGTCCTGTAATAACATGAATAGGTTGGATTTTAAATAAATATTTTTGGTGGGCACCTTGCCACATGGCCTCATCAACAGGCTGATGGAAAACAAATATTTTGGTGGGCCCCTTGCCACATGGCCTTATCAATAGTTTGGGTAGTAAAATAAACATTATGGTGGGCTTCACATGTAGCCCACTTAGATGCATATGGGCTCACATACTTAGGCCCAATTGATGTATTTTTTTAGGCCCATTATTAAGGCCCACTTTGGTATAAATGGGCCCACGTATTTAGGCCCATCTTGGCATGTATATGGGCCCATTATTGAGGCCCACTTGGATGTAAATGGGCTGATGTGTTTAGGCCCATCTTATCGTATTTTTAGGCCCACTATTGAGGCCCACTTTAATATATAAGGCCTATGTGATTAGGCCCATTTGATACACATAAAACTTACGTGATTGGGCTCATTTTAATGCATTCTAAGGCCCATGGGTGATGACTCATTGCAATGTACCTAAGGCCCATTGGTGAGGCTCATTGGGATGTCCCACTTGATGAATATAAGGCCTATGAGATACGGCCCATTTGATATAATTGAGGCCCAATGGGATGTACCTAAGGCACATTGCCATGTGTGACCCCACCATGATTTATTTATCGGTATTTTAGGCAAGCTAAGCCTTGGGGACAATGTTGGTTTGACGTCCACATTGTACGAGTAATGTTGGTTCGATGTCCACATTATAACTCTCCCTAAGGCCACTGATAGGCCCGTATCTGTTTCATGCAGGCAATCTAGGCCCATCTTCATTGAGAGGATAGTTTATTGCTTTATAACATATTTAGCACAAACCCCATTGATTCATGATCATACGCATCATATGTATGCTTGAGATGAGGAGTGTCGATCATAGCATATGCCTTCTAAGCAGATGTTTTTACGGGCTCCCGATAGGCGGAGTTACCCTACATGAGTACGTGTTTCACGCGGTCGCATGATTGGTAGTGTGATTCATGCACTTGCATCTGCATGATTGAGATATGCCCTAGCAACATCAGGGCCATAGCCTCCACAAATATATCGTGGGTGGCTGGTTGGATACCGAAAAATCTTGTTCTAAGCAATTGGGGCGCCATAGATGTCCCTGGGTGAGAGTCCCTGAACCCGATGGTACCAGAGGATGACTTCAACGTCGAGACCGAGTGGATATATGAGCGCACGAGGGCCGAATACCATGAGGCCGCGTCTCCCACTGTGTCGTGGTCGGTTGGAAAGGAGTGGTGGCCTTACTCGCCCGAGAGCAGGGGGCATTACTAGGCTGAGTTTGACCAGCTCGGAAATGGGTTCGCTATCGACGTGCTCTGATAGGTATTGGGCGACTATTGGCCGGGCGGATAGTGAGGTTTCTTACGTTCACTTGGACCGTCTTTGCTTGGAGAGAGACAGTGCCATTTGGAGTGTCTTGAACCCCTATGATTATCCAGACCGAGAACCGTATCGATTTGATACTCTAGTGAGGAGTTGCATTGGTATGAGGATTGGCATGCTTGACTTGCATATTGCATCGCATGGCCTTGGTATGGCCAATAGCATTCACATCTTGTACTGCATAGCCTTGGTACGGCTGGTTGCATTTTTGTACTCATCGGATGATTTCGCATTACTCCCAGGCATTGCATTCTGAGCACGTTCGCACACACTTACACCGCCCTCTAAGCTTTCTATAAGCTTATGCACGATTGATGCGTGCAGGTGACGCCAGGACGCAGTTGTAGTCTCACCGCAGTTGGAGCGTGCCGCCGAGCTTTTGGAGTTTTGTTATTTGCACTACCTTGTATTTCCCTTTCTACGCACTGTATTCAAAGTTTTTGTTCATAGTGGATTTTGTGATGGTGTTCTTGTGCTTATTGTTCGTGGGTTATGCTTGGTTATGCTCATTACGAATCAAATGGATTATTAGAAATCCTCCTTGTAGCATCCCAGGATCTAACCCAGCGTATGGGCGCTGGGAGCCGAGAATGGGGTTCTACGGAGGCTGTCGGTGCCGGATTCGGCGATCGGAAATTTTGTGAGCCCGGTCTCCGAGTTCGGGGCGTGACATACAACGACCTCTTTAACCTGCAAACCTTGTTTACTGCTTCTTTTATTTTCAAGCCTTCTGGTTGCTTCATGTAGATTTGCTCTTCCAATTCCTCATGTAGGAAGGCAGTCTTCACATCCATTTATTCCAGCTCAAGATCGTATTGGATAACCAACGCTAATACGAATCTGATAGATACTTGAATCATGACCGGTGTGAATATCTCAATAAAGTCGATGCCTTCCCTCTAAGCATATCCCTTCGCTATCAACCTTGCCTTGTACCTATTCTGTTTCTTCTTTAAGATCCACTTGCACCCGATCGCTTTATGGCCAACGGGAAGCTCCACCAGCTCCCACGTCTCATTCTTGTACAAGGAGTCCATCTCATCATCTATTGTAGCTTTCTACTTTTCAGCATCTGACTCCAAGAGCCTCTTGAAGAGTAGACAGATCCTACTCATCCGTGATGAGGGCATATTTGATATTAGAGTCATCCCTATATCTCATCGGTAACCTGCGATCCCATGACAGATTCCTTCTCATAGGTGGCTACTTTACCTCCTCCTGTACCTCTGTTTGCGTATTTGTATCAGCTTGAGTGTTATCTATATGAACTTGAACGTCTACAATCAACTTTTCTGGTTCCTCATACACATCCTTATAGAAGAAGGATCCTTCATTGAATTTGACGTTATGTTAAATGATGATTTTCTGTGTGACCTGATCATACAACCTATACCCCTTCACACCACCATCATAGCTAACAAAGATGTATTTCTTGGCTCTTTGGTCTAGTTTATCTCTCTCAACTGACGGTACATGAGAGTAAGCTTCACAATCAAACACACGCAATCCTGAGTAGTCTACTTGCTGACTACTCCATCTTTCCTCTATAATTTTACAATCAATGACAGTAGAAGGGGACCGATTCACCAAGTAACAAGTCGTATTAACGGCCTTAGTCCACAGTTCCTTGCCCAACCTAGCATTACTAATCATGCATCGGGCCCTCTCCAAGAGAGTTTAATTCATCTGCTCAGCCACACTGTTCTGCTCTAATGTATGGCCCACTATGTTGTGCCTTACGATCCATTCATCATTACAATATTGATTAAATTCACCTGAAGTAAATTCTCCACCATTATCTGTCCTTAGAACCTTCACCTTTTGCCCTGACTGTTTTTCCACCATTATTTTCCATTGCTTGAAATTGGTGAAAACATCGGATTTATTTTTCATGAAATAAATCCACACTTTCCAGGAATAGTCGTCAATGAATGTGATGAACCATGATGACCCTCTAGCGGAAACCACGAGCGACAGTCCTCATACATCAGAATGTACATAATCAAGAACACTCTTACATACATGTTTTCCAGATTTAAAACATAACTTTGATTGTTTACCATATATACAATGCCCGCATATACTTAAATAAAAAACTTTAAAAATTGGAATTAAACAACGTTCAGAAAGTACCTTCATGCACTGCTCGCTCATGTGGCCCAGACGTGCATGCCATATACGTGTAGACATGGAATCTGCTACAGTTTCTACATTTCCGCCCAATGAAGTACTCCCGATCAACCTATAAAGGTTTCCGCTCATTTGTGCTTTCATAATAGCGAATGCCCCCTTTGAAACTTTAAGGACACGATCAAAGTCGGTGAACTTACACCCAAGTGCCTCAGTGCTCCAAGAGATACTAAGCTTTTTTCTCAAGTTAGGAACGCGCTTCACCTCAGTCCATGTACACTCCATGCCATCAAACATCTTGATGCTCATCGATCCAACACCCACCACATTACAAGTATTGTCATTTCCTATAAATACCTAGCCACCATTGGCACTCTCTGTAACTGATGAACTAATTCCGATGAGGAGTCATGTGATATGACGCCTTAGTGTTCAAAATTCACTCATCCCTGTTGTCATCATATAAGTGTTTGACCGTAGACACCGACAACACATGAATTTTGCTCGTACCTTCATCAGACTCGATAATATTAATTAACTTCCTTGGAAGAAACATCTAAGTTATCTTTTCTTGCCTTAGGATTTGTACAATCCTTCTTCATGTGCCCAGATAGCCCCCATTTTCAACATTTCAACTTTCCTTTGCCTTTGCCTTTACCCTTGGATTTGGATCTCGATCGAGAAGATCCTGTATCCCCTTCAGAATTCCACCATCTCGTAAACAATACATTAATAGAGGCTCATATGTTACTGTTTTTCTTTCTCATTGTAACACCCTGAAAATCGGGGGTCGAGCATAAACTCAACTCCCGAGTTCCAACGCATCACTTATGCAATAAAATGAATGATGATTGAATGTTGTCTATATTAGTGCATTGAACATGAGTGAGGTTAAGTCAAAACAACATATCATACTCCAGAGACAGTTAAATTGCAAGCGGAAGACTGTGATAGATACATAAAATATAAAAACAGTGGTGAGTCTCCAGAGTGTGATAATGTTACCAGGTTAAAGAAATACAAGTACAATTTCAATTTATACTAAAGGTGTAGTGTTATCTAGTCAACATCCCTGTAATCCCGTCGATCAAGACACGACTCACTTGAAGCCATCAGCATACAGCGTAACGAACAAGCAGAGTTATCATCATAAAGGTCCGGCTCCGCCTCAGGAGTAGCGTCGCCATCTGCAATCAGACAAAGTCTAGTGGGTGTTCGGAACACTGTCCCGTAATGTGGGAGTGAGTGATCAACACAGTGGAACAATAAAGCATAGGTTAACATGTTATCTACTCAGTCAAGCAGTAATGATAAAGCAGTATAATCAAACACTCCTAACTACTCTTATTAATGCAAGTATGAATGCAGTCATGATGGATGCCCTCACCGACATACTCCCTCATGTGACACCATCTTCGTTCGCGGCATGCTTGCTTTCCTCAGTGCTTCACATCTTCCAGGCACATGCAATGCATGATGAGCATGATTACCGAGTTGTTATTAGTTCATTTCAAACAACAGGATTGGGAAACTAAGGTACCTCCCTTATATCATTCCCAAACATGATCCATTCTAGGGTCGTCAGTCCTAGACAATCTCATACGATGGTGTGTTTTTAGGTTACTGCAAGGGCTGCCAGGGCTGTTATACGAAATCGTTGCACCACTCCCCCATCACCTTATCAATACAGGCCTAGGTTATACTCTGTTACTACGGGAAGGCTCGTCGCCTCACCGAAGATTTAGAGTATGCTCGAGGTCACTACACCGGGTACGGTCAGGGCTGTCAGGGCTGTTATACGGAATCGTTGCACTACTCTCCCATCACCCATTAAGTAGTGTAGGCCGACAGCTCGAATATAGTGTCCCATACCACCATAGTCGGCTCACGAGTCTGGTTGCTCACTGGTCATTACGGGGAGGCACGTGGCCCCAGCGTAAGCCGACAGCTCGACCACAGTGTCCCATACCACCATGCCCAACTTATGAGTCTTAGCGGATCGAGGTACCATGGTTAACGGGATTCCACTGGTAAGTTTGGTACCCTAGGTTCAAGCAGTAGTGACCAAACATGGTGAACATACATTAGACATATCGGGTTACTTGACGAGCCTGACTAGCTCGAGCGCACAATCAACTGAACGACATGAAGTGCATAAGCACTTCGTGTGGCCTAACCACTGTCGCCAACTGAAGTACGACTCGGGTTCGTCCAACACATCCTACGTAGTGAAATGAATCTCAACCACGATCTCAAGTCTGGTACCGATTGTCTGGACTATAAACATAGTCTCAATCGCAATTAATCCATATTCAAAGCATGTGGAGTAAAGCATAATAAACAAAGTAATTCAAGCATGCTAACAAACATGTCATAAGCATGTATAAAGCATGTTATAAAACATATCATAAAACACCATATAAACAAGAATACAAACACATATATTTCACAAGTAAGCGGTTTAAGTAAACAACCTCATGGAGGAAATTATACATGTCTCTAAGGTAGTTGAGAATCCCATCTCAACACCCACCTAAGGCATCATCATCCAAACACTTACTCTCACAAGCATTTGCACAAACACTTAGAATACACTATTTCAACATACATAGTGTATATTAGCAAAATATGTATTAGGGCGAGTCTTTTCGCCAAATAAGTATTTTACGCACATATAATATATTTATACAGCAAATAATCATGGCAAACACATCTCCAAAATTTATACGTATACGACACTTTTTATAATACACTATTTTTACATACATAGTGTATATTAGCATAACATGTATTAGGGCGAATCCTTTGGCTAAATAAGTATTTTATCCATATATCATATATTCATACAACAATTAATCATGTTAAACACATTTCTAAAATATATACATATACGGTATTTTCTATGAATACCTAGAATATGTAAAATTCCATATTCTACATCTTTAATCGAAACAGAAAACAGAAAGTACTTTGTACATGTGCAATTACATGTAGATCATGAATCTATCATTATGTGACATTGAAAGCATTGAAAACCGTAACCTATACACCTAAAGTCCTCACCTTTTGTAGTAGAATCGTAACGGAGTCGATAGGTTTGCTAAGCTTCCGTATTCGGTAGTTTGGCAACCTATAGAATAAAATAGGTTAGCTATTTCATAACCTACAACTATCAACACCCCAAATCAGATTAGGGTTAGGGTTTCTTACCTAGAAACGGAGCTGGAATCACCGGAAAAACGATTAGAACGAGGTGGTGGAGCTTGTAGAGCGGCAGGGAAGCAAGATAGGGAGATGCTCCCACATCTCCCACACTTTCTCTCTCTTTTCTCTCTCTTAATCTCAAATTCGTATGGCTGTGAGAGAGAGAGAGTTCTAAGGTCCTTATATAGCCTAAAAACTCACTAAAATAGACTTCAGGTCAAGGTATACTTAGGTTATAGCCAAAGTGAGGCTGTTTCAGTTCAACGGAGGACTTCTGGCGGCCCCTTTTCTGTGTGCAGTCGGACTTAAGCTCACTAACATTGGATCTAGGTTTAGTTAAGTTTTCGTTCCAGTCAGATTCCCAGATCACGGGTGGCGGACCAGTTTCAGTTCAACGATCAGTGGGTCTCGATCAGAAATTCTAAGTACATGGATATGTTTATGAAATTTTTTCTGATCCGAGGGTGTAATTTGGCCTGATTCTGACAGTCAGGTTGCTTAATACTAACCCACAAGTGACAAGTCTCAGATTACTATTTGAGATATTTATTTTGTAAGGAAAACAAGTGTTCTCACCCTCTCACGCTCCGGACTCAAGCGAACAGCCGTGGGACACTATCTGGATTTGATTTTCAAGATGGTTGTCAAGCCCAGCAAGGCGGTCCTAATTCCTTAACTTCGTGTTAATCGAACTTCCGACGTGCGGTCCAGATCTGATATGGAGTTTCAACGTGCTCCCGAGAGCAGTCGGGTAATGAGTTTGATCCTAGATTTTACGGTAACCTAGCGTCAATGATTCTACAAGTTTTGGGTCTTGCAGATCGTATTTAAAGTGGATCAAATGGATTTCGTAGCTAATCTAGTTTAGCACTTTGTTAACTTTGTCACATTTCTAAAGGATTTAGTCCTATAAGATTTCTGTCTGAGGTGGTACCTAGGCCTTTGTAGTTTGTATATAAGGTGATCCAAGTTCTATAATTAGCTAGTTTAAGATAATGTCTAGAGTGAAAGTACTTAGAAAAATTGAAAGAACAAGGTGATGAAGGGTAGGATTTGTGAAGGGAATGGGTTCAAAAACATTTTAAACTTTGGGATTGAGTTCTAACAGGTTCATAAGGTGTTAGGATCGACCCATTGCCTAAGGACGTCTAATCCCAGGTTGGCAAAAAATCCGGGATGTTACACTCATCTCCTTTCCTTGAAGGTTTGAGATAACGGTTTCAACACTAATGGTTGATTTTTCGGTGTACAACATGTCTTTGAATGACTCATATAAGGCCGGGAGAGAATTCAACAGACTACATGCATGATCTTCATGCTTAACCATTTCCTCCACATCTAGCAATTTGCAGATCATCTTGTTAAAGTTGTTAATGTGGGCCTTAATATCACCTCACTCTGTCATCTTAAGATTGAACAACTGCAACTTTAAGTGTAGCGATTTTCAAGAGATTTCTTCACATAGATGTCCTCTAACTTCGCCCATAAACTTGCTGTAATTTTCTCTCTCATGACATTGTAGAAAACCTCTTCCGTTAGACATAATTAGATGGAGATTCTCGCTTTCTTATTCAACTTGTTCTATTATATTTATCATCGTCCGTAGATTCTGATCGCTTCTCAATGACCTCATCCAATCCTTACTGAACTAATAGGCCAATCATCTTGACCTTCCATAATTCATAATTGTTTTTCTTGTAGTACTTCTCAATATCGAACTTAGGATTATATGCCATTGATACTTTACTCTCGGATTCAACCTGTACCCCAACATTTTGCTTTGATACCACTTGTTGGGCGACTGTAGAAGCACACAAAGATTAATCAAGTAAAGTATTTCAATAGCAACAATCAAGCACAAGCACAAAGACTTTGAATTTAACATGAAAAAATCCTTTCAGGAAAAAACTATAGCACAAAGCGACATATATCATTATGAAAGCAGAAATTACAAGAGATAGAGAGAATACCTGATTCGAATAAGTCTCGAATCTCTCCTTACAAGCCCTTTGAAACCCTAGGAATGAATTAGAAAGCTTTGAGATACCCTCCAATCCCGACTACACCCCTATATATGGCCTTAGGAAGAACCACAATCGAAATCGAAAACAAATCCCGTGGATACGTAAATCTGCATAACTCTATGCAATCCCTTCGATTGCACTTCGATGTGACTTTGATGGCATCGGCAGATTGTCGATGACATAAACTAATGACCAAACATTCCAGTGACTAAACATGAAAATCCCGAATTTTATCGATGACATCGATCTTACCTTCAATGTTATCGAACCTACCTTCGATGTCATCGAGCAACCTTCGATGACATTAAACAGGTACCAAAAGTATCCGGCGACTAAACATATAAATTTCAAATTTTCTCGATGGCATCGAATTCTGCTCGATGGCATAGAATTGTCATTGACAAACATGCTAATTTACAGATTTAAGACATCAATCAACAATTCACATCTAATACCACCGCTAATTTGTACGCTTTGCGGAAGCACATTCAACAAAGATAGAACAACTGAATAAACAATAACTAACCAAAGTCATCACACAAAACACAAGATATTTAACGTGGAAAACCCTTGTGGGGAAAAAAAAGTATAAAGTGATAGAAATCAATTATAATTAAAATCCTTAGAGTTTACACCACTCATCTTATTGGATTACAGATGAAACATGATTTCTCCTTATGATGCGCACCTAGGAAAACCCTAGCCCCTTGAAAAAATTAATTCTCAAGCCCTTACAAGTGTCTAGAACTCTCTCACCTTGAAAAACCCTTATCTTTAAAGAGAAAACACTCGTATTAACTAAGCCCTAATCACAATTGGACTTATATATCCTGATTTGTGCTAATCTGCGTAACCCGTTATGTCGGACCAAACCAAACAGACTCACACTTTTTAATTGAATAAAAAACGTGCAAATCTTCACAGCGAGTAGACTGAGAATCCACCCATTTTTCAATTGGATTGAAAAAGAATATGGTCGAATTGAGACATGGCTTCTCTGTACAGCAGATTGGCAAAGTCTAAAGCATCCGGCACAACAGCTGGTCTATACACATCATGCTAGAAAATGTCACATTCAAGATTTGAAGCCTCCATGTGTGGTTCAACTTTTATTGTTGAGCTTATCCATATATCATTTTGGTAAGATGAACCAAACCACTAATCAATGAATAATGATCCATATTTGTTATATAAGAGAAGGTTTGATTATTATCCATCACATGCTTTAATTGTCCACCGCTCTTAAAATTACTTAGATCAGATGATGCTGTCTATCTAAACTTGACCAGACCAACAATATTGTTTACAATAGAAAGAGTCATTAATTTAGACCTTTCATCACGTGGAGTTTTCCGTCCTCCAAACATCACTTTCATCGAATCATCATGGCCAACCGATCAATTACTAGAAAATGGAATTTTTTTTGGCGGGTGGGAAAACAAGCTCAAGTTTAACCTAGGGAAGCCCTTCTTTTCCCAACTTCAAGAATTGAAAATTTTAAATTTTATTTTTAATTACCAAGTTCACAATTTATTTCCATTTTTGCCAATTAAGAAATTAGTGAATTTAACAATTATTGCTAAATAAGATATTAATTACATAATTCATGAATTTGGCAGTTAAAAATTTCCTACATTAAGCAATTTGGTGCCCATCCAAACATCCCTAAGTGGACCGTAAATAGTTGGCACAAAAGTTATAGTAATTACAATGGTAGACCATGCGTTGTAGTGCACGACAAAGTTGTTGAGAGGAATTGTGTGGTTCTTGTGAAGAGGATATGGAGGTTTTATGGGTGGTATTTATTTGTACAGATAGGGCATGTTTGGTCCGTGGGATTAAATGGTACGGTATTGTATTAGATGGGATCACACCATCAGGGTCGTTTCATTTTCAGAATTGAATGGCATTGAATTGTATTAGATGGGATTAACATCATTATTGCACCATGATTGCATGTTTGAAAATATCATGGTATTGTAGCCATCCAATTCCATGTTTAGGATAAAATTTGCTACGGAAACACTAGATTAAGCAAAATCATGTTTGGTGGACTATGGAATTGTAATTAAGGGACCAGATTCACAACGGATGTCATTCACTTGTACACATATATAACCAAAATGTCACGTGTAAATGGTATACATGGATGGATGTCATGGATAAATGCATGCACAAATGTGGAGCCCACATGTGTAGCGGATTTCAAAATCCACAAAAATCCTGCATGGGACCAAATGCAATTCCATCCCACCTAATCCCATCTTTCGCATCCTCTCTAGATATTGAATGGAATACCAAATGCAATTCTATCCCACCTAATCCCATCTAATACGTTGCCCCAACCGCCCCCTTGTAGAATTGTATTATATGGGATCAACACCATTATAGTACAATGATTGCATGTTTGGAAATATCATGGTATTTGGGCTATCCAATTACCATGTTTGGGATAAAATTCTTGCTGTGGGAAAAACAGTGAATTAAGTGAAATTTCATTTGGTGGACTATGGAATTGTAATTAACGAACCAAATTCACACGGACGTCGGTCACTTGTACACATAAATAATTAAAATGTTATGTGTAAAGGGCATATATAGATGTGCAGCAAGAATAAACACATGCATCATTGTGGGGCCACGTGTAGTGGATTTCAAAATTCATCGGGACTCTCCTGTGAGACCAAATGCAATTCCATCCCACATTTCCCAACCCTTCCCGTCCTACCTAACACGTAGGATGGAATTTCAACGGGCCAAATGCAATTCCATCCCACCTAATCCTGTCTAAGCCCACGTGCCAAACATGCCCTGCTTCATACCATTGGTCCGTTGTAATACAAAAATGAATGGTTTAGAAAAACAACTGTGACAATTGTTCCAAATCATTGATAGCTATATCTTCCAATCTTTGAGATTTTTGGAGATGGTCCATCAGCAATGGAGCTCAAGATCAATGGTTAATTTGGATCATTAAACCACAAAGGCAAGCTTAGAGGTTCATAATTCATTAAATTTCTCAGTTGTCCAAATGATACTGAAAAATAGAGAATGAGAGATGCTAAGAGAAATGTGTGTGGTATAAGAGCCTCTCATGAATCCCATGATTGCTGGGGCAGGCATGTACACATAATTTCGACCTTTGGATAATTTTCTGTGTGGTCCACATGAAATTTGGATATACTTAATTTTTGGGACCATGTCCTAAAATGATCTGTAAAAACGGATGGATGGAGTGGATATACAAAATATGATCAAGGTGGGCCTTACGCTGTTATCCGGGTAACATCTAAGCTTTCACCAATTGCAGATATTACGTTTCCAAGTTTCAAGATTCCATACCAGTTTTCCATTTTCTCATTTAGGTTGTGACCAACCCAATGGTCGTATCAGCCTAATTTTCTACCACAATCATTTGGCAAGTGGGGACGGCCAGATGAACGGCTCAGATCTTTCAATCCAGTGTGAGAAAATGAAGTTATTCATCATCATACGAACCATTACACTCATAAACGACTACTAACATAACATAGAGAAGCAATAAATCAGAACATCATAGAGAGAGAGAGAGAGAGAGAGAGAGAGAGAGAGAATGCAATGACTCTCTTAATCGAGAGAGGGAGAGAGAATGCAATGACTCTCTTATTCGGTGCATTCTCTCTTAATCGAGAGAGGGAGAGAATGCAATGACTCTCTTATTCGGATTTGAGGTTTTCGAGAGCGTCTTGCTGCTTCTTGAACAGCTTTTGGCGCACGTGCTGAGAGAACGTACGAGGGGTGAAGCGTGCAGGCTCAGCCTCAGAAACCAGCTCTGGCAGTGGCTGGAGGACGACCTTCTCTTTAGGAGGCTCGCAGAAAATGGCCCAGGAAATCCTGACCTTCTCCTTATTGACGAGGCCCCTATGGAGGATGCTCCTGTACTTTCCATTGCTTAAGATCTCGAGACTGTCGCCGATATGGACCACCAGCGCGCCAGGGATGCACTTGGCCGTCACCCACTTGTCGTCGAAGAAGACCTGAAGGCCTGGGACCATGTTATGGAGTATGAAGGTGAGAGCGCTCACGTCGGTGTGGGCCTCCACGCCTAGAGCTAGGTCTGGCTGAGGGCATTTTGGGTAGTAGTTGATTTTCATCTGTAGTAACAACTCCTCCATGCCGCCGAACTCCTTCTCGAGACGGTCTTCTTCTACTCCCAGTCCTCGAGACAGCAGTACTAGCACTTTGGTTACCAGTCCTCTCAGCTGCTTTGCGAATTCTTCCGTAGCCTCGCTGCGCGTGGGTCATGTGTTATATATCATAGTACAAAAACTCGAATAAAAAAAAAAAACTCGACTCGTGAGTTGCCCGAGTCGACTCGATTGCATTTCCCACGAGTCATGACTTCAGAAAAAATCTGACTCGACTTCTAAAGGCTGGGAAATAAGACAAAAAAAAACTTTAGTTGGCTCGTCCGCGCCGACGCGGATTAGGTGGTGTTGCGAACACCACGTGATGTGTTGGGTGCTGTGGGGCCCACGGTTATGTAAGTGTTTTATATCCATGCCGTTCGTACTTTTTTCTAACTCATTTTAAGGTACGGACCTAATAAATAATGTTTATTATCTAGATAACCTGTTGATAAGCTTGATTCAAAACTTTTGTGGTTTCCAGAAGTTTTTAATGATAAGTGTTCAATCACTACCTTTTCCTTCAGTGTGGTCCGTTTGAATCCCAGATGTTCTTTATTTTTGGGTTTGGGATATAAAATGAGCTGAAAAAATGGATGAATGGTGTGGATATAAAACACATACATCATGATGGCCCCACAACGAAGATACATCAAGGTACACCCCTTAGGTGATGTGGTCGAGGCATGAAAAAAAACATGTTTGAAAGTCAGTAGCTAAAGCGGGGCGGTGGATTAGCTACTGAACTCGAGAGTAGCGAGTCCTGCTACTGAAGTGACGTCACCACATTCTGCGGGCCAACCATGATATATGTGTTGTATTTACACTGTAGATTCATTTGGATAGGTCATTTTAAGGCATGACCTTAATAATGAGGTAGATCCACAACTCATGAGAGCAAATAAAATAAAATAAAATAATAATCTCACTAAGGAAATAAAGACTTCTTTCTAAGTAACAAAGTTTTCAATCAAGCTTATATTTATGTTTTCTCTTATTGCATATATGTGTTAACTTATAAACAGGTTGAATCTCAAATAAACATCATGGTGGCCCTAGGAAGGTTTCAACGGTAGGTGTCACTTTTCTCACTATTTTCTGTGGTGGGGTCCACTTGAAATTTGGATCTGACTCATTCTTTAGCTTATGCCCTAAAATGATTGCTACAAATGGATGGATGGTATGGATACAACACATACATTATGGTCGGCCCACAGTGTGGTGACGTCACTTCAGTAGCAAGACCTGCTACCGTCCGGTTCCCATCTCTTGCTCTTGCTGATAGCTAGATTCAGCAAGATCTAACTGAGTTCCAGGTTTCCCTTAGTCATGACTCATGACTTAGGTTCGACGACCCATGATCTCCCACTTGCATAAATGGTCATCAAACCGATCAGAACCGTTCACGGTCTTAGTGCTATGATCGATGGGCTATGGTTCAAATAACTAAGATTGATGGGATAACCCTGACCATTGATTTGTGAAGTTTAATTTCAACTATGTGCATTCAACTATGCATATTTACGGTCAGAACCTAAAACCTTGGCCCATACACGGTAGCACTCACAGGATGAACGGTCGCGATCATGCATCCATCTTCGCATGTGGGTACCACCCCATGGGCCCACCTGTTCAAGACTACCAATGATTTGCAGGGCCCCACGCCATGGCTGGCAGATCAAGATTTTCAATGATCCGCATCCAACCACGCATTTTAACTGTCAGAAACTTCGACTGTGGTAGCACCCACAAGATGGACACCCTTGATCACGTGACCATCACCGCAAATGGGCCCCACCCCACAGCTACCTGTTCCATATACAAGAACAAAGAGCAAAACAATGGAGAAACGAAACCTTACTATACTATCATGCACTACTTACACATAGTCGCTGGGCTGCTTAGGCCAGATAGACATATCTCGCTTATCTTCAGGAAAGATGAGATGGAAGAAATAATCCTCCCACTCAAGCTGCCCGCTTGCATTGTTGGCAAGCTTACTTCCATAGCCAGCAATCTTCCCTGAAGCCTGATCGTTGGCATACATCTCCTTCTCCTCGATTGGCAGATCGAAAAAAGCTTTCCCAGCAATCCGAACACGGTCCATGAGCTCCATAGAGATCCCATGGTTGATGATATGCATCACACCCCATTCCGACGCCGCCTTCTTCATATCCTCCTCCACTTTCTTGAAAGCCTCCTCGTTCTCCCATTCCAAGCCCATCAAATCAACGACAGGGATTTGGGGTCCCTCCAACTTCTTCTCCTCCTCGAACACGTCACCGATGCTGTTCCGCTCTGCCTCAGGACGGACGTACTCCGTCGGTATTGCTTGGATGCCTGCACTCGCAAGCATCTCCACTCTGGGGATAGAAGCTACTTGTGTGGCCATTCTCTCTCTGTTTTTTTGTTTTTTCTATTAGTGTTTGTGAAGAAAGATTGAGAGGTGGAGTGGAAGAAGATGAATTGGGTTTTTATAGAGAGGGGTGTAGACTGTAGAAGATGTAAAGAGTGGTAGAACGACAAAACCCAAAACCTGGTGGATGACTACACACGCTGTAGCTACCAAGTTTTTCTCGAAACTTCGGTTTACAATGAAAAGTAAGTACGGAAGAGGGTTAGGTGTGGCTGTGGCGGTGGGGGCCATGTATTTTATATCCACATCGTCCATCCATTTTTCACCTCATTTTAGAATATGGTTCTAAAAATGAAAAAGATTCAAATATTAGGTGGTCCACACCTCTGGAAACAGTGGTGATTGACTATTTTAAAGTTCTTGTGGGCCATAAAATTTGATTCAAGATGATATTTATTTTGTCCCTTCATCCAGGTTAGATGGAAAGAAAACATTATGTTGGGGCTAAGGAATTTTTTAATGGTGGTCTTTCAGTCAGCACTGTTTCCTAAGTGTGGTCCACTTCGATATTTGTATTTACTTTAACTTTTTTAGTTCATGCCATAAATTGATATGGAAATAGGATGGACGGCGTGGATATACGATACATTAATTAAGGAGGGCTCCATGTTAAGAGCTGCACCGTGTTGGGTGTGGACGGGGGCTCACCTAATCCGCTCCCACCAAAGATTAAAATAGAACAAGGGTATTTAAAGAACAAAATTGGCTTTACTGTACTGAAAACAAAAGGCAAACCTTAAACAAGGGGTATGTAAATGGGGAAAGTGGATTAGCTGAGACTCCCTTAACTCACGCAAGACGGTGCGCCCATTCCCGTGGGCCCCAAGTTAATAGAGATTTTCTTGGGATATGCAACGCGCCGCGTTTCTTCGAAATATACGCAGATCCACAACTCCTGACCTGGGTATCGCATCGAGGCGCGAGACGTGGTGAATGCGCGGTCACTAGAGTACGAGTCTCAGGTCGAGTCGACTCTGGTTGACAGGGTACGACTCATGGTCGCGCGCAAGCACTATCTACATGTCGGGGGTCATCGTAATTCGACCGAGAAGACCGCGGAAGTTTACGGAATGGTACGGTTTAGGGTACGGGTCTTACATCGGGTACTCCCGATATGTTAGACCATTTAAGGCCGATTATCATGTGATATGTTTGATAATATGCTAAGGTACTTAGTCCAATAGACTGACGTCGATAATATGCTTAGTATAATGGATACTTTGCTCATTCATCTGCCCATATGCATCAATCGTATGCCTGTCTTGGAATGACCATTAATCATAGCATACACCTTTTTGACTTGAAGTACTACTTGGGGCACCCATACAAGATAGGGTCGCCTTATATGATCGTGCGGTACACGCATGATTGATGTACGACTTGGATAATGTGATTCATACATTATGCATCATGTATGACACATCACATCTACTTAGTGACACCAGAGAGGTAGTCCTTCGGTTTTGTTGTGGCTATCTGATGATTTTATAGACACCAGAAATTATTGACGTTATAGGGCGTCACAAGATATCCCTGGGTGAAAGTTCCTAAACCCTATGATACCAGTAGGATACTCCAATGTCTAGTTGAATTCATGTGTGCACGATGACTGGATACCAGTAGGTCGCATCTCCCACTGTGTCGGTATTGGTTGGAAGAGGGTTTAACCTTAGCCGCCCGAGTTCAGAGGGTTATATGCTATATTGAGTTTGACCAGTTTGTGAAATGAGTTTGCTATCGACGGGCCGGGTGGTTTTTCTTATACCACTGACGAAGTGGATAGTGAGGTCTTTTACACTCACTTGGTAGTGTGTGTGATGGGTGACAACCAGTGTCAAAAGTGTACTGAACCTCGGTGATGATCTAATTGAGAAATATCATGATATGTGGACTAGTAGAGTCATTAACATATAATATTTGGCCATATAGGCTCTTGCATCACATAGCGTGGGTATGACTTATAGCATTTATGGAATTGACAGTTTAGTCATTCATTATTTTCGCTTACTCTAACATTTATATGCTTGGCGTATGCATTACACACACACGCACGCTTTGTACTAAGTTTACGCATGTTGTTTATGTGTAAGTTGTGCTAGACCGCAACAACATTGAGGCAGGAGCATGTGATTGATCTTTTGGATTTATATTATATTATATATTTTCCTTCCACCACTATCCTCGAACATATATTATAGTGAAAATGTGAAGATATTTTTTTAGTTTTGGTACACATGTGGTTATACTCATGTAAAAAAAAAAAAATCATCCTAAAAATTCTCCTTGTGGAATCCCAGCATCGGAACCTGACGTCTTGGAGTTGGGGGCCGAGAATGGGGTACTACGGAGGCTATCACCATTGGATTCAGAGATAAGAAATTTTGTGAGCTCGTTCACCAAATTTGGGGCGTGACACACTAGGTTCTGAGGGTGTTATAACTTAACGAGGAAACACTGTGGGCCCATCATCATGTATGAGTCTTATCCACAGGGTTTATCCATTTTACCAAATCATTTAGGACATTAGCCTAGAATTGAAGCATATCTAAAGCTCAAGTAGACCACACCACACGAAACAGTGGAAATTAAAGTCCTACCTTGAAAACTTCTTCAGGGCTACAGAAGTTTTGGATTAAGCAGATATTTATGTTTTCCCTTCATCCATGTTAGATGACAAATAAACATCATTGTAGGCCTTAGGAAGGTTTCAATAGTAGATATCATTATCCCCACAGTGTGGTCCACTTCAACTTTGGATATGCTTCAGTTTTAGGTTCATACCCTAAAATGAACTGATAAAATAGAGGACGACAAGGATAAGAAACATACAATACAATGGGCCTCACAAAGTTAATCAATACGCTATAGCATAATCAGCTAGTGATGTAGAGCAGGTCGTAGAAAATTTCATGGCCAAGATGGACCAAAAAAGGCCCAATCAGAGATGGAGCTGATCCGAACCGTCAAAACTCAAAACAGACGTATCTCGTAAATTGAAATGAGCTATCAGACATACCATATATGATTTTAGGGTACGACGAGCTACTTTAGCCACCCAACCTACTACGCCAGCTGAATTTGTAAGATTACATTAGATCGCTAGTCGAAATTCCTATTTATTTTCGTTTTTACTATTTATAGTAAGTTTAATTAATTTGATTATAATTCTTCATCCGTTCGGCTTTAAGAGTCGCGTCCAACATGAAAAGTTCTTAGAATAATTAGGAGAATAACATGGTTGAGCCAAATAGAAAACTTACTATTTTTGGCCTAAAACCATGAGGTCCGGTGGAAATCACAACCATCTATAAAGTCATGATTTTTATGAGTTTTTGTTGTAGTATGGTTTCAAAACTTATTCCTAGGATTTATGCTATTATTTAAAATTGTAATCTCGTTTTTCATCATCAATTAAATTATTACAATTTTTATTAGATTTATTTTCTATTTTCTCTCTCATCATGGTTTCGAGGTACATCTGTGAAAAGTCCAGATAAGTTCCGTGGATTTGGAAACAATTATCCCTCCGAGGAATACGGTGCCGGACCTCTACACGTCCTCCCCTGTGTCAGTTAGCCGGCAGTCCACTCTCTATTTTAATGCATTAGCAAAATGTGATTTTGGTATGAACATGCCACATGCCATTTTTGAAAATTTATTTTTTATATATTTCCAAAAAATAATTTAGGGCCTGTTTGGATTCGCTTAAATGGTGGGAAAGAGAAACTCTAACAAAGTTTCTCTTTAATCCCGAGCATTGATGGCTGCCTTCTGATTTATTTTTTTTAGCATTTTAAGGTGGCCACATCTGATGAAAGGCTTACAGCTGACAAAACCTTTCGAGATAGTTTGGTACGTGGTTTTCCGACGTGGTTTGGCTGGTGACCCCAACACCTGCTAACTAGTCAGTGTCAAAGCTCTGTGGGCCCTCTATGATTTGTGTGTTTTATCCACGCGGTCCATCCATTTTTCGAGCTCAGTTTTGGGCTCATGCCCTAAAATGAGGCAGATCCAAACCTCAAATGGACCACATCATAGGAAACAGTGGGGATTGAATGCTTACCGTTGAATATTGCAATGTTTATTTGCCATCCGATCTGTTCTTTTAAGTATGGTAACCATGGATGAAGGTAAATAGCTTGATTCAAAACTTCTGGTGGCCCACGAAGTTTTCAACGGTAAGTTCCTGCTGTTTCCTGTGGTGTGGTACATTTGTGCTTTGGATCTGAGTCATTTAATGTCTCATCCTGTAAAATGAGCTGGAAAAATGGATGGACGGCGTGGATAAAGCACATACATCATGGTGAGGCCCACGTGTCTTTGACATCAGCTAACTCTGTGTTGGGGTCATCAGCCAAACCGCGCCCCAGGTTTTCTTTTGTGCGGATTGGTAGTATTTCCTGAAATGTAAGTGATGAAATACAGCAGATCCATCCACGTGTCACAAACGTAGGATATCTGGCCGTGAAATAGACGGGCAGAAGATGGTGATTGCAGGGTGAGAAGTTACTGAGAGCTGAAAAATAATAGGCAGCCGATATTACTTCTGTGGTCCACCTAGGATTGATTTCCTTTTTATGTGGTGATGACTGATGATGGTGTACTTTGGCCTGATTTTCCATTTTTTCCACATTGATTTCTGTAATTGTGACACGTTGCTGAGAAACAAATGGACGGTGTACGTGACTTTTTAATTTTCCCAGTCCAGACTGAATGAAAAGTCAAACCTGTAACAAAACTAGGGGCGACAAAGCAAAATGGTATAAAGATCCGACGTGGATGGGGACTATGTTACCGAATCATGGGCTCACTTAAACAAGGTGAAAACTCCAGTTGTATTTATTACTTCAGGTGCAAATAAAAAATTTGTTTAATTTAATTAAAAAAATTATAATAAAAGAAACTGAATAAAAAAATAAAATCAGGAGTGGGCTTCCCATCAAATATTGTTTGTCCAAATATTATTATTATTATTATTTTTCAAAATAGACAAAGGAAGACAATTCCACTATGATGTGTATGTAAAATCCCTCATACCAATAGAAACTGTTTGGAAGGTGATTGTTCCCTTCTACATGGTTTTAATTATGTGGTCCACCAAATCATGGATGGATTTGAGTTTTGGACCTTGGGCTTAAGAGAGAGTGACACAACCGGTGGTCAGAGTGGATTTCACATAAACAACACTTTGAGTACACCCGACCTTTCCACCCCTTTTTCACCTTGCCAGACCCATAAAGAAATTTAATGGAAGGTATTATATTGATAATTACTTGGATTACTGGAGTAGCTGGTGGAAAACATTTCGAAAAGGGATTTTCATTGTACTAACTTTGTGGTACGATCAAATTCTCCAAAAGGAATGGGAGTTTAAAACATTATGAGGGTAGCCCATTGACCAGTTTTTAAAAGTTTTTTGGACTAAATTGCTCCTGTCTTTGGATCAACTACTACCGTACAAATTTTGAATGAAGAAGAAGTTACATAGTATTAAATTCAGAGGAAGTGATGTGGACGGGATTTGTTATTGGGCCTATTGGAATATAGATTCAATCCATTCATTTTCTTTGTAGTTTTTTATTTATATGAAAATATGCTGACTTCTTGCTAATACGATTTCTTTAAGGCCCACAAAACCTAATAACCTATTGTCCACTTGATACGAACTATTTTCTTGTGATTTGATCCACGTGACTGGCGGATATTAATCATGTTTCCAACCATGACCTTTCATGAAATTCTGAGATGGAGTGGATTCCACACATATGCGATGCTGGACCTCATAGATGGTGTACAAACGCCCTTAGAAAGGGCTAAACATTGCATTTTCGTACTTTTTACAAAGGGTATTCTTCTTTCTTGGAAAATAAAAGATTTAAGACTCACTACCACATTCCCTCTGTCATTTCTCTCCGGCATTCCTCTCATTTGGCGTGCATCTGGCATTCTTTGGCGTTCATCCGAAAACTCATCTTCTTTAAAGTCTTTCGTTTCTCTTCGCCATTCCTCTCCTCCGACATTTATCTAGCATTCTCTGACGTTCATCCAAAAACTCTTCTTCATTGAAGTTTCATCCATCACTCCACCACCACCCCGATTATGCAGTTCTTCAACATTCATCCCAAAATTCCTCTTCGTTGAAGCTTAGTAATTTTTTAATGTAAATAAAAAGTTAAATCTTAGCGTTGTTGAGGTTGGTTTTTTTTAAGGGACTAGGTTATGGTGTGTTTTGGCATTGTGTTAATGAGGGTCAAAGTGGAGAGGTGGTAAAAGTGTAGAATGTCATTTAATAAGGGTCATGGTTATCATCCAATAAGGGTCGATGTTAACATTAAGTAAAGGTCAAGCTTGATAGTCAGTATGTAAGGATCAAGATTGGGTGGCATGAAGGGTCAAGGTTGACAACTGAAAAAGTTGATAACTATGACTCTTAACATTTGACAACCACGACCCTTTACGTTGTTTTGACAACCTCGACCCTTGGTTGATGATAACCTAGACCCTTCACATTTAACAACCAAGAACCTTTACATTGTTTTAACAACCTCAACCCTTAATAGATAACAACATAAATCCTTCACATTGGCAACCACAAGCCTTCACATTTGACAACATCGACTCTCCATGTTGTTTTGACAACCTCAACCCTTAAAAGATGACAACCTACACCCTTTATATTTAACAACCTCAACTCTTCACATTTGCAATCTATACTTGTCCATTTTTATTGTAAATTAACTCATATTAGAAGATGATGGCTCGTTAGCCCATCCTATGTTATTATGATGGAGATGATGTATATGAAAATGGGACTTTCTCGTATGTGGGTGTAGACTCGAAAAGGGGTTGTTGCGAGAGATGATATTATGTTTCAGGAGCTCATAGATAAAATGCATCAGATTATGAAAAATACACTTAGATGAATTTGATTTGAGACTGAAGGTTGTGTACGGTGAGGCAGTATATGGATTACTCCTTCCAAATAAAATTCAAGACAATGAAGATCTCAATGCATATATACTCTTCTGCAGACAAATTTCACCTACTTAGATACCATTGTATATAGATAAAGTGAGGCGTACACCTCTCGTGTAAGCAAGAAGCACACATTCTACATTACATTCGAATATATGATCTCCTGATATGCATCCTTCAAGTAGTGATCGATTACTCAATGATTGCGATATACTTGGCCCTTTAAGGAATGATAATGTTATAATCGACGACTCGACGATTACGATATACGTGACCATTCAAGGAATGATACATGCTAATATTGATTACTCGACGATTGCGATATACTATCATTTCGATTGCTGGGTAGTGAGTACAATATATATATATATATATATATATATATATATATTTGACCTTTCGACCAATGATTATTGTCAGGATAGAAAAGTTAACGACTGTGATATCTCCTTCCCTTTTGTCAATGTTAAGTGTCTTGATCCCTCAGTCTAGTTCAATTTATAGCCTATAAACTTAAATTTACGCTAATCGGTCAATGAAGAATATTGAGATATTTCTGAATCATCAACTCATCCGATACAATCT
Source organism: Magnolia changhungtana (assembly GCA_030180095.1). Classification (NCBI taxonomy): domain Eukaryota; kingdom Viridiplantae; phylum Streptophyta; class Magnoliopsida; order Magnoliales; family Magnoliaceae; genus Magnolia; species Magnolia changhungtana. The sequence goes on along the minus strand of JASAUF010000092.1, from coordinate 4,715,009 downwards.
CTATTGGATACATTCATCACTTCTTCCGATATCATTTCACTTGATATACGTATAGCCGATGTAGTTTTTGTTAATGTAGATTATCAAGGATATTCGAAAATGATGGATCAACTCATTGAAATATCTGTCTGACAAATGTTTAAGGAAAAATGCCGAATACAGAATTTTCTTTATAAGTATGTGATGCGCCACAAATTCTAGTATAAGGTCTTGAAATCAAACAAGCAGAAATATACGATTAGATGCATCATAGAAAGTTGTAATTGGAGGATGAATGCATAGATAGTGGACGGTGTAGGGATGTTCAAATAAAGATATATAACTCCAAGCACACATATTGCATGTCATTTGAGGTGATATGCCACTACGAGACAATTATCGAGGAGAGTAAATAGGATACAGGAACTTCGAAGAGAAATGAAAGAAATCATCGTCAAGCTATCTATATGATAAATAGTGAATTTGACGTTAGTCACATAACTTCAGGACTAACCTGCATGCCAAAATAAATTCAATATCGAATTAATGATACATACATGGTTGAAATTAGATTTTTAAAAATGGAAAGGTAAGTAGATCGTAATGAAAGAAGTCTTTAGATTTTATAATGAGTCTTATAATGAGCTTCCATCATATCTTCATGAGTTGAGAAAGAAAAATTTAGGGAGTGAGAATATGTGTTTGGATGATTCAGTGAAGGATTACTTTTAGAGTATTGTTAAGACATGCAGAACATCCAATTTTTGGAATATGATGCGATACATTCAAATGATAAACTCCACCACATCAGTTTCTTAACAATATAGATAGGTAAAGATGAGCATCTATATTATTTCCTGCCAAAAGATTTAACATCGTAACCACCAACAATGTTGAGAGTATGAATGTACTATTCGTAGATGCATAAGAGTACCCCATGACTAAACTTCTTAAAGCAGTAAGAAGTAATGACTAAAATTCAATAGTTATTCCTTTGTAGAAGAGATAAGGTGTTGACACGCAAGGAAACTTTGACTCATCAAGAAAAAAAAAAAAGATTGGGCAAACTTTATCACTCGAAAGTGTGAAAGACACGATGCATTGTGATTTCTGCGGATGAGTTATAAGTGACATCAATGAGCATTACTAACATAGTGAAGCTAAGAGAGATGAAGTGTACATGTGATGAGTTCAATTATATGTTGTTACCTTCTGTACATGTGATAACGACTTGCGATAAGTATCAACTCAATATTTATAAATACCACACTCCATCCTACATGAAATAATTTTATCAAAGAACATATCAAGAGTTAGTCCACCCAATGCTTAACAAGACTCAATGGAACATCCCAAATGAAGTGAAAGTATTGTATGAGAATATGAAACTCCTACAAATGAGAAGATCTTCCGAAAGGCCAAAGAAGATTCAAATTACATCTCAAGGAGAATATACGCCAATAGTTAAATGCTGGAGATTCAAGCAAACAGGTCATAATTGATACCGATACACTTTCCTCCTTATAGGCTGACATAATTTTTTTTTTTTTTATATGTATTTGAGACTTTAGAAAATAATGGCTCTCTTATTATTGTTTGACAATGGATATGTAAATGTAAAAATGATGTGTACTAATTCAATATTATATATGTTAATGTCGTAAAATGATGTATGCGGGGCCGGATAATGTTGTTTATGAATGTATGATAGATGAATGATGTACACGGGATCATTCCTTGTCAAGTAGGTTAGGGGTTGTGGTTTTCAATTTAAAGGTTGCAGTTATCATCTAATAAGGGTTGGGGATGTCATTCATTAAGGGTCGAAGTTGACAGGCAGTCCACTTAAAGGTCACGGTTAGAGCTAAGCATGTTGGACCCGATCTGGTGTATCTGACCCGATCCGACCAGATCTGACCCGATTCGCACCAAATTGACGGCCTGGATCGGTCAGGTTCGAGCTGGATCAGGCAGATCCGACCGTTAATTGGATCGGGTTCGGGTCAAAGTCAATTCAAACCGCATCGATCCGATTGGATCCGAGCCAATCCAATTCGATCCGAGCCGTTCCAGTAGCAGGGATGATGGAAAGAGAAACGGAGGGAGGAGGGCAAGTCAATCTCCTAGGAGAAGACAGGAGACTCCGACAGAAAAGACAAGGCCATGAAAGATAGTTTCGGTCCTGGCAACAATCACCACCACCCGTGAGAATAACAGAAAGGGTTCGACCCCTTCTTCCACGAAGAGAAGTGGAGAGGTGAGTGTCAGGAGCAGTGCCTCTCCTCAAGCCCGTTCGCCTGCAAATACCCAACCTTCGAATGAGAATACCCATCACCATAATTCTCAGCCATCCCTTAGCTGAAATTCTTCAAGTAAAGTAGAGCAATCTCCTTATAGAGGAAACCCCATGAATGAAATCAATGGGAATGTTGTTAGAACCGAACAACCTGCTGGGAAAAATCTTGACCGCAGCAACAAGACAACAACAACAACAACAAGACTAGCAATGTTAAGGTAGTAAAGAACAAAGAAGAGGAAGGGTTTGACAAAACCTCTCAGTTACAACTGCAAGTGAATAGAGTTTTAAATACATTTCCTTGTATCTTTGTTATTCAAATACCATTTCTTCTTTGCATCCTATCAAATTTTGTTTTGGGTTTTCTCAGCATTTTTAATTGATTCGGACCTGGCCCAATCCGAACCGACTCGATTTTCCTGACTGAGTCGGACTCGAATCGGTTCAAGCCAGCATGGGTTAAGATTGGCTCGAGTTAGATGACCCGAACTCAGTCTCGGATCAGACCGAGTTCGAGTCAGGCCATGCAGAACTCGGGCTGATTTGAGTTGGACTCAATCCGATCCGACTCGGTCCGATGCCCAGCTCTAGTCATGGTTATCATCTAGTAAGAGTTTGAGTTGTCATCCATTAATGGTCGAGGTTGACAGGCAGTCCACTTACAGGTCGTGGTTACCATCCAGTAATGGTCGGGGTTAACATCAAGTATATACCGAGACTCATCTACTGTCAACCTCAACTCATTGTGGATGAGAATTTTGACCCTTATTAAATTCTCTGTCAACGTCGACTCATTGTGGATGACAATTTAGACCCTTAGTCAACTGTCTATCAACCTCGACTTGTATTGGACTGCTTATTAACCTCGACCTAATTTGGATAATAATCTTGACCCTAACTTGATGATAAGTGCGACCTTTAAATTGAAAATCACAACCCTTAACCTACTTAACAAGAAATCTTCCTATGTCTATCATTCATCCATCCTTCATTCATACACAATCATTCATTAACATTATCCATACATCCTATATTCATACACAACCATTCATCGACATCATCCATCCGCCCATCATACAATACATACACAATTACCATATAATACATCTGAAAGTCAGTAAAATTGAATTTGTAATATCATTAAAGTCATTATTTTGCTTTTTTCTTAGAAGATTTCTTTAGACGGGTTGTTTAGCTAAGAAGTAGGCAACTTCGAAGTTTCTTTTGTATTTAAGACAATCATATCCGTCTTTTAGAATTTAGGATATCATCTTACAATATATATAATGAATATAGACTACACAAATGTCTACTTACAGGTGCAATGTCAATTTTCCTCCTGCTACATAAGAAGTCTATTTATTTAAGCATGAAGATGCCACAATCATCCCCATTCACTTACTCTGGTTTATCATTTATTATCCTCACTTTCCATTAGCTCTCTCAAAAAGCATTCACACTGTTAAGAATATGTAACAATTACCCCAACCCTTTCGTCAACTACTCGGCATATAAATCGTTCTTGCTTTTCCAATCATTGTGTGCTCTGTCAATAAAAACAACATCTCACTTTCATGGATAAATGACACATAAAAACTAATACTATTATCATGCATTCAGAGAGACATAAAGCTATCAAGCATAACAAATAAAACAACAATTAATATATACATTTTTCAAAGAATAATATCATTTAATCTAAGTATATGTGCAAATAAGGGCTTACCATTTCATATCTTCACCAAGGCTTCTATTGACTGACAACTTCAACCATAAACACAAGGTTGTCATTGACTCCCTTTTTTAATCTTTATAATATGTCTATCATTGTGGTTACTAGTGCCATAATTATGCAATAATTACAGCTGAGACTCCATGATTTTCTATTATAATACTAGATTATTGTTAGAAACATTAATAAGTAAATATTATATAAAAAAAAACTACAAGCAGGAATTTCACAATGCTCTAAAAAATATTATCATAAATGCACAATCCTGGGGATAAGCATGGAGAAATTGAAGCAAATGCTTGGTCAAGAAGTATAAGTATAGATCTACGCCATACGTATTAAGAAAAGTGTGTCATAAAATGTAACGCCCTGAAAATCAGGGGTCGAGTAAAAACCCAACTCCCGAGTTCCAACACATCACTTATGCAACATATTTAATGATGATTGTATGTTGTTTATATTAGTGCATAAAACACGAATGAGATTAAACCAAATTAGCAAAACATAATCCAGGGATAGTTGTAATACGCAAGTGGAAGACTGAAACGAATATGTATAACTTTATAAACCAGTATAGGTCTCCAAAATATATATGCGTTGCTAGGTCAATAATTACAAGTATTGTTTCAAAATACAAGATGTCAAAAAAATGTAATAGTCCACTACAAGTGTAACCTTGAAGCCCAGTCGATCAGAACGGTCTATATAAACCCGCCTGAATACTGCATATATGAGAAAGTATCCTCATCGTCTGTGAAGTCTATCTCCACCTCATTAGTCGGGTCTCCATCTGCAACTAAAATAGAGTCTGGTTGGTGTGTACAACACCGTCCCAGAACATGGGAGTAAGTGATCAACTTAGTGGAGCTATAAAGTAAAGGTTAAGATGTTATCAATTCAATCAAGCAGTAATAATAAAGTAATACAACCAAACATCCCTAAATACTCTGATTAATGCAAGAGTGATATGGAATAATGATGCATGCCCTCGCCTGCACTCCCTCTGCGATCTTCATCTAATGGTCGCGTATGTCAATCACTTCCTCAGTGCTCTCTACTCAACGCCAAACGACATATGCAGTGCGGTGCATAAACATATTACCAAGTTCTTATGAGTCCTTTTCATACAGTAGGATTGAGAAACTAAGGTACCTCCCTTATATCATTTTCCAAACAATGATCCATTCTAGGCTTGTCAGTCCTAGTAAATTCCATACGATGTTGCGATTCTAGGTCACTACAAAGGGCTCGTCACCTCGATGTAATATAGGCCTAGTTTATACTTTAGTTGTTACGGAAAGGCTCGTCGCCTCTACGCAGGCTCAAGGTACGCTCGAGGTTACTACAAAGGGCTCGTCACTTTATCAGTGTAGGTCAACAACTCAAATACAGTGTTACATACCACCGTATTTGGCACACAAGGCTCCGTTGCTCACTGGACACTATGGGGAGGCTCGTCGCCCGACTGTAGGCCGACAGCTCAACCACGGTGTCCCATACCATCATGTCCGACTCATGAGTCTTAGCAGATCGAGGTACCAAGGTTAACGGGGTTTTTCACTGGTGAGTTTGGTACCTTAGATTTAAGTAGTAGCGTCCAAACATGGTGAACATACATCGGGTCAATCGGGTTACTTGACGTGTTCGACTAGTACGAGTGCACGTTGAGTTGATCGACATGAAGTGCGTAAGCACTCCGTGTGGCCTAACCACTGTCAATACTCCAAGTACGGCTTGGATTCATTGATCACATCCGGTGTGGCGAACCAACTTCAGCCACTAGTTCGAGGCCTGTTACCTATTGCTTGGACTACATAATAGCCCCAACCACATTCAATTTCATCAAATGATCATATGAGGTAATCAAACTAGTAATGAATAAATAATTCAGATCCTACAATCATTGGAGCATATTATGGAAGACAACTTAAACACGAATTTATACGTATGCAGTCCATAAATAAAACAGACACTATAATATATGGTACATGGAGGAAATCATACACATAGTTAAGGTAGTTGGGAATCATATCTCAACACCCATATAAATTCTAATTTTACTAGCTACTTACTCATTCAGACATTTTTACAAACACTTAGACTACACATTCCAACATACATGACGTATGTTAGTTATATTACGTATTAGGAAAAATCCCTTCGCCAAGGAGTTGTCGCATATACAACAAGCACATAACCACGACAGATAATCATGGCAAGCACAAATTCAAATTCCATAACAATACCAATATTTCAACATCCACATGAAATACACTATACTCAACATAGTTCATATATATACGTAAAGCGAAACAGACTTCGCATTTGGCATGTGAAATGGCACCCACGTCAGTAATAAATCATTAACCGACATTGAAAGTCTTAAAAACCATAACCTATACATTTATAGTCCGCACCTTACGCCGGTAAACGCGTAACAGATTCGTATTAGACACTTAGTCTTTGTCAATGGCGGATTGACAACCTATAGCATGAATTAGGTTAGCTATTTCATAACTTACACTATTTGAAACCCTAAAATAGATTAGGGTTAGGTTTTCTTACTCAAGTCCGTTGTCGAAAATGCCGAAGTTGTGATACAGATAGGGTGGCTAAGTGCATGGAGCTACGGGATCAAATTCCAGGATGAATCTCCAACTCTCTCTCTCTCTCTCCCTCTCTCTCTCTCTCTCTTTCCTTTCCTTTTCCTCTCCTCTCTTTCTTAGGGTTTAAAATTCGTATGGAATATGAGGGAGGGGATTTAAGGTCCTTATATAGGCCCAGAACTGATGGGAATGGCTCCAGGGCCATGGTATACTTAGGTTATGTCTAAAGATCGGTTGTTCCGATCCAGTGGAGCACTTTTGGAGGCTCTTTTTCTACGTGTGGTCGGACTTAAGCTCCCTGACATTAGATTTAGGTCAAGTTAAGTTTTGGGTCTGATCGAATTTACAGATCAACCATGGCGGACCAATTTCAGTTCAACGGTCACCGCCACTCGATCAGGGCCATAAATACACTAACATGTTTATGAAATTTTTCCTGATCTGAGGGTATATTTGGGTTAGATTCTGACGGTCTGAATCCTTATATTTTGCCTGCAAGTGAATGACTCAATTCACTTAAATCTGAGCACGTTTCCTAAAGATATTCACGTTTCTTATACACTTTGTTCCGGGCTCAAGTTGTGCATTTCTGGACACAGTCAGGACTTGATTTTCGAGATGGTTATCAAGCCCAGCAAGGCGGTCATAATTGTTTAGTTTCGTAGCTATCGGACTTCCGACGTACGGTCAAGGTCCGATACGGAGTTTCGTGATGCTCCTAAGAGCAACTGAGTAATGAGATTGATCCTAGGTTATAGGGTAATATAACGTCGATGATTCTGCAAGTTTTGGGTCTTGCAGTTCGTATTTAAAGTGGTTCAAACGAATTTCACAGCTAATCTAGTTTAACACTTAGTTAATTTCGTCTAATTTCTAAAGGATTTGGTCCTGAGTGATATCTGTCTGAGGTGGTACTCGGGTCTTTGTACGGATTTTTCCGAAACGTTACATAAAACATGTACATGGTCTCATATTAATTAAATAAAAAGAAAGATAAACACTTACATCAAAATTGATTCAGGAATTTAAGTCGTATAGGTAATTGGGCCACGGAAGCCACTGCGTCTCCCTTACAAGTTTCAAATCATTGTTTTCCTTATCTGTCAAGAATCTATGCAAATCCATGTATTCCTTAAGTAGATCGATGATAGGAGGACGTAGAGTTGTGTAAGGGGATGATACCCATTTCGATGGGGGTGTATTGCATTGAGGCCTATGAACAGCCATAATCGGAGTAACGCATAATTCTGTCAAAGCCTACTCTGCTGGTTGACCCCTCCCCTATGCCATCCATAACTATAGACTGGCTAGTAACCTCATCTATAACGATAGATTGGCCAGCACCCTCATCCATAACTCTAAACTGACCAATAGCCTCATCTACAGTTGCGGGCCGCCGACTCGCCTCATCCATATCTACAGGCTGGCTGGCAGCCTCATCAAATATTACAAGTTGAACAATAACCTCATCTATAACAGCTTTGCTCACACTCGCAGGGTGCCCTCCCTCATGCTCCATAATAGGCTGACCTACAGCCTCATCCATATCTGTAGGCTGACCAGCTGCCTCATCCATAATTATAGGCTGACCAATGACCTCATTCATGTCTATGGGGTAGCTTGGAATGAGACTCCTCTATATATCGCAGCAATGTACTGATAATATGTATTGGAATCACATATTAAATTTGTAATTCATAATGTGTTATTGAAAATTAAACCAAATGCAATTTCATGTACCTTACTAGCATGAAACTCCTCCCTCATGAGCTTCATCTCTGCACATAATGAAGAATTCACTTCAAGTCAATAGTTCCTCAATTGAGGCACAAAAATCTGCCCATAGTTTCAATGTTTCACTTTATTTCCCTCTCACTTCCTCAACTTTTTCCTCTCTCCCTCTCTCACATCCTCTCTCATTTTCTCTCCCCAGTCTCTACCATCTCTCACTTCCTCTCTCAACTCTCTCCATCCACTTCCTTCCTCTTCAACTTCTTTTTCACCGACTTACGCAACTCATTTTCCACTTCTTCTCTCACTTTTTTTCTCTCCAACTTCCTGGCAACATATTTCTAAACAACCTTCTCCACAAATTCCTTTGACCTAATTTCTAACTATAGAGCCTTGTCCTTCGTATAAGTCTCATCTTCGATGGAGTTAACGATCTTGGTCTCTTCTTCCTCCTTCGTTGGTGCAAGCTCCGGAGCAATAACCACTTGTAGGAGCAATAACGATCTATTATTTATAATATATAACCATACGGTCTTCATTGTAATAATAATAACGAATCACTAGAGGTGGGCAACTTGGGCCCCATTCGGTGGATCCGACCCGACCAAACCCGACTCGGTACTGTTCCAAACAGAACCAATGGTTTGATCGGGCCTGATCGATTCTGATTATTCATATTCAATAGTTTTTCGGCTCAGGTTCGGATTGGCCCTGATCCGACCCGACCCGACCGGAAAACCCGATCCGATCCTACCCGATCCAGAGTAGTTTTTATTAATCCTTCTACTTTTTCCTATGGTATGGTCCACTTGAGCTTTGGATATGCATCAATTTTGAGTTCAACCACTAAAATAATCTGCAAAAACGAATGGACGGTGTGGATAAATCACACGCATTCAAGGTGGGCCCCAATAGAGCTTGCTGCGTCCAATAGCAAGTAAATTTGCTGGTGTACCGCACACAACTATGTAGCTAGCTATAGCCTGTAGGCGCTAGCTATGTGTAGACGCTAGCTATAGTTACGTGTCGTGCCAAAACGAGCACTGACGCTCCTCGAGCTCCGAGTTGTACGAACGGTTCAAAGGATATCAAAGTTACGTGGGCCCCACAGTGATGTATTTATTACGTCTACACTGTTCATATATGTTTAGAGACTATTATAGGAATAATATTTGATGATCATGTGGACCACATCACAAATAACAACAGAGAATGATTTTCACCGTTAAACAATTTGTGTGGTCTACATGATAGTTAAATTTGTCTTAATTTTAGTCTCAAGCCTTAAGACGAGTTCGCCAAATGAATAGACGGTTTGGATATAACACAAACCCCACCATCAGACCCATATAACTTCCTAAACTCAATAAAGCAAGTAACGTACTTAGCGTGAAAAGAAAGTCTCTGCATGCACGTCAATGTAATACATTAATATATCAGAGAAAGCGTGATACACATTTTTTATAGTCACGTGGGGCCCACCTTCATATATATATATATATATATATGTTACCTAAGCCGTTCATCCATTTTGACATATCATTTTAGGCATTGAACAAAAAATTATGATACATTGAAGACTGAAGTGGACTACACCGTATCAAATGATCCGAATAGTGCTCAACCCGATCCGACTCGGTTTCCCTGACCGAGTCGGACTTGGATTGGGTCAAGTCAATCAAGCAACGGATCTGTCCGAGTCAGGTGACCTGGACTTGGTCTCGGATCAGATCGATTTCGGGTCAACCTATTAGAATTTCAGATCTGACCGGGTTAGTCCCAATCCGGTTCGACCTGGACCGATGCCCAGCTCTACGAATCACCCTTACCGGTTTGGTCTTGAAGATGCTTGAGATAGATTCATACCGGTCTACTTTGTAGTGATTCCAGTTGAGTAATTTAGGAATATGGACGGGAAATCTTCTTACGACCGATCCCCTATCGGCTGATAGTTTGGGGAATTGCCCGTTTGCCCATATCTGTTTAACCGACAATATGATGCATTAAACATCAGTTAGGCCACGTATTAAATATTTAAAAAAGAAGAAACAACCAACAAAACACACTCTCTAAATGGAGACAACAATAAGTTATCTTAATTACATACACACATATGCAAATATTGTATGAAAGGGGGTACTCATTGTTCTCATCAATACCGCCAATTACAGAATTAACCCCGTCTCTTAAATATTTGTACCTCACACTGCCCTAGGGGTAACTATTAAATTGATCTAAGTCATTAACTATTTCAATGTACTTATTTACATAATTATTCTTTTGTGGAGATGTAACTAGTAGATTCTCCATGAAAATCAGAAGCACCGACTTCACCGCATTCTCATGTTTTTTTTTTTTCCACGGAGCAAGAGATAAGCTTTCTTTCAAATCATCCTTTGTCACACTTTCTTCTTTCAAGGAAGTCTCTCTAATTCCCTTTATTTTTTTTCCCTTCTATTTGAACCTCTTCAAACTTATTTGATCTAACAGGTCCAAACCTCAAACTCGTAATGAGGGCAAAGTCTAGCTTGGTCGATTTCATGATGGTGCCTTGAACATTGATAGTCAAGTCACCAATATGCATCTGCATGAGATAGTGGATTATTTGACTATAGGCCTTCCACCCACCCAATGGAAAATTCAATAGATTTCCAAAAAACTCTCTCTAAACATATCTTTTCTAGTATGAGTATTGTCAAAATCATCTAACAAGTATTCCTTAAAAAACTGAATAGAACGCTTTGGGGAAACTGTTGCCTTCTTATAATCCAAGCAGGTAGTACTTCTTGGTTATTTTTGACTTGCATTCCAATAAGGGTCGGGATTATCATTCACTAAGGGTAGGTATTCATCCACCAGGTTAAGGGTTGAGGTTGTCATCCACCGAGGGTCGATGTTGACGGTGAGACTATAAGGTCAAGATTATCATCCAATAAGGGTTGAGATTGATAATCTTTCGGCTTGTCATATTGATATCCTCGACTCTTATTATATGCCAACCTCGATCGTGCCAAATATTGACAACCTCGATTTTAATTGTATGCCAACATCAATGTGCCGAATATTGACAACTTCGATTTTAATTGTATACCAACATCAATCGTGCTAAATATTGACAAACTTGATCCTTATTGTATGAAATCTTAACCGTGCCAACTATTGATAACCTCGATCTGTATTAGATGACAACCATGACCCCTACACTATGTGCTGAAACAAGAGTGCAAAATGGGTCTGGGTTGCCATTCTAAAGTGATCCAGGTTGTCATCATTCTTAAAGCACATCATTTTCATATTCACAACTCACGATAACTACCACGACTATCACAAACCACAATAGTGCTTTTTAACAATAGAATTTTTCTTTTTAAAAAATATTTTAAATATTTTTCACACAACTTGGTTTACCATTTATACAGTTTCGATTGTGAAAGAAGGTGTTTTACGGAGGTACAAGAAGTTGGAGTCAGAAAAGATGATGCCTAAGATAGTCACGGTGAAATAACAGTGCCAGAGGGGGGTAAAGGTGGGTCCTAGAGACAAAACTTCAAAATGGAGAGGTGGGTTCGAGGTCGGGATTCGAAATGGAGTCCTGCGATCGTTTTTGCCATTATAAACTCTTTTCCTTACGACATCTCTGGGTTCCATCTTCGGCTTTTGGTCAAATCTCCTCCATCTATTCTCTCCGAAATTTTGAGAAAGGTAAATGTGTAGCGAACGATCAACATCTTCAGATTTTGTGGCCACAACATAACAAAATAGTTGGCATTGTTCCAACAAATCGTTGAAGATTTTTTCTCGTGGTGGGTCACTAATAGCTCGAAGCAGCGTGAAGTTAATACATTTTCAAGAATATCCTAAGTCACAAATATTATCAACGAACTGGATGTACCTTTCGATGGGCCCCTTGATTAAACAGATCGGATCTACCTTTGATAGGCACCAGGAAGCGTAACCGTCGAAACTTCTCACTCACATCAATTTTTATGGTACCGACTTGCGATTAACCAAGAACGGTACACACTGAGCTCTCTTAGGCCCACAGTGATATTTAGTTGTCATCAAACTATTCATAATACTGTAGATACATGGATGAAGGGAAAACACAAATATCATATTTATCGAAAAGGTCCGTGGCTAACCTGGTAGTTTTCAATAATACTATGCAACTCATGTTATTTATCATGGAGCGGTCCACTTTTATTTTCGAGACCAAAAACGTGAATCACAATTGGCTACACAGCCCGCTGCATTAGCATCCACCACAATACTAGGGGCCATCCTTTATCCCATCGTCGTTACCTTTTTAAGGATGAGGTGTAATTTGGTCTAAAATTAAAAAAAGAATCCGGTTTGCAGCCTACTCTCCAAATATTTTAAATTTCATTTTCTTTAAGAAAATTTATGGCTACCAAAATGCTAGTTGGCTCGTAATCCCTTTTAAAAAAGGAATAATCTTTTATTATTATTAGTTATTAAGTGAACATTTGCAAATATCTCTTTTAACGTCCATTTGTAGACCACTGATTAAATATTTAGGATGGTCCTACCCAACTTGTACGTATGTGAATTCCAGTCATTGTTGGACCCCATGAGCCAGCGGTTTTGATCCCGTCCAGTCATTTTGAAAGCTCATTTTACATCATGATCCTACAATGGAAGCAGATTCAAATCTTAGATGGACCATAGTAGAGAAACACAGTCATGATTGAATCCCCACAATTAAAAACTTCTTGAGGCCACCGGATTGGTTATTTGAAGTCCAACCTGTTGATAAGGTCAAAAATACAACAAATATTAGCTTGATCCAAAACTTTTGTGTCCGGCGAGAAATTTTTAATGGTCAATTACCACTGTTTCCTGTGGTCCACTTGAGATTTGGATCTGCTTCATTTTTGAATCATTTCCTAAAATAAGTTTTAAAAATGAATGGATGACATGGATATAAGAAAAATACATCAAGGTGGGCCCGTGGTCGGGGATCCAGCCCACATTGGTGGACCGGGGAACCACCGAATCCGCTCCCGAAACCCCGGAAACGGATTGGCTACTCTCCCTGCCACTAGCCCGGTGGCTGGTGGTATTGCTCTGTGGGTCCCACCATGATGTATGTGTTTCATCCTGCCTTTCATCCACTTTTAAAGATTATTTTAGGGCTTTATACAAAAAATGAGAGAGATATAAATTTCAGGTGGACCACATTACAAGAAAACAATAGTGATGGGATATTCACCATTAAAATCTTCCTTAAGGCTCACTGTACTGTTTATTTAACATCCAATCGATGAAGGGAAAAAACAAATATAGCATAGATCCAAAACTTTTATGGGCCAAGAAGTTTTTAACGGTCGACGTTCATTCAACACTGTTTCGTGTAATGTGGTCCACTTGAGATTTTGTTATACTTGATTTTTGGTATCATACCCTAAAATGATATATAAAAATATATGAATGGTAGGCATATCATGGTGGGACTCACAGAGCACCGACCACCGGCCATTGGCCGGTGGCAGAGGGAGTAGCCGATCCGTTTCCCAGAACCACAAACGCCCAACATGTGTGGCCCACCGGACAGGAGCCAGCCTGATTAATGGTACAGGGAAATTCCAAAGGGAGAGGCCCACCTGGTACACGTCACGTATATCCTAAACGTGTGCCACATTTGCACATCCGCCGCGACGCTCTTTTCAATCTCTCTTCGTGCGAATAGCTTCAACAGTTCATCATTTACCGCTCGAGGGTAAGATATTTTCCATTTGAATAAAATTGGACACGTGGACGCTCCTAAGACGTTCCAGCCTCTCTAAAAGCTGGTGTCCACGTGGGAAGCGGATTGGTTGGTGTACCAGCTATACAGCTGCTGCAGGTACGTTTCGTGCGGAGACGAGCACCGACGCTCCTCCAGCTCTGAGTTGCACGAACGGTTCAAAGGTGATCAAAGTTACATGGTCCTCAGTGATGTATTTCTTATATCTATACCGTTAATCTATTTTTAGAGATCATTTTAGAGTATTATCTAAAAAAATGAATCATATCCAAAAATCATCTGAACCACACCACAATTAGCTGCGGAGATAATGATTTTCACTGTTAAAACATTCGCAAGGCCTACCATAACGTTTAATTTCCATCTAATCTGTTTATAAGGTCACAAAGACCTAAATGAAGAGGAAAAACAAATTTCATATTGATCCAATAATTCTGTAACCCTAAAAAGGGTGTCAATGGTATACGTTTAATTCCCTACTGATTTTTTCAGTGTGGTCCATTTGATAGTTATATCTGTCTTATTTTTCTTCTCAAGTCTGAAGACGAGCTCGATAAATAGATGGACGGTTTAGATATAATACATACCTCGTGGTCAAACCTACAGTACTTACAGACGCGAATACAGCAGATATTCAGTTGATGTGAGGTAAACCAGCCAACCCGCTTCCGTGATGCGAGTGAGCATTGACTAAGGGCTGAGGTATGTCACGTCTCACGTGTTCCAACGGCCAGCTACCTCGCGTTCATCTGGGTAGCTCCTCACCTATCCACATGGTAGGATCATGGGTGGCTAACGGCTCCACATGAACCGTCCTTACCGTACCTCGACTACGTACCTGCCGGGGTTACTTTGCATACCAAGAGTCATGTCAGTTGGAAACGGATTGGCTACTCCCCGTGCTATCAGCCCGGTGGCTGATGGTCGGTGCTTTGTGGCGCCAATCATGATATATGTGTTTCATCCATTTTGTTCGTACATAGATAATGGTAGAGCTTTAATCAAAAAATGAGGAGGGTATAAATCTCAAGTAGACCACACTACAGGGAAATAACAGTGATTGGATATCCACCATTAAATTAATCCTCCTAAGGTTGACCATACTTTTTATTTGAAATTCAATTATTTGATTTGGCCATACATACCTAGATTAAGGGAAAAAACAATATACTTCATTTTTAGTCTAATACCATAAAATAATCTTGAAAATTGATGAAAGGCATGATAAAACACAAACTTCATGGTATCACCCACCACTAGCCATTGCCTCGTGGCAGGGAGTAGCCAACCAATCCGTTTCCGTGTTTTTTGATCTTTCATGAGATATGCACTGTCCATCGGCTCTGCATGTATTATATTAGCTGTTGAACACAAAATCATGTTAATCATAAGCTTAGGTTGGTTATACTATATGAAACAGTTGTATGGAACTTCCTCCATTAGTTTTGTGTACGCTGTTTAAATGAAATCAATCCATTCATCTGATGTTTCTCACAAGGATGTAAGAATTAACTAAAAATCACATTATTTCAAAACTCAAGTGGGCCATGCCACGTGAATTTTGTGCCTTTAAGTATAGTTTTTGGGAATAACATATCTGAGTGTTGAATCAGTGTAATTTTTGGGATAAGGCCAAACTATGGGTGGTGTAGCTGATGGACGGCGTGGATTTTGTGCATGTTAAGTCCATTCCCACGTTGGAGAAAATAACCCTGATAGTTATCCTAGTGGAAGGTAGGCAAACGTTTTCCTTTGGAATCACCACAGTTTCCATTGGTATGGTCTACCTGAGATTTGAATCTTCTTAATTTTTTATATCAAACCCTGAAATGAGATTGAAAATTGGATGAACAGCATATAGAATAAATTCATAAAGGTAGGCCCCATGCAGCCATGGTAACACCCATTAAGGAGTTAACACCTTAGTGTGTGTTGCCCTTACCATGGGGCCCACCTTGATGATTTGTTATATATCTATGCCGTCTATCCATTTTTCTAGACTATTTTATGAAGTGGTACAAAAAATTAAACATTTCAAAGTCTCATTTGGACCACACCATATGAAATAGTAGTAATTGAATGACCACCATTAAAAACTTTCCAGGGCCCCCCATAATGTTTATTTGCGATCCAACCCGTTGATAAGGTCAACCAAACCTGGATGGAGGTAAAAATACAAAGATGGTCTTGATCCACCTGAGATTTTTATCTGCTTAATTTTTGGGATCACCCATCAAATGACATGAAAAAACGGATGGACAGAGTGGATATAAAAAATATTCATTAAGGTTGGTTCCACACGGTAAGGATAACACCTGCTGAGGTGTTTCCAGCTAACACCTGATCCACTTCCCTCTTTCAACTCCCTCCGTCCATCAGCCTCTTTAATATCTTAATATTTAAAATGCCACGCCACGCACGTACCAACATGGCACATGTATCTGGTATGGCATATCATGGTGGGACTCACAGAGCACCGAACCGGCCATTGGCCGGTGGCAGAGGGAGTAGCCAATCCGTTTCCCAAAACCACAAACGCCCAACATGTGTGGCCCACCGGACAGGCAACCAGCCTGATTAATGGTACAGGGAAATTCCAAAGGGAGAGGCCCACCTGGTACACGTCACGCATATCCTAAACGTGTGCCACATTTGAACATCTGCTGCAACAATCTTTTCAATCTCTCTTCGCGCGAATAGCTTCAACATTTCATTATTCACCGCTCAAGAGGAAGATATTTTACATTTGAAAAAAATTGGACACGTGGACACTCCTAAGATGTTCCAGCCTCTCGGGATCTGGTGTCCACGTGGGAAGCGGATTGGCTGGTGTGTGAGACGAGCACTGACGCTCCTCGAGCTCCGAGTTGTACGAACGGTTCAAAGGAGATCAAAGTTACATAAGTCCTCGGTGCTGTATTTATTATATCTATACAGTTCATCTATTTTTAGAGGATATTTTAGAGCATTGTTCAAAAAAATGAATTATAAATCTCAGGATCATCTTAACCACACCACAGATAGCAACGGAGATAATGGTTTTAACTGTTAAAATATTCGTAGGTTCTACCATAACGTTTAATTTTCATCTAATTTGTTTATAAGGTCACAAAGACTTAAATGGAGAGGAAAAACAAATTTCATATTGATCCAATACTTCTATAACCCTAAGAAGGGTTTCAATGGTAGACGTTCAATTCTCTACTGATTTTTTCAGTGTGGTCCATTTGATAGTTATATCTGTCTTATTTTTCTTCTTAAGTCTTAAGACAAGCTCGACAAATAGATGGACGGAATTTAGATATAATACATACCTTGTGATCAGACCTATAGAACTTACAGACATCAATACAGTAGGTATACAGTCGATGTGAGGTACACCAGCCATTCCGCTTCCATGGATGTGAGTGAGCATTGACTAAGGGCTAAGGTATGTCACGTCTCACGTGATCCAACGGTCAACTACCCGGTATTCATCTGGGTAGCTTCTCACCTACCCACATGGTAGGATTATGGGTGGCTAACCGCTCCACATGAACCGTGCTTACCGTACCTCGCCTTCGTACCTGCCGAGGTTACTTTCGCAAACCAAGAGTGTAAGTGTTATGGTCTCATACTCCTTTGATTGTCAAATTTTGATGTGTCAAAACATCTATCTGTGTCTTGTGCTTGTATGATGATTTATATGAATTCAAGACACTGCATAAACACTTCAAGAAGCTACAAGTTGAACTTTTCAAGAAGTTACATATTGAAGTTCAAGAAGCTACATGTTGAAGTCTCAAGAAGCTACAATGTTGATGTTCAAGTTTTAAGAAACAACTCATGACTTTAAGACTAATAAGCAATGCATGAAGTAGTTGTTATGCTGATGAAGATCTCAAGTTTGAAGCTACAACAAGTTCAAGATCTCAAGCCTGATATGGTTCAAACAATCTACATTCGTTGAATGGTTGAAGTTCAATGTCCATACGACATGATTCAGGTTTGAATGACCTTAGGTTGACCCTTTAAGTAGGTCACTTTGGATACATAAATCAAATATTTATTTTACATAAGTTTGGTCTATTCTACGACCAAATCCTAGCTCTTGTTCGACCAATTCCTGGCATTGGTTCGACCACCCAAGAAATTCCACGACCACCCTAAGTAGTTGAAGATTTTTCAAAATTTTTAGTTCGCCCACGACCAGGTCCGGAGGTCATTCGACCGGTCGTAGGTGTGGCCGACTTCGTCCACGACCCGGTCGTGGAGCTACGACTCAAAGTCCAAAGAACGTAATCTATGGTCCTACGACCCGGTCGTAGATCTACGACCCGGGGTCGTAGGTGACCCACGACCGGTCGTAGGCTACTCATGACCAAATCGTGGAACGACTTTCAAAGATCGCGCTCAATATTTCAAAAATGTTAGTAGAGCTACGACCCGGTCGTAAGTTTCTAAGACCAAATCGTAGGAACGATTTTTGCTTTTATAAATTGAACACGAAATTCAGAGTTTTCACACTTCAACTCTATTCTATTCAAGAATTTTCAAGTGATCACTCTGAGATAAGTCTGTGTTTATTTTAAGCTACATTGTGCTTATTTAATATTCCTTTTGCTAGCTTATTTAATTTGATTTTGTTTCTATATTCCAATCTTATTTGAAAAGAGGAATTATCTTATTCCTTCTTCTTAGAATCAAAATCAAATATAGCTACACCCAACAAGTTAAATCTAAAATCTATTAGAATTTAGAACCTTATGAATGAGAGTATTGGAAATTGAACTTTGACATTCAATCATCTACTCCGATTGGTTCTACCGGGCTGCTACGAAAAGAAGAAATCCAGGTATTTTACAATTCTGTAAAATTTATTTAGTTTTGGTTTTGTTTGAGGTTAAGACAGAAAAATCTCATTGTACTGGCTTTGTTTGAGGTTGAACCAGAAAAATCTCATTGTATTGGTTGTCTGAGGAAAACTAGAAAACTTAGAAAAGAGGGGTTTTTGAATTGTGTAAGCCCAAGTGAAAAAGACACAATTGTAAAGGTTTTTGGTGAACCTGAGAAAACCTATTTCATAGTGAACGCTAATATCCCCTGTGTGAGGATATTAGGAGTGGAGTAGCTTTTTGTGTGGCTGTTGGAAAACAGTTGGTGTACACACAGGCGAACCACTATAACTCTTTGCCTTGTGGATTGAATGCTTGCTTAATTTTCATATCTTTTATCATTCGATTGTGTGGAATGTACAAGTGGATGTGAATGTTGTAACTATTTACATTTCAAGCAAGTGTGGGGATTGTTGTAATAATTTAGATCAGATATACGCATTTAATTTCAATTCCTTGCTATTTCATTTATTTATATTAAAATTGAGTCCTTGATCCAAAAGAGGTTCTAGAAATAAGGTTGTCCTACCATAAGCCCTTGTTTATTATAGTGTAAGGTTGTCCTTAGAACTGAATTTATATCAATCTCTCAATACTTATTTATCAAGGTGATTTAAATTTAGCATTGTGAATTGATTCATAATTGTAAGGATATTGGTTTACTTTATTTCCGCTGATTTTATTTTAAATTTGGCATAGTCCTATTCACCCCCCCCTCTTGGACATATAGCTTGGCCTTTTCAAAGAGTCATGTCAGTTGGAAGCAGATTGGCTACTCCCCGTGCTACCAGCCCAGTGGCTGATGGATGGTGCTCCGTGGGCCCAATCATGATGTATGTGTTTGACCCATTCCGTTCATCCATAGATAATTTTAGGGCTTTAATCCAAAAATGAGAGGGATATAAATCTCAAGTAAACTACACCACAGGGAAATAATAGTGATTGAATATCCACCATTAAATTAATCCTCCTGAGGTCCACCGTACTTTTTATTTGAAATTCAATCTGTTGATTAGGCCATACGAACCATACATACCTAGATAAAAGGAAAAAACAAAAATCAACTTTTATGGCTCCCAAAAAGTTTTTAATGGTCGACATTCATTAAACATGGTTTCTTGTGATATAGTCCACTCGAGATTGGTATATACCTCATTTTTAGTCTAATACCATAAAATAATCTCGAAAAATAGATGAAAGGCATGATAAAACACAAACTTCATGGTAAAGCCCAAGTATCACCCACCACTAGCCATTGACGGGTGGCAGGGAGTAGCCAATTAATCCGTTTCCATGTTGGTTGATCTTTCATGAGATATGCACTGTCTATCGGCTATGCATGTATTATATTAGCTGTTGAACACAAAATCATGTTAATCATAAGCTCAGGTTGGTTACGATATATGAAACAATTGTATGAAACATCCACCATAGTTTTGTGTACGCTGTTTAAATGACATCCAATCCATTCATCTGATGTTTCTCGTATGGATGTAAGAATTAACTAAAAATCACATTATTTCAAAACTCAGGCGGGCCATGCCACGTGAATTTTGTGCGTTTAAGTATAGTTTTTAGGAATAACATATCTGAGTGTTGAGTCAGTGTAATTTTTGGGATAAGGCCAAACTATGGGTGGAGTAGCTAATGGACGGCGTGGATTTTGTGCACGTTAAGTCCATTCCCATGTTGGAGAAAATAACCCTGATAGTTATCCTAGTGAAAGTGTAACGTTCTAGATTTTCATTGTTTTGGATTTCTAAAAAAATCTTGATTTTTTTTAAATATAATTAACTTATATTATCACTTATTGGCCATTAGCACTTAATATTAGTTTATACATGGGAGGTACCAGTAAAGAACCGCACAAGTCAGATTAATCAACCGTAGGAAGCCAACAAACCCAATAGATCACTTGAACATTAAGTTTAGCCTCATGATTTTTCACATAGGGCCCAAATCTAACCGACCCATCCCTGATTAATCAAGACAATCATAAGTAAATTAAATATTTAACCGAATCCGAGTCAGATAAGGCCCGGATCTTGACTAATAGACCAAATCAACCCCGTTACTCTTTTAGCATAAAACCGACGGTTTAGAGTAATTATAACCAAATCTCTACTTTCACTAGTTATAAATAGGCTACACTATGAACATAATTAATCTAAACCCTAATCATTGCCTACGAGAAATCTCAATACCTAATTCATTAAAGAAATGTCCTGATTTTCCGAACAAGCTTTAGACCGCTCGTTAGTGAGTCATTAGTTCCAAAACTATAGAATAATGTTTGTCTTATTGGGCTCGACGTCTATCGCGGGAGTCGGACCTTGGTAGTGTCCAGAACCGTTCAACTTGAGCCGAAGGACGAGTGCATGAGAATGTAAATACCCTAAAGGAAGAAGCTAAAACTTAAGTGAATTGGGTCGTTCGCTCTTATGCAAAGTTGAGAATTTCGGACCATCGGTTTATAACCAAATTTCACAGTTAGAGTAAGGATATTTTTCTGCCTATATCCGTATAGTTGCGGCCTCGATCGACCATCGGTGACCATTGAACAGACTTCTAATCATATCTGTCGATCGGTGCATCAAAATGGCGGGCTGATCGTGTCCATACGTAGATCATCATTAGGGCTAATTATCCTACGGTGTATATTGACATGTACACCCCATAATGGGCCCTTGAGGTTAGAAAAATCCTCCCATAGGGCTAGTATAGTAAAAACCCAACAATTGAGGCCATTTACACCAAATTTGACACTATAAAAGGGCCTCATTTGGGCACCTCCTTCTCCCATACGAATTTCATGCCTTACCTTGGGTGAAGAAGAAGAGAAAGAGAAAGAGAAATAGAAAGAAAACGAAGAGAAAGATAAGGGAGAGAGTATTTGTATGAGTGAGGAAAATCTTGGTGCTTATAGGGTTGGTATTTCCTCAACTAAAGCGGTGGCTACTACAAAACCTCCACCAAATTCACCCATGCCAAGAATCGAAGGTAAGAATGGTATATTTTCCCTTCAATTAATTAACCTAGTGTAGATTTCTAGTCATTAATGTTGTTTTTCTTGATTTTAATTTAGGAATTGGTAGTTTTACATAAATCCCCAAATCTTAAGATCTTAAAAAATGAAAATCTCTTCTTAAGGTGCAGACCATTATCCTTAGGTGGCCAAGTACCAAATTTATGATAAATTTAATGATTGTCGATGTTAGATGTGTATGAGTAATTTAGAGAAAATCTACTAGGAACCTACATGCTAGGTCTACCTAACATGCATGCGATGATAAATTGATGTTTGATTGGTCTTCAATTCGTTTGGGCATGAAATTGGTGTTGCATGTTCATTTCACATCCAATTTTTGCTTGATCTTCTTTGTAGCATGTATGATTGCCTTATTTCTTGTTGGATTTCTGTACTATGAGTGATGTATTATCCTTTACCTCTTAGGAAATCCAGTACCACTCGGACACATAATCAACTTATGCTGTTAAGAATAGTTACATTCATCTTAATATCCTGAAATTTTATACTTAACGTATTGTACGCATAATTCCATCTGTACTTGAGGATGAATCCTTAGCTGCTTAAAAGTGATATTGAATACAACCCATTCTCTAGGTTGGTCAGGAACTGAGAATTGTGAGGGTGGACCCGTTGGTTGGCCCTATGACTAGACTGACTGATTTGGGCGGACACGAATGGGTGATATTAGTGGGACTCCATGGGCTGCTTGCACCCGATGTCGTGCGTTACGTGCTCGCCTAAACTTGGGCAGTCTAGTCCACCAACTGACCAACCTGCTTGTTAACTATGTTTGCTCACGCCTGTTTGAAACCTGGAACACCCGTCGCCCATTGATGCCCACTGATAACAGTTGGAAACTGATCTATAGTCTCATGAGCCGGGCATGGTGGAATGAGACACTGTGTCCGAGCTGTCGACCTACGCTGGGGTGACAAGCCTTCCCGTAATGACCGCGAGTGATCCCGCTTTCCAGTACTCCCCACGTGCTTGCAATCGGTGGTGGGGACCCTGATGGGATCAAGGATCGTGGGGTACTGGCCTCGTGCGTTGAGGGGTCCGGGCCTCACAAATGGATGATGACATTGATATCATCGGGTGTATCAATTTTTCTAACCTGTTGGATGAACAAAATTAACTAAATACTCGACTAACATTATTCATGCATCGCATTAATTAGGATTTGACGACTTGGTAATTGATGTTGCAATGAGGGAGTGTTGGTTATGCGCGATCGTGAGACGAAGTCAATCGAGGGAGTGTTGTGGGTGAGGTCATGCATCATACATAACTCATGCATACGCATTAACAAAGACCAGTTAGTGATTTATGAATATGTGCTTTTTATTAATTTCATTACGAAATTGTTATTTGATGTAACTTATGGCTGATGGTACCCACTGAGTTAGCTACTCACTCCTACTCTGGGACGGTGTTTTAAAACACCAACTAGACCCTTTACTAGATGCATGTGAGGCGGAGCTCGATGAGCCGACCGAGGGGAGCATGGATAGGGAAGACGAGCTTTCCTACTTCTAGCTTATGGGGATCACCGTAGACTGTGCGGGTTGTTTATAGGTTGTTGAGTAGGGATCTAGCGTACCACTTCTTTTGGGTATTCTTATATAAATTTTGTCGGGCGATGCCTTGTGCGACCCCTTGGATATTCCTATAGACTTGTATTTCTTAGTTGCATTTATTTCAGTAGATTAATTGTGGTTGTGGGTTATATTCCAACCGATTCCTTTATTGTTAATTTAAATTGATTTACGTATAAATCACCATAATTAAGATATAAGCGACACCTGAGAATTTGGAGGCGAGTTCCTACACGGCCCCTGAAAACTCATGGTGTTACAGGAAGGTAGGCAAGCGTTTTCCTTTAGAATCACCACAGTTTCCATTGGTGTGGTCCACCTGAGATTTGGATCTTCTTAAATTTTTTTTTTACATCAACCCCTAAAATGAGATTGAAGTTTGGATGAACAGCATGGATATAGAATAAATTCATAAAGGTGGGCCCCATGCGGCCATGGTAACACCCATTAACGAGTTAACACCTTAGTGTGCGTTGCCCTTACCGTGGGGCCTACCTTGACGATTTGAGTCGTAGCCTCGTCACAGTTGGAGCGCGCAGTCGAGCTTTTGGAGTTTCCGTTATTATCACTATCTTGTATTTCTCTTCATGCGCCTTGTACTCAAAGTTTTTGATCATAATGGATTTTGTGATGGTATTCTTGTGGTTATTGTTCATGGGTTATGATTATGATTATGCTCATTATGAATCAAATCTTGTTTGAAATCCTCCTTATAGGATCCCAAGATCGGAACTTGGTGTATGGGTGTTGGGAGCCAGAATAGGGTACTACGGAGGTTGTCGGCGTCGGATTCGACGATCAGAAATTTTGTGAGTCAGGTTTCCAAATTCGGGGCATGACAATTTGTCATGTCTACGCCGTCCATCCATTTTTCTAGACTATTTTATGAAGTGGTACAAAAAAATTAAGCATATCAAAGTCCCAGGTGGACCACACCATATGAACTAGTAGTGATTGAATTACCACTATTAAAAACTTCCCAGGGCCCGCCATAATGTTTATTTGCCATCCAACCCGTTGATAAGGTCAACCAAACCTGGATGGATGGAAAATACAAAGATGGTCTTGGTTCAAAACTTTTGTAACCCATAATTTTTTAATGGTCATTCACCAATGTTTCCAGTGGTGTGATCCACCTGAGATTTTCATCTGCTTAATTTTTGGGATCACCCATAAAATGACATGAAAAAACGGATGGACGGAGTGGATATAAAAAATATTCATTAAGGTTGTCCCCACACGGTAGACTCGTCTTAATGAAAAAACGAGGAGCGTCAGACTCGTCTTTGCGGACGCGGATTGCGTACTACCCCTGCCCATCTCTGGCTTCGAACGGGGAGGTCTGTGAGAGGGCCCACAGTGATGTATCTGTACATCCACACCGTCAATCTCTTTTCTCATATTATTTTAAGACATGAACACAAAAATGCGGAATATCCAACGTTTAAGTGGACCACACCAAATGATAAGCTTGGTTGCATTAAAATTTTTAAATGCACAAAAGATTAAATGTCAGTTGCATTAAATGCAAGATTCATCGGTGGTGTGCCCCATTTGATCGTTGGATTTGCCTCATTTTTGTTATGATGCTTTAAAATAATCTGAGAAAAGGGATAGGCTGTTTGGATTTACAGATACATCACGATGGGCCCACCACAGAACTGCCCGTTGGACGGGCTGGGGTAGTACGCAATTCGCCTCTCGTCGTTGCACGCCACTTACCTAGTTAGCTCCAGCTAGCCTAGGCTACGGTAGTAGCTGAATGGTGTGGTGTGAGGCCTCTGATGGAAAACAGTAGTGGTGTCAGTGATATGTGGGCCCCACCATGATATATGTATTTCATCGATGCTATTCATCTATTTTTACAGATTATTTAAAATTTTAAAATCTTGATAGAAAGTATTAGAGGGATAAAAGTCTCGAGTGGACCACACCACAAGAAAACAATAATGATTGGATATCCTCCATTAAATTCCTCTTAAGGCTTCGAATCGAGTCGGATCTGATCGGATCGGGTTTCGGACCGGATCTGTCTGGATTGACAATGACTCGATCCTGATCCGAAAACCATTCAGATCTGAAATATCTAAATCGATCTGCACCGATCCAGATCATCGGTTCGGTTAGAATTAGGTCAAATCGGGTTGGATCCACTAAAGCGGACCTTTTTTGCCCATCTCTACCAGCCAATCCGCTTCCATGGACGTGAGTGAGCATTGACTGAGGGCTGAGGCATGTCATGTCTCACGTGATCCAACGGTCAACTACCCAGTATTCATCTCGGGAGCTACTCACCTACCCACATGGTAGGATTATGGGTGGCTAACCGCTCCACATGAACCGTCATTACCGTTCCTCGCCTACGTACCTGCCGGGGTTCCTTTTGCAAACCAAGAGTCTACTCCCCGTGCTACCAACCCGGTGGCTGATAGTCGGTGCTCTGTGGGCCCAATCATGATGTATGTGTTTCATCCACTCCGTTCATCATAGATAATTTTAGGGCTTTAATCCAAAAATGAGAGGGATATAAATCTCAAGTAGATCCCAGTACAAGAAAATAATAGTGATTGGATATCCACCATTAAATTAATCCTCCTAAGGGCCACCGTACTTTTTATTTGAAATTCAATCCATTGATTAGGCCATACATACCTAGATAAAGGGATATCCACCATTAAATTAATCCTCCAGGGAGTTTTCAACAATAAGCGTTCAATCTCCACTATTTCCTGTAGTGTGGTCCACATGAACCCCGGATCTTCTTTACTTTTCGACTCATGCCCTAAAATGAGATGAGAAAACAGATGGACGGTGTAGATATGTAACAAATACATCAGGTTGGGCCCACAGCTGGGTTATATGATTTAGATTTGAACTTTCCATCAGCTAGGTTACATCATTTAGATCTTCTGGCTTAAAAAAATGAGGCCATGTCACACCTCAGGTGGGCCGCAACATATAAAACACATGGATGGCCAGTAAAAATTGTTTTAACCGTCGGCTTATTTTGTACGCTGTGGCCCACCCGATGACTGAAACATTGCTCCCCGCCTGACGGAGCGCTCGGATTAGCTACTACCCCCGCCTGTTCGGGGTTCGGGACAGTCGGAGGCTCCGAGGGCCACTGAGGGCCAACGTGATGTATGAATTCTATCCACACCGTCCATCCATTTTTCCAATACATTTTAGTATAATGAAATAAAAATAAGACAGATCTATGTCTCAAGTGGACCACACTATAGGAAGAAAGTGGTGCAAAGGATGCCAACCATTGAAACCTTTTTAGGGTCCACCGTGTTGTTTGTTTCCCATCCACGTGTATCTTCATAGCGGGAAGCGGATTGGCTGGTGTACTACACACCACCAACCTGACTGGTCCTCGAGCTACGATTGTTCGAACGGTTCAAAGGAGATAAAAAGATACATGGCCTGCAATGATGTATTTATTATATCCACACCGTTCATCCATTTTTCAGAGATCATTTAGAGCATGCTACCAAAAATGAACAATATAAAAAAAAAAAAAAAAAAAAAACCCTCAAATGTATCACACCATAGATAAAAGTGGGAACAGTGATTTTCACTTTTAAAATATTTGTAAGGCCTCCATTATGTTCACGAAGTCGTACCGACCTGACCTGAATGAAGAGAGAGAAATAAATATATCATATTGATCCAAAACTTCTGTAACCTCAGGGGAGATTCAATGATAACGGTAAACGTTTAATCTCCCGCTTCCTGTATTATGGTCCACTTTGATATTTGGATCGATTTTATTTTTAAATTCAAGAAGAGCTAGCTAAATGTGCGGACGGTTTAACATATACCTCGTGATGAGACCCACTGTATTTGGTTCCGTCAACATGCCAGCCAAGTCCGTGGTGTGCCAGCTAGGGGTGTACATGGAGTTGAACCCAGTTGAACTGGCTTCAGCTTGACTCGGCTTGGCCACTAGCTGACCTTAGCACAAATTCGGCTCAGCTCGGTCCTCGAGCTTGACTGGCCAGCTTGGCTCGGTTCAGTTAGTAGCTCAGGCTAGTTTGAGCTGCCTTTGCCATTGCAGCATTTTTACAAACACCTGGACTGCACCTTCGAAATCTTACTGTATTTGAGACAACAACAATGGTTTTACAGGTATTTTATCAAACACCTTCGAAGCAATATAAAAATTAAGAAAAAAAAGAGCATTGGTTTCATATATGTTGACGTCAAAATTTGGTCCGCTCTCCTCCTGATCTCGTCTGCCCAGTGCAATCACCGAGCCCTGAACCTGCGCACCAACAATGAACAAAGGAGACCCTGGCTCGGCCGGGGGACCCTCCGATGCCTAAGTCAGGACACAGGAATCTGGGTCTAATTGAAGAGTTGAGAGGAGAGTATTTGATATTGCGTACCTGTAAACATGGGGTGATGGGATATTTATACCCAACGGCTGAATGGTCCGGGTCCAGCAATCTCGGCACGATCAGGGGGATTCCTGGATCGTGGAGATATGGCACGCGATCTGTAGATCGTGCGGCATGCCAAGCCCGTAATATGCATAACCGGACGAAGTTTTCGGCCACGTATAGTTATGACAGTTTCCTTATTTAGCGCATGAGCCCTAATGTCTACTCGGCCCGGCTCAACCAAAAAAGACATTTACGTAATTATCCTTGGTTCACATTTCATTGGACTCGGACGATACATAGGTCCGAACTGGTATCTCGGACGTGACCCCGTCGCGAAGGCTTTGCTATAGATAGAATTAGGTTTTGTGTCCGATCGGATAACAGATTCCACCTCGACCTATAGTCCCAAGGTGAAGGTCTTTTGAATATTGCGTCTCTACGGAACGCTCAAGTTGGATCGGACAAATGAGGCCTCAGACATTAAGAATGCTAGTCGGGTCAGTTTGGCGCTCCGTGCTCGGATCTCAAGCGGGCTCGGATCTTCCCATAACAAAAGCCCCCTACTCTTCGAGTTTATCTGTGAGCTCAGAGAGTAATTATGCCAGAAGTTTTCCACCCATACCGCAGTAATGATATCTTCAAAATCGAAGCATCACATCTTGGGATTTCGTGCATGCGGACTATCCTTGAGCGGACTCGTGGCGACGGTTACGATATCGGATAACTGTTCGCCTATGAGAGGCTGCCACCTAAGCCCGAGGAGAGGTGTATAAGACGTCTTCCATTGCTTGGGTGTCGCTTTAGCCGCCGCATGCACGACAAACGAGGCAGAAGGCGTTGCCCCCGGCAGAGTTCAGGCCAATAGAGCCCCGCCACGTATATTCTTGAAACGGCTTGCATCGGCTCGGCTGCAGACATTAATGTTTACTAATTAATGTTAAGATTCTCTGGAGCTTATATAAACCCCACTCGAAGGCTATCGCTCATTTTTGCCTCCTGTGCTCAACTTGCTACCGGAGATGGCGATTTGCGGCGAAGGCGATTCCGACTGATCTTTACTTCCTGGTGGGAGCGATTTCCGGCAAGTGCTCAGTGAGTCCCGCCTTCAACATTCTTCCTTCTCTTTGAAAGATGTCCTCCGACCTGGAGACGGTCCGTAATCTCAACGGAGACTCTGAATCAGAAAGTTCCGACAGTAAGAGGGGAGCCTCCGAAGGCCCACTCGATGTTGTCTCCTTGTATCCTCCTCCCCAAAGACGAAAGGAGGTAGGGGCTTGGACCCACCGAGCCTGTAAGAAGAGGGCTGTAAGACCCCCTAGGGCCGTGGTTGCCATGACCAGAGAGATGCCACCGAGTGGCCGGGCCTTTGAGGTAGTGCCAGGGGGCTCTGTGATAACCAAGTCCCAAATAGAGTGGATCCGTTCGGAGTTTGAAATTCCCAACTCCGTCCGGATCAGGGCCCTGGAACCCACTGATGCTGCTGGTACCCCTGCGGACGGGGAGATCACCATCTTCCTATGCGCCCTGCAATGTGGGCTCCGCCTCCCCATGCACCCCTTCATCCGAGCTTTGGCTACTTACACAGCCGGCGCACAGACGGTTCGCCCCCTAACGCCTGGAGGGTGTTGATTTCTGCCTTTATCATCTAGCGCCAAGTCGGGAACCCAGAACTGACCCCCGTGGAGCTGATGAGTCTGTACCAGGCTAAGCATGACAACAACGAGCTATGATACTATTTTGCGACCAGAGGCAGTAAGGGGTCAGGGCTGGTCTTGGATCTTCCGACTTCAAATAAAGACTGGAAGAATAAGTGGTTCTGGGTCGCGGGCGACTGGGAGACGCCGGCTGAGGAGACGAGGGCTCTAACATATCGAGTCCCCACTAAATTCACAACTCCAGGTCGGATTATGCATCCTTTACCTTATTACATAGCCTTCTTACTCCGGTGTAGACTTACGGCTTTCTTTTCTTTTTCTGTAGTCTTTGCAAGGAGTCTGCCTTTCCTCCCCTCGGATCAAAAGAATCATATAGCCAAAGCCAGGGCAAGGTCGGGGGAACTTCGCTCCTGGTCGGGTCTGATTACGGCCTCCAATCTTCACTGGTCCGGTCTCTGCAAGTCACAACCCCTTCCTACATCTTTCAGTAAGTTGCGGTTTATTCATCTCTTGATGGATCTGATGTCGCTTGTCCAGTTGCTGATTTATTGCTTCTTATGCAGGCATGACCGAGGCGTCTAATTCTCGAAAGAGAAAGGCAGCGGCACCCTCAGTAGGGGACATGTTGAGGACCGATTCGAAGGTGAAGATCACTGGGAAGAAGTCGGTCGTGCATGCCAAGGGGGGCGCGTCTGGATCTGCCCCGACCATAGCTGCTCGGGATACAGCACCGGACTCTGCTGTTGTGCCTTTGCCTGCTGCTTCTGCTGTGGTTGTCGGCCCAGCCCCAGGGCTTGTCGATTCGACCCCGGCAAATTACGCTTCGATCTTAACGACCGGGGCAGCTGCTCCTGCTTCAACTACCGAGGCAGCCATTCTTGCTTCAACGACTGGGGCAGCTGCTCTTGTTCCAACGACTGAGGCATCTGTTCTTGCTTCAACGACTGGGGCAACTACTCTTGTCACTCCTGCTATCGCTCCGATGGAGGTTCAATCCGCCATTCCACTGGTAGCTATCCCATCATCGTCCGAGCGTGAAGAAACCGTTCGGATGGCTGATGCCATGATTGATCTTCCTGTTAAGGAGACGGAAGCTGAACGTAATGTAGAGGACGAGAACCAGCCTTCTGCTGGCAGTCGGATCAGAGCTGAAGAGGCAGCGGGCTCTGCTCAAGTAGGAACGAGTGGAGGAAGGTTCGAACCGGGCACCACTTATCCTGCTTGGTACCCTGGGCAGCTAAGCACGCCCCGGAGGAGAACATTGCCCAAACTCTTGGAAAGTCAGATACTTCCTTTCTGAATGACCTAGCCTCCGTGTTCTATACGGTAACTTTCTCCACTTTTTCTATTAACCACAACTTGTTGCTTCCGAGTGCTTAATAGTTTTATTCTTGTTCAGTTTGTCGCGAAGCTTCTTTCGGTTCGCGAGAATATACGGGAGCTTCAAGGGAGAGATGCCGAGGTAGAAAACCTCCGGGCCAAGGCAGGTGTCATGCGGGAGGAGATTACCTCTCTCCGAGTTGAGCAAGACAAGTTGCAGAAACAGCTCAGAGACGGAAGGAGCAAGGAGCTATACTTGCAGGGACTGGTGGATCGGCTTGAAGCAGAGGGGGCCCGACTTTAAGGGGTCGTGAAGGACCTTGAGGCCAGGGGTAATGCGGTAAAGGCCGAACTAACCAGTGCTAAAGCCCTTGCTGATTTCCTCGCTGAGAAAAATACCCAACCGGGTGAATCCTTGGAGCGGGCTAAGGTCGAGGCCGTTAAAGAGAAGAGCCATGCTATTGCTCAGGTAGTGGAAGCTCAGTGGGCTGAAGATAAGGCTTCTTTAAGTACCGCAATATCTGCAGCGGTAGAAGCGTATAAAACCTCGAAGGAGAGGGACACTGAAGCCGTGAAGTTCTACGACCACGGTTACTACGAGTGTCTCGCCGTGGTCTAAAATTTGTACCTTGATCTTGATTTCGACTCTCTGCTCCCCGAGGACATTGGAGAAGAAGCCCCCAAATCAGCCCACCCGAAACAAGCCCCCAACTCCCAAGTACCCCCAACTTTGTGAAGGATTCTCCTTTTTTTTTTGGTCGACTATGGTCGGTCTGTAATCATTTTGTTAACTCTGGATTCTGTTAACCGACCCTCTGGGAGGGCATTTTAATGCTGATTGAGACCATATTTTGTTCGTAATTGATCTTCAATCTAGTTGTTGGTTTTAGCTAAATTGCTAGATAGCTGAGTCAGTTTTCTGTGTCCGAGTGGGGGAGCAATCTTTGCAGTTGACCCGGCTTCCTTGTCGGAGGGCCAACATCATCCTTTTCCCCTTCGATCTGATGACCATTGAGGGGTCAGGTCGCCGCTTGGCTTTTTCCCCTGGTTGAGGGAACGCCTTCGTAGGAATTGGCCCGACTCCACTGCTGGGCAGTCGGATCGACTCTGGGCTTTTCTCCCCGGTTAAGGGGGACACCTTTGTAGAAATTGGTCCGACTTCACTGCTAGGGAGTCGGATCGCCTCTTGACTTTTCTCCTCGGTTAAGGGGAGATGCCTTTGTAGTAATTGGTCCGACTCCACTACTGGGGAGTCGGATCGCCTCTTGGATTTTCTCCCTGTTTAAGGGGAGATGCCTTTGTAGTAATTGGTCCGACTCCACTGCTGGGGAGTCGGATCGGCTCTTGGCTTTTCTCTCCGTTTAAGGGGAGATGTCTTTGTAGTAATTGGTCCGTTTATGTAAAAGTGGAGAATTTTATTGAGAGCCTTAAAGGCTAGTCGCTTGAAGGCGTACATTTATTCATGGCTCTAAAGGCTCGCCGCTCGGAAGTCTCTTCATTAGGGATAATGCACCTTTAAGTGTTTGACGTTCCACCGGTGGGGGAGTTGACGACCTTCGAGATCTTCCAGATGATAAGACTCTGGTTTCGTCAAACGGACTACTCGATAGAGTCCTTCCTAGTTAGGTCCGAACGGTCCAACACCTGGCTCAGTAGTGTTCTGAAAGACCCGACGAAGAACTAGGTGGCCTAGCCTAAATCGTCTGGTCTTAACTTTGGAATTGTAGAATTGGGCCACCTGTCATTGTCGAACGGTGGCTCGGAGTCTGGAGACGTCTCTGACTTCTTCGAGCAGGTCCAGGTTGGCCGCGATCTGCTCAGCGTTTCGATTCTCTTCGAAATTTCGGACCCGAGCCGTAGGAAGTCTGATCTCCACTGGCACCATTGCTTCTGAGCCGTAAGAGAGTGAGAAAGGGGTTTTCCCTGTCGAGGACTAGGCAATAGTCCTATAAGCTCAAAGGACGAACTGAAGCTGCTCGGCCCAGTTGCCCTTTGCCTTTTCCAGTTTCGTTTTGAGATGATGTTTGATGACTTTGTTGACTGCTTCCACTTGCCCATTTGACTGTGGGTGTCGAGGCGACGAATACGCATTAATGATGCCGAGCCCTCGGCACATGCCTCGAAACTTGTCATTATCGAAATGTCGTCCATTGTCGGATACGATTGTTCGCGGGATACCGAACTGGCTGATGATATTTTTCCACACAAAGTCGATCACCTTCTGCTCAGTGATCTTCGCCACAGGTTCAGCCTCGGCCCACTTGGTAAAATAGTCGACAACAACAATAGCGAACTTGACTTATCCCTTTCCTATGGGCAAGGGATCGATGATGTCGATCCCCCATTAGGCGAATGGTCATGGTCCGCTTATGGGAGTCATCTCTTCTGCTGGTTATCTCGACACGACTGCGTAGTGTTGACACTTGTCGCACTTTTGAACATAATCCTTCGAGTCCTGTTTTAGGGTTGGCTAAAAATACCCTTGACGGAGTATCTTTAGGACCAGGGCTTGGCTTCCAGAATGGTTTCCACAGATCCCCTCGTGAACTTCTCCGATCACATAATTGGCTTCGTCTGATCGGAGACATCTAAGATATGGCTGAGAATGCCCCTTCTTATATAAAATTTCGTCCAGTATGAAATATCGGGCTGCCCGGACCCTTAATCTCCTCGCCTTCAGCCTATTTGAGGGTACTTCACCGGATGAAAGGTAATTGAAAATTGGGTCCATCCAGCTCGAAATAGCGTTCACAGGATTGACCTTCTCCGACTGGCCGATGCTCGGATATTCGATGAATTCGACGGGGATGAACCGCGAGATTTTTCCTTCAGAAGCTGAGGCAAGTCTGGCAAGGGCGTCGGCCCATGAGTTTTCTGCTCTAATGTAAGACCCGTATCGTAGACCGTACTGTTCCGTCGGTTTTCGCGATCCTTCCGGTTGAATTCCGGCAATTCTCGACTAATATCCGACGTTGCGCGCGATCTTAAGCCGAGTCCTGCCTACCGAAGGCAGCTCGATCCGAAACTCGTACCTTGGCGATCGCGCCGTCGCCGCGGTTCCAACGTCATGACTCGCGCATTGAACCGATACCTAGGTGGGAAGATGTCAGTTTGCGTTCATTCTGAAGAAACACCGCACGTTGTGAATTACGAGGGAATCTCTACGAGATGTCCCATCAATCAAGTCAAGTACACCACCTTACCTCCATGTCACCTCACCCAACAACAAGTACACATGACCACTCCTCCCTTACCATAAGTCCACTCTCTCTCCCCACTCACCATCCCTCCTTTACCCATTTTTCAATTTAACCCACCCCCATTTATTACAACACCACTCCACCCATCCCTTCCATCCATATCTTCCATCACTTCTCTCCCTCCCTCATTTTTCTCAAACCTCTCCAAGGAACCAAAAAAAATTCCATACGTTCCAAGCTCTCTCCCTCTCCAAGTGTGGCCCACTTTTCCATACTCTCACATCTCCCATCTCAACCGTTGGATCATCATCAACCACCATTGAAAGAGAAGGTAAGGAGCATACAAGCCTAAGGGAGCAAGGAGAAGGCCAACAAGGTGGGTGATCCACCGTTAAATTTCTTTTCTTAGGGCCACTTGTTGGTGGGACCCTTTTTTTGATGTATGAATTGTATCATGTGGGGCCTATAGTGGCGGGGCCCCACCATCACCGCCTTTTGTCTTTTGTCTTTTTCTCTATCTCTCTCTTTCTTTCTTTTCCCCTTGAATGTTGTGGACCCCACCAAATTATGCTAAATCCACTCCATCCATCAGACGGTGTGGTCTACCGCATTTCAGGTGAAACCCACCCTTCATATATACATATATATATATATGTAGTAGTATATTATAATATATTATTATAATATATATTAATATATATATATATATGTGCATGGTGGGCCACGTGCATATGGGACCCACCATGAGGTCTGTGTATGTGGGACCCACCATGAGGTCTGTGTATGTGGGACCCACCATGAGGTCGGTGTACCGTCCAGCGTCTCTGGACGCTGGACGTGAAGGACGAGCTAACCAAAAAAAAAAAATTGCTTTTGGGGTGGGCTGCTCATGCAGGCCTCACCTTGATGTTTGAGGCTGATCTACGCCGTCCATTCTATTCTCCAGATAATTTTAGGCGTTGAGCCAAATTTTTAAGATGATCCGATCATCAGGTGGGCCATACCATCTAAAACCATGTGAAGACATGCCAGAACATATAAAAGTACTCGGTGGGACCCACCTTGGATGCAACTGTAACTTGGTCTGGACAGTCAGCCAGGTGGGACACACATAATGAGTGGGCTGGATCACATCTCGGTGGGCCCCAATATAAAAAAAATAATTAAAAAAAAATATATTTTTACAACAACGACGGACGACGAGCATTGCTGCTGCTGTTGGCAATGGAAGACCTGGACGCCGCCCTGCGCTGCGCGTGTGCAGACGGTAGAGGCAGACCCACGGCTCCTGCCGTGGGCCCCACCATGATGTATGCGTGTCATCTATACGGTCCATCTATTTTGTCAGATCATTTTAAGGCATGAGCTCAAAAATGAGGTAGATCCTAATCTCAAGTGGACCACGTTACAGGAAAACAATGTTGATTTGGGGGCTCACCGTTTTCACCGTTTGATGGCAAATGAATATCACGGTGGGCCCTGGTCTGCGTGACCATGTGAACAGGTTTGATGGGAAAATAAATATTTTGGTGGGCCCCTACTCATTTGACCTTATCAACAGATTGGATAGGAAAATATACATTATGGTGGGCTTCACATGAGGCCCACTTGGATGTATATGGGCTCATGTACTTAGGCCCATCTTGATGTATTTTTAGACCCATTATTAAGGCCCACTTTGATACATATGGGCCCATGTGTGTAGGCCATCTTGATGTGTTTATGGGCCCGTTGTTGGGGCCTACCCTGATATATATTGGCCCACGTTATAAGGCCCATTTGAGGTATTTGTGGCCTATTGTTGAGGCCCACTTTGATATGTATATGGCCTATGTGATTAGGCCCATTTGATTCACACAAAGCTTATGCGATCGGGCTCATTTTAATGCATTCTCAGGCCCATGGATGATGGCCCATTGCAATGTACCTAAGGCCCATTGGTGAGGTTCATTGAGGTGGCCCACTTGATGAATATAAGGCTTATGAGATACGGCCCATTTCATGTATTTAGGGCCCAGTGGGATGTACCTAAGGTACATTGTAATGTGTGATTCCACCAGGATTTATTTAATGGTATTTGAGGTGAGCCGAGCCTTGGGGACAATGTTGGTTTGACGTCCATATTGTATGAGTAATGTTGGCTCGATGTCCGCATTATAACTCTCCCTAAGGCCACTGATAGGCCCGTATCTGTTGCCATCTAGGCCCATCTTCATTGAGAGGATAGTTTATTGCTTTATAACATGTTTAGTACAGTCCCATGATTCATGATCATACGCATCATATGTATGCTTGAGATGAGGAGTGTCTGATCATAGCATATGCCTTCGGGCAGACTGTTTACGGGCTCCCTGATAGGCGGAGTTGCCCTACATGAGCGCGTGCTTCACGCGGGATTGATGCATGTCTGGCAGTATGATTCATGCACTTGCATCTGTGTGATTGTGATATGCCCTAGCGACATCAGGGCCATATCCTCCACAGATATATCGTGGGTGGCTAGTTGGATACCGGAAAAATCTTGTTCTAAGCAATTGGGGCGCCATAGATATCCCTGGGTGAGAGTCCCTGAACCCGATGGTACCAGAGGATGACTCTAATGTCGAGACCGAGTGGATATATGAGCGCACGAGGGCCGAATACCATGAGGCCGCGTCTCCCACTGTGTCGTGGTCGGTTGGAAAGGAGTAGTGGCCTTACTCGCCCGAGAGTAGGGGGCATTACTAGGCTGAGTTTGACCAGCTCAAAAATGGGTTCGCTATCGACATGCCGGATAGATATTGGTTGACTATTGGCCAGACAGATACTGAGGTTTCTTATGCTCACTTGGACTGTGCTGCTTGGAGAGAGATAGTGCTATTTGGAGTGTATTAAACCCCGGTGATTATCCAGACTGAGAACCGTACTGATTCGATACTCTAGTGAGAAGTTGCTTTGGTATGAGGATTGGCATGCTTGACTTACATATTGCATCGCATGGCCTTGGTATGGCCGATAGCATTCACATCTTGTACTGCATAGCCTTGGTACGGCTGGTTGCATTTACGTACTCATCAGCATGATTTTGTATTACTCTGGCATTGCATTTTGAGCACGTTCGCACACACTTACACCGCCCTCTAAGCTTTCTATAAGCTTATGCACGATTGATGCGTGCAGGTGATGCCAGGACGCAGCTGTAGTCTCGCCGTAGTTGGAGCGTGCCACCGAGCTTTTGGAGTTTTGATATTACCACTATCTTGTTTTTCCCTTTATACACACTGTACTCAAAGTTTTTGTTCATAGTGGATTTTGTGATGGTGTTCTTGTGGTTATTGTTTGTGGGTTATGCTGTGGTTATGCTCATTACGAATCAAATTGATATTGGAAATTCTCCTTGTAGCATCCTAAGATCGGAACCTGGTATATGGGTGCTAGGAGCCGAGAATGGGGTACTACGGAGGCTATCGGCCCCGGATTCGGCCATCAGGAATTTTGTGAGCCCGGTCTCCGAGTTCAGGGCGTGACATCTAAGAATCTGCCGGATCGTGCAACTTTAAAATTTCTCAACCAATTTCCTTGCTTTGTCGAGGTAGGCGATCATTCTAGTTTCTTTGGCCTCGTACTCCGAAGAGATGTGGTTCACCACCAGTTGTGAATCACTTCGGACTTGAAGGGTTTGAACTCCCAGACTTGCTGCTAACCTCAACCCGGCTAACAATACCTCATATTCCGCTTCATTGTTTGATGCTTTGAACCCGAGCCTGATTGCGTATTGGATTGTCGTGGAATCGGGTGCAACCAGGACGATTCCGGTTCCTGCTCCCTTGACGTTGGATGACCCATCGACATAGAGAACCCATCCTGGATCCGTCTCGGCCTCTCGATTGTTCAGAGGGACGGGCGGAGTCATTTCGACCTCCGTGCTTAACTCCTCCGCGCTTGGGGTCGTAAACTCAGCAATGAAGTCAGCCACGACCTGACCCTTAATTGCCGTCCTTGGACGGAATTGGATGTCGAACTCTCCGAGCTCAATTGCCCACTTGGTCATCCTACCTGACACCTCGGGCCTTTGGAGAACTTGTCTTAGGGTAGAGTCGGTCAGTACGATGATGGAATAGGCCTGGAAATATGGCCGCAATCTCCGAGACGAGACAATAAGGCAGAGAGCCAGCTTTTCTAGGGACGGATATCTTGTGTCGACAGTTACCATGGCCTTACTCACATAATATACGAGGTATTGTCTGCCCCCAACTTCTCTGATCAGGGCCGAGCTAATGGCTGAGGTCGAGACCGCGAGGTAGAGAAATAGGGGCTCTCCTTCTTCGGGTTTAGATAACAGAGGGGGTGAACTTAAGTATTGTTTCAATTGCTGGAAGGCCTGTTCGCACTCTGGCATCCATTCTGCCTTCTTATGATCCTTTAACTGTTGAAAGAAGGGGAAGCATTTATCAGTTGGTCTGAAAATGAAGTGTCCGAGCGCAGCAACCCTTCCCGTGAGGCATTGTATTTCCTTTATAGTCTGAGGTGAGTTCATGTCGAGGAGAGCCTTAATCTTGTCAGGGTTGGCCTCGATTCCTCGCTGGCTAACTTGGAACCCAAGGAACTTTCTGGATTCGACTCCGAACACACATTTAGCAGGGTTCAATTTCATCCAGTATTCTCGGAGGACACTGAATGTATCTCCGAGGTCTGCAAGGTGATCGGATGCTTTGATACTTTTCACTAACATGTCGTCAACGTAGACCTCCATAGTGCGTCCAATCTGCTTAGCGAACATCTGATTTACCAATCTCTGATATGTTGCCCTAGCGTTCTTCAGGCCAAAAGGCATGACCCGGTAATAATAAAGCCCCTTGTCTGTGACAAAGGTGGTCTTCTGCCTATTTGGGGGATGCATGATGATCTGGTTATACCCGGAATAGGCATCCAGGAACGAGAGCAACTCATGTCCAGCGGTGCTGTCCACTAGTTGATCGATCAGGGGTAATGGGAAGCTATCCCTGGGACATGCCTTGTTTAGATCTGAGTAATCTACATAGATTTGCCACCTCTCGTTGGATTTTTTCACAAGCACCACATTTGCTATCCAGTCGGGGTAATATACTTCTTCTACGAAACCCTCATTGAGCAGGACAGAAACCTCCTCGGCAATAGCTTCATATCATTCAACGTCGAATGGCCTTCTCTTTTGCTTTACTGGCTTGTAGTCTGGATCCACATTTAGTCTGTGAACCATAACATCAGGAGAGATTCCTAGCATATCAGCGTGTGACCATGCGAAGACATCTCGGTGTTGCTTTAAGAAGGCCAACATCGCAGATCGGTGCTCGGGATTTAATGACGATCCGAGCTGAATAGTTTTGCTCGGATCATCTTCGTCGAGAGGCACCTTCTCTAGTTCTTCCATCGGTGAGTTCTCCACAGGTCCTTGGAGGTCCAAAGCGTTGATGGTGAGAGTTTGCTTGGCTGCTCCTTTTTTGACCGCTACGGCGTAACACCTTCGAGCTTCTTGTTGGTCGCCTCAGAGGTAACCGATTCCGCCTTCGGCCGGGAACTTCATCATCAGGTGATAGGTTGAAACGACCGCTCTCATTGCATTAAGGGAGGGTCGGCCCAGGATGACGTTATGTACTGATGGCAAATTGACAACCAAGAAATCCACCAAGACGGTGGCTTGATGTTGTCCTTCCCCCGCTGTAACCGGGAGGAAAATGGCTCCTTCGGAGATTACTCTTTCTCCAGCAAAGCCATGTAAGGGAGTTTTCACGGGTCGGAGTCACGACCGTGGAATTCCCATCCTTTCGAAGGCCTCAGAGTATATTACATCGGCCGAACTTCCTGTATCGACCAAAATGCGATACACCTTATGGTTCGCTATGGTCATGGTGACCACTAGTGCGTCATCATGCGGATGCTGGATTCTGCGTGCATTGTCTTCCGTGAAGGTTAGGCTGCATGGACTGACTCGGAGGTCCTTGCTCGGCTGCTCTACGAGATGAACGTAATGTTTCGGGTCGGACCTTCTGGAATGAGTCTTCCAGGCCCTGTTAGAATTTCCTCCCTTGGCAGAGCCCCCGAAAATTATGCGAATTTCAGTGAGCTCTTCCGCAGGGTTATTCAGCTGTTCTTGCAGTCGTTCTTCCTTCCGAGCGGACCTCTCCTTTTTGGTGTAATGTCGTATATGTCCCTTGCGGATGAGGGACTCAATTTCATCCTTGAGGTCTACGTAATCGTCCGTATTATGGCCGTGATCTCGGTGGAAACGGCAGAACTTACGCTTGTCTCGGTGCTCCGAATCAGCCCTCATGTAGACTGGCCAATTGAGCCGCTTATCTTCTCGAATGTCCAACAGGATCTGCTCGGCGGATGTATTGAGAGGAGTGTAGGAACGAAAATTTTCCTCCGGCTTCCGACTCGGTCGACGATCGCGGGGAGCGCGGTCGTTTGCTCCTTTGGACGGCTAGGATTCTTCGTTCCTAGGCCTCTTCCCTTTATTGGCCGGGTCGGTTACTTGTACCCCTTTACGAGCATTAGTGAACTCCTCGGCGTTGGTGTATTTCTGAGCTTTTGTTGCGAAGTCCGCAAATGTTTTCGGTGGGTTCTTTTCGATGGAGAAAGTAAACCGTCCTTCCTTTAGACCGCTGAGTATTGCGGCAAGCGCCATTTTATCATCGTAGTCTTTGACTTGTAGCGCTTCCTCGTTGAAATGGGCAACGTAATCTTTTAGTAATTCTTTCAACCCTTGCTTAATAGTAAGCAGGTGAGTATTGGGTTTTCGGCTTCTCTTACCGCTTATGAATTGAGTAAGTAATAGCCGACTTAATTCTGCGAAGGAGTCGACGGAGTTGGGCTTGAGCTGTCGATACCAACTCCGAGCGGATCTCGCAAGGGTTATTGAAAACCCTCTGCACATCATTGCATCCGTTACTGTCTGGATTTACATCCATGATCGGTAGGCTTCCAAATGCTCGGACGGGTCCCCGGTTCCCGAGTACTGAATGACAGGAGGAATCTGAAACCTCTGCGACATCACCTCCTCCATGATGGCGGAAGTGAAGGGAGGCTCGGTCTCTTCCATCATGGCTTGGACTGTAGTGGGAACCGTTGATAGCTGCTGCTTCTTTTCTAAAGTTTGTAGTTTTTCGTTGAATTCCGTGAACCGGGCTTTCCAGGGATTTTTATTCTTTACGACTATCTCTGGGGCATCTCCCATTTCAGGAGTCCTTCTCTCCCTCCTCCGCTCCAACCGATGACGGAGATTCGTAGGTGCTAGAGCCGAGGTGATCGAATGGTTCGTGGGCCCCCGAGTGGCGGTGTTCCGTGATGAGACTCTGACTTGCACAGGAGGATTCTGACCCGAGAACGGTACCCGAGATTGTTGGGGCGCCTCGTGCCTCACACTCCCTGGTGCAGAGTGAGTCTTTACGTATAGACTTACCGGCTCGGGATTAGGGTTCCCCTGACTTGGGTGCAGTTGTGGATCCCTTTGCTGCTTCATTCTATTCACTTCATCGTGCAAGGCCTGAATCTCACTCTGCATGGCTCGATACTTGCTCGCTCGGTTGCGAGAGTGCTGTGAAGGCCTTGGCCCGGATTCAGCATGAAGGGGTGAAGAAGATCGTGTTTGCTCATTTGGCTCTGGTTCCACAGCCACTGCTTTCTTCTTCCTCGCCATTGGATTTGAGAAACGGGAATTTGGCTTTTCGTATCGCTTCTCACAGACGGCGTCAAAAAATGTTGACGTCAAAATTTAGTCCGCTCTCCTCCTGATCTCGTCCGCTCAGTGCAATTACCGAGCCCTGAACCTGCGCACCAACAATGAACAAAGGAGACCCTGGCTCGGCCGGGGGACCCTCCGATGCTTAAGTCAGGACACAGGAATCTGGGTCTAATTGAAGAGTTGAGAGGAGAGTATTTGAAATTACGTACCTGTAGACATGGGGTGATGGGCTATTTATACCCAACGGCTGAATGGTCCAGGTCCGGCAATCTCGGCACGATCAGGGAGAGATTCCCTGATCGTGGAGATATGGCACGCGATCTGTAGATCGTGCGGCATGCCAAGCACGTAATATGCATAACCGGACAAATTTTTCGGCCACGTATAGTTATGACAGTTTCCTCATTTAACGCATGAAGCCCTAATGTCTACTCGGCCCGGCTTAACCAAAAAAGACATTTATGTAATTATCCTTGGTTCACATTTCATTGGACTCGGACGATACATAGGTCTGAATTGGTATCTTGGACGTGACCCCGTCGCGAAGGCTTTGCTATAGATAGAATTGGGTTTTGTGTCCGATCGGATAGCAGATTCCACCCCGACCTATAGTCCCGAGGTGAAGGTCTTTTGAATGTTGCGCCTCTACGAAATGGTCAAGTCGGATCGGACAAATGAGGCCTTGGACGTTGAGAATGCTAGTCGGGTCAGTTTGGCGCTCCGTGCTCGGATCTCAAGCAGGCTCGGATCTTCCTATAATAATATACATACCTTCTTTACCACCAGCCACACTTTTTTGAGTCATTTCATCAAATACTTGGTGAGCAACATCAATGTCAAAGTAATTGAGAAACCGAACTGGTTCGATTCGAGCTGGGTTCAATCCGAGTCGAGTCGAGCTGGGCCCAGCTCGAACTCCTTTCAGAGCTTAAGAAAAAGCTCGAACTCAACTTCAAACGGAGTCGAATAGAGCTTTTTCGAGTCGAGTAGGGACGCCACGCACGTGGAGCTAGCAAACAAAGTTCAAAAGGCGTGGTAGCTCCACGTGCACCCCTCCACTTGTTTTCCCAGGCCACGAGTTCCAAACTATCACTATCACGTGTGTTGAGCATTCGACCGTCAGTTGGGTGGAGTGGGACCCACCAAATAAATGATTTCGTTAAAATCCAACAGGCCTTGACTCGACTGGAGACTCGCGCTGAGTCGGAGTGTATTGGATCGACTCGCCTAAGTTGGGATTGACTCGGCTTGAGACTCACCCAATTTAGTCAAACCGAGTTTGAGTCGCAGAGTAGTCCCACTCTTTAAACCACGGTCCCGAATTAAATGCAGGTTGGACACACTCAGTTCTTAAAAGCAGCCCTAATTTTGGCAAAATGACGGGTAACATAAGTCTAGATAGGGTTTAACACCCAAATCCATGGCTCAACTGGCAGACTGAATGGAGATACCTCGTTTCAACACTTGATGCCCTGATATCTATCCCTAGCAGGGGTGGCTAACATGGAGTGTGTATACTGACATGGGTGTGTACTAACAAGCTAACCCTATAAAAAAAAAAAAAAGTCTAGATATATAGTGTTTACTATAGGTGGCCGGAAATACGAAAATAATATTAATATTGTCAATAGTACCATAGAGAACAAAAAATGCAGTGAAATATAACAGAAGTGATGATCTTTTTTATTGAAATTTAAGGAGTTATTAAAACACATATATTTACACATTTAGAAATAAAAATATTAAAAAATAATAAAGAATATATAACAAGTTTTCATTTACTGAGAACTTATAAACACGTGTTGTCTTAAGAAACCAGTTCAAGCATCCCTTTCATCCCATCCATCCAACCATCCATTCAACCATCCATCCAAATATTCATTCCATATTTCACAAAATAACAACATACAATATTTCATTAAGAAATCACTGATAATTGAAAAAGA
Source organism: Magnolia changhungtana (assembly GCA_030180095.1). Classification (NCBI taxonomy): domain Eukaryota; kingdom Viridiplantae; phylum Streptophyta; class Magnoliopsida; order Magnoliales; family Magnoliaceae; genus Magnolia; species Magnolia changhungtana. The sequence continues at coordinate 4,671,184 of JASAUF010000092.1, read as the reverse complement.
AATAAGCGATTGTGGTCTCAACATTGTCCTTATTGTAATAATAATGATGATATTGTGATATGATTGATGTTATCATCGATAATTCAAAAACTAGCATATAACAATGCACCCATAAAATTTTTTTTAAATGAACAGTTTTTTAATAAATATATTTTTGATGATATTAATACACTAATGATACTTAGCGATAGATTATCAATATTTGAAAATTTTGAGACAATTGTTATTATCATAATCGCCACCAGTATTCTTAGTATCATTGAGCTGAAGATAGAGATAACATCGGAGATATTTCGATGATACCAAGAAAACTTTAAACACTGGATCTAGGCAAGGCCGTCGATGAGCTGGGCCCAGGGCTCTTGGTCCTGACCGGCTTTGCAGTGGGTTCGGCTCAAAGGATGGGCCCAGGCCTAAAATTTAAGCCTAGTCATTAATCAAGCGAGCTTAAGTTGTGTATAAGAAGTGGGTAATAGGGAGGTATTTAGGTTTCAAGGGTAATTTTTGCTGTATATTAGTGTATGGTGAGCGACAACCACCGAGCAACCTAGATCTTGCACAAAAGTGGGTGGCCAGTTTGGGTTTAGACATTGCATAATCATCAAGGACTGGGCTTGGATGACCTCGGCCTTGCAAATTCACGGCCCCAGATCTAGAATTGTGACTGAGTCAATGGCCTGGGCCTAAGTCTGTCCTAGACAATGAACTATGCCTAAGCCCAGCTTCGTTCAATGATGAGACAAAACACAGGCCCAAGCCCAGCCCAAATGGTTACGTTCGGTCACCAACTTTTATGCAAGATCGTGGCTATTCATCAGATGTGCCCTCCCATGGTAGGCGGACCGGCCAAAAATCAGCCGGAACAAAAAGTTAGAGGGACCACAACACAAGATAGAGTTGGCAGGTGACACCCGACCAATGAAACTTTACCCACTGTTTGTGGGGCCTACCGTAACGTGTATATGACATCTAATCCATTCATCAGACAGGCACGACTAAGATGATGAAGGCACACATAAAAATCAGCCCATTAAAAAATCAAGGTGGGCCACGCTACCTGAGTTTAGAGGTTCAAGCACGATTTTACATCATTCACTTCATTTTGGCTAATCTAAATTGTGAATGGGTCTGATTTTTGGTTTGTACGGTGAACATAACTGGGAGAACATGACTTACAGGGTGGATCTGATGCACAATCAACGATGATATATTTGCAGTTTTATTATACATATAAGCATTTTTTATTGATTCTTATAATAATAGTGAGTTATAAGTGATATGATTTTTGGTTGATTTATTTAAGGTCATTATACCTTTATCATTAAAATTTTAAAAATCTAGTGATAGGATTATCTTCTTTTAATTAAGGTTTTGCACCATAACACGAGCTGGCTCATCTTGACCACCAAATGATGCATTAGATAAGGTTACTTATATTATACAAATAGCGGTCGTTCGAATATTTCGTTCATCTTATTTTCAAGAACTTCATTATTCCATAATGATAGATCAAATTTAATAAGTGGAATGCATAACTCATTTTTAAAACCAACATTCTTAAGACCAAAGAATTAGGTGAAAAGAAAATACCCAAATGTGAAAAGGTGGGTTTTAAGATTTTATTTAAAATGGTTGAATTACTTGTATAATAAGAATATTTGCATAACATGAAGAAATACTAATTATGGGTATTAATATGTTTTATTGATTACGATAACAACTTGAGGATTAAAAGTTCAACAATAATAAATCTTGTGAGAATTCTTCTAAATAAGGATGAATCTCAATTTTCGAAAACAAGTCCTTCCTCTCAGATATCATATCAGATAATCACTTGTTCTAAAAGCTCAAGCCATTAAAGGATGGCGTATGAATGTATATCAAGGAACTTTAACATTTGGTTTATGATTAATTATTAGTGTCTTTTCTATTTAAAGTTTAATCACTTCAGTTTAATAAGTAAAAATCAAGATAAACTACTTAATGCATAAGTAGTTTATCTCAAGTAACTTATGATTCAAATACCTTCTAAATGATATATACTTAAAGTAACTTATGATTCAAATACCTTCTAAATGATATATACCTAAATATAATCTTTGGCACCTATCTTACAAGAGAAGCCCTCATAAAACCTTATGCACCAGGTATGTAGTATCTTCTACCTTGTTCATATGTTTAGGCCCCTCGTTTTAAGGTATGAGACCAAAATTGAGGCAGATTCAAATCATAAGTAGATCATAAGAAAAATAAAAATAAAAAATGAAATGACAACAACGGTTGAAACTTTCCTAGGACCCACAATGATATTTATTTGCCATCCAACCTGTTTATTGGGTGACTCCGTGTAACGTCCTGGATTTTCACTGTTTTAGATTTCCAAAAATCCTTATAATTTTTTCATTATAATTAGCTTGCGTTGTTACTAACTGACCCTTTATACTCAATACGCGAGCGGTACCAATAAAGAACTACACAAATTTGATTAATCAACGGTAGAAAGTCAACGAATCCGCCTGATCACATAAGCATCGAGTATAACCTCATGATTTGTTCATATAGGGCACAAATCTAGCCGACCTATCACTGACTAATCAAGATGATCACAAATAAATTAAAGATCTACCCAAAGTTGAGACAACTAGGGGTCAGATCTTAATTAACAAACCAAACTGACCTAGCATCCTTTTAGCCTAAGAACCGACGGTTTAGAATGATTATAATTGAATCATCATTTTCACTAGTTGTGAATAAGCCACACTATGAACTTAGCTAATCCAAACTCTAATCATTGTGCATGAGAAATCTCGCTACCAAATTCACTCAAAAAATGCCCTGATTATTTAAACAAGCTCTAGACCACTCATTAGTGGACTACTAAACCCGAGGCTATAGAAATATGTTCGTCTTAGTGGGCTTGACGTTCACCGCGGGACATCGAGCTGAAAGCGCGTATCGAATCATTTAACTTGGACTCGCAAGTTGAGTGCTTAGGTTGTGTGAATACCTGATATGAAAATATAGAACTTAAGTGAAATAAGTCCATTTGTTCTTTTACAAAGTTATAACTTCAAGACTGTCAATTCATGACCAAAGTTGGGGTGCCGAGTAAAGACATTTTCCCATACATATATGTATACTTATAGATCCGATTGACGCTCGGTGACCGTCGATTTGGGTTAAGGCCTTTTCCGGTTGATCGGCATGTCCGATCATTGGATCGTCGCATCTAAACATATATCGCCTAGTGGGACACTTATCCCATAGCTTAAATTGACCCATACATCTCCCGGTGGGTCCCATTGGTTGAAAACAACCCCCTTCAGGGTTAGTATAATGAATAAAGGGTCATTGAGGCCATTTGTGCAACATCTGATAATATAAATACCATTTCATTTCACACCCCCTCTCCATACGAATTTACCCTATAAGAAAGAAAGAGAGAAAGAGAAGAAAAAGAAGAGAAAGGGAGAGGGAGAGCTTGAAAGTATGATGGTATGTGTACCTTCACCCTCACATCCCCCTTTATAGCCACCTTGCTACTCATGGATCCTTTATAGAGTTCTCTCGGCAGCAATTAGAGGTAAAAAAAAGAAGAAGATTATACTCTCTAATCTAGTATTTTGAGTTAGGTTTTCTAGTCCTTACAGTGGTTCGTATGATTATTTAGGATTTGGTGGATTTTTCCTATAACCCTAATCATATGAGCGCTTTAAGTCAGGCAAATTATTACAAAGGTGTGGACTATAAGTGCTTAGGTTGCGATTTATCAATGCTACTGCTCCAGTTAATGATTTATAATTGCTAATGTAGTATTTGCATGATAACTTATATATATATTTCAATTTATGTTCAATGAATTGTAAATTGTAGTATAGTGACACCTACGTATTCGATGAAATGCCTGAATGAGTAAATTATTGATTTTAATGATGGAATGTAAATCCAATCATCTTTAATGCTTGTTGATTTGATTTGATTAAGAGATAGGACTACAAGAGTAGTCTGTTTAGTCGGCAATTTTTCGGCTATGGGTTGACCAAATTAGGTTGGCCACCTCGGACATGTTCGATTGATCTGGGTCGAACACAGACAACCGACAATGGCTAGGCCACGCGGGGTGCTTACACACTCTATGCCGGTTACGCCAGTGTGCGCCCGTATCAACTGAAATTATCAAAAGAACCGAATAACCCTGTATATGTTAACCATGTATGATTACAACTATTTGAATCTGGGACACCCCCTTACCAATTGCAAATGTCTACTATTAACCATTACTATCGCAATCTTCAAGACTCGTGGGCCGGGCATGGTGGTATGGGACACCGTGTCCATGTTGTCGGCCTACGCTGAGGGGAGGAGCCTCCCCGTAGTGACCGCGAGCATTACTTTTATAACTTACCTTTCATATGTATTTAACTGGGAGTGATGAACCCAAACAGATCAGGGATTATAGGCGTATGACCGTTGTGGTCGTCCCGCGTCTAGTAATTTAGTTGAGACCAATGACTAAAAGGGAGGTATCTTAGCTTCCCTAAGCTACTGAATGAATACGTATAATTAATCACTCAGTTAACATAATCATTCACTGCATTGCATTAGCTTAGAATGTGGCGAAGCAAGCGTTGGAGTCGCTTGTTGAGGGAGTGTTGTATGGTGAGAGGGCATGTATCATTTCATAAACTCCATTATTTGCATTAATAAGAGTAATTAGGAAGTGATTGTTTTACATTGCTTTATCATTCTTGTGCTGGTAGACTTGATAACATGTGTAACCCATGCTTTATGAAACTAATGAGTTGATCACTCATTCCCACTTTAGGATGGTGTTTTAAAACACCGACTAGACGCTGATATAGATGCAGGGACCACCGAGGCCGATGCATTGGATCAGGCGGGCATGGATGAGGAGGAGTTCTCTTACTTCTAGCTTTCTAATAGACCGATGTAGGTTGCGCATTTCTCGACGGGGAGAGTCGAGCGATCGGGCTTAGCTAGATGACATATTTCCACATTTTTGTTGCTTTTCGAATTGTATATTGGACCCAGCTGGACCAATACTCTGGATAATCATACTATATGTGTTTCAATTTAATATTCTACTTTAATCGTATTTATTTCGAAGTATGATACACTGTTTAGTATAATCTTATACATGCTTAATTGCCTAATGTAGAAGTAACCGAGAAACCAGCTTCTGCAAAGCATAAGTGATGTCCGAAATCTCGGGAGTCGAGCTTTCCTCGACCCTCAAAATTTAGGGCATTACACTCCGACTTGGATGAAGGGAAACCACATTTCTTCATTGACGCAAGGATAACTACTCCGAATTAGAGCTGGGCATCAGACCGAGTCGGATCGGATTGGGTCCAACTTGACTCGGTCCAGATTCTACATGGTGTAACCCGAACTCAGACTGATCTGGGACCGAGTCTGGGTCATCTGAATCAAACCGATTCAAATTCCTTCTAGACTGACCCGATCCGAGTTTGACTCGGTTTTCAGATCAATATGAACGGTTCTGATTTTGATATAATATATATCAACGGTTCTGATTTTGATAAAGTGGGCCCATTTTGCCATAATAAAGAACACGTGTACAATATGAAAAGATTCCGACAACATATGAAGCAAAAGATTTTCTTCTTTGCATAACCTCCTGCAGATAAGGATTTTCGATAGAACAACATATGAAGCAAATGTTTTTTTTTTTTGCGCAACCTCCTACAGATAAGGATTTCCGATAGAACAGTTAATCATACGATTTTCTTCCTCCTTTCATCTCACTCATTTTCTGCTTGATTTCAGAGAAAAAATGGCGGATCAGCTCATGGACGACCAGATCTCTGAGTTCAAGGAGGCCTTTAGCTTGTTTGACAAGGACAGAGATGGTCAAATCCCTTTGATATTTGCTTTGCCCCTTTTTTCTGCTGGAAAATCGGATTGGACAAGGGTCGGATCGGTCCGGATAGACCACTATCCGAACTTGATTCGAAAAATAATCGGATTTGGATGGACGAAATCGAAACTGACCGATTCTAGCCATCGGTTCGGTTTGAAACAGGTCGGATCCACCGAATTGGGTCCAATATGCCCACCTCTACTCCGAATCCATGAAGCTTCTCTGGACTCCTCACAGAGACTTCTCGAATCCGCGAGGAAAGAAAGCAAGAAAATATAAATAAATTCTAATAAATTCAAATTTTAATTGATTAATAGATGAAATAAACAAGTTCACAACCCTTTAAATAAGGATACCAAATAATGAGAGAGATATCAGATGGACCAAAAGAAGGTGGACCGTAAATTGATCATAACTTTTGATCCAGGTATCGTTAGGACGCACTAGACCGAGTATAATTAACCGAAACAGCACGAGAACATGAGGATGAGTTCTTTTGAAGTGGAGGGGACTGATGTAGAGTGGGTCACAGACACTTTTATGTCCAAGATGGATTAGAGAAGGCCCAATCAGAGGCAGAAATCATCAAGACCATTAGAACCTTAAAATAGGCGTATCTCGCAAATCGGAATGACTTACTTGACGTCCCATAGATGATTTTGGGGTAGGACGAGCTACTTTAGCCAACCAACCAAGCCATGCTGGGTTCCCCATGCCGAATTTGCGAGATTCCATCATATCGATGGCTGAATTCCATGTTTAATTCCGTTTTTACTATTTATAGTAAATTTTAGTTTGATTATAACTCTTCATCCGTTGGGCTTTAGGAGTTGTGTCCAACATGAAAAGTGCTTAGAATAATTAGGAGAATCATGTGGTTAAGCCACACAGGACACTTACTATAAAAGTAAATTTACTATTTATAGTAAGTTACGAATTTTAGGGAGTTTTAGTTATAGTTCGCTTCTAATTTCTCTCTCATTGCTTGGTATCCCTATTTAAAGGGTTGTGAACTCGTTTATTTCATCTATTAATAAATTAAATTTCAAATTTATTAGAATTTATTTCTATTTTCTTACTTTCTTTCCTCGCGGATTTGAGAAGTCTTTGTGAGGAGTCCAGAGAAGCTCTGTGGATTTGGAGTAGATATCCTTAAGAAAGACAATGATCGACCTCATCACGTTCATCCATGCGTCAATTGGTATCCAAGCGAGGATTCTCCTTGGGCCAATGACAAACAACGAAAGTATGAACCAAAATCATGTGGATGGTGATCCAGGGATTCGTTATATTTCAGAAAGAATGAAAGCTTTCTGCCGAGGGAGTCAGTTGACCATGCAAGGGCTGCAGGCGACCATCAACTGTATTGCGGATGCGCTAATTCTGCCCCAAGCCCTAGGTGATGCTCAACTGCCCGTGGTTGTTGTACGACACAACCTCGATTTCCGTAGAGTACTACTAGTGGTGAATCGTAGGGCTATACTAGATAATGCGAGTTCTAGTGATGATAACCTTGATAACGGCTTTGCCCGACGACCAGTCCATGGAGGAGATCGTCTACATCGTGTTGAAAGAGACTATTGAGGTAGGGCTGAACTTAATGGATCATTATGTATAGAAGATTTCCTCAACTAGCTTGCCGAAGTAGAATGATATTTCGATTACATGGATGTACCCTAGCATAAAAATGTGAAATTGGTAGGCTTTAAATTAAAATTTAGTGCTTTTGTATGGTGGGAGCAATTACAACTCTCATGCGCCCAACTGAACAAGGCACTCATCTCATTATGATCATGGATTATAGGCCTTCTTCAATCATGATTCCTCCCTAGTGATTACGAGCATGTGTTGTTCCAGTGATTCCAAAATTGCCGATAGGGGAATCGAATCGTCACGGATTACACTAAAGAATTTTCGCGGTTGGCAACATGAAACAATCTGTCAGAAACATAATCACAAAAGGTAGCACGATTTATAGGTAGGTTACGATCAGCGATTCAGGACATGTAACAGTCAGGACCATGGATGAAGTAGTTCAATTGACAGGTATGGTAGAAAGGCAGCTTGCAAGAGTTCCTATTCAGCCTTACCCTTTAACTCGGCCCCCCATGACGGGTCGCACTCAGGATTTAGAACTGACACGGGGAAAAGAACTAGTAGCAAAACATCCTCAACTTTCTGCAACCAGTGGCCCATCTAGGCTTCAACACCCCACAACCCACTTGACCATTAACAAAGGAGGCACTAAAGGTGGGGCCATCGAAGAAGACCCTGGCTTTGATGAACATGAACAAGCCACTGAGGAAATAATAGATGGCGATGAATTGACGGGTGAGGATCATGGTGAATCTCTAGATGTGTGGCAATTACTTTGTGCCCCACGGAAGGAATTACATCCACAGCGACACAATATATTCCATACGTGGTGCACTGTTAATGGAAATGTCTGTGATGTGATCATAGATAGTGGTAGTAGCGAGAACATCATCTCGAGAGTACTGGTGGACAAGTTGCAGCTATCAACGACAAAACATCTTTCCCCGTATTCAATTGGCTGGATAAAAAAGGTAATCGAGACCAAAGTAACTGAACAATGCAGTATCTCGTTTTCAATTGGTTAAACTTATCAAGATCAGATACTTTGTGACATGGTAGACATGAAAGCATGCCATGTGTTACTCAGTTGACCATGGTAGTCAGACCGTGATGCAATCCACCAAGGACGAGACAATGTTTATGTCTTTGTTAAGGATGATTGAAAGATAATCATTGCCCCTATGATACTAGAGAAACACTCTGAAGCTTCTAAAGTGGAGGGGAGCTCCCTCTTGACCATTCGAGGTTTTGTGGAGGAATCCAAGGAAGCCGGTAAGGTATATGTTGTAGTGGTAAAGGGCGAAGAATCGAAACTCTTAAACAATCCTCCAAGTTTAAGGCTTTTCTTGAATAAATTTAAAGAAGTCTGACCCAAAGATTTACTCGATGGATTGCCCCCCACGAGGGACATCCAACATCACATAGGCCTTGTTCGTGGGGCTAGCTTGCCCAACCGCCCTCATTGTTAGGTAAGTCAGAAAGAATGTCAGATCTTAAAGGTAGGAGTGAAAGAATTGATGCATACTTGTCAAGTCAAGAAGAGCATGAGTACATGTATTGTGTCAACTCAAGAGCCTAATGCCAAGTACAATAAAAGAACTAATAAACATCGGCATCAAAAGTTATCTCAGAATCATGAACCAAGTCCCTTAAGTAACTTGAGGACGAGTTTTTTCTAGGTGGATAGGTCTGATGTAGAATGTGTGACAGATACATCCCTAGCATGGTTGGACCAAAAGAAGGTGGACCATAGATTGATCATAACTTTTGATTCGGGTATTGTTACGAAGCATCAGACTGAGTATCATGAACCGAAGCAGCACGAGAACTCGAGGATGAGTTCTTTTGAAGTGGAGGGGACTGATGTTGAGCCGGTCGCAAACACTTTCATGTCCAAGATGGATTAGAGAAGGCCCGATCAGAGGCAGAAATCATCAAGACCGTAAGAGCCTTAAAAAAAGCATATCTCACAAACCAGAATGAGTTTCTCGACGTACCATATATGATTTTGGGGTAGGATGAGCTACTTTAGCTAATCAACCCGGCTATGCCGGGTAGTTGCCCATGCCGAATTTGTGAGATTCCATTATATTGACAGCCGAATTCCATGTTTAATTTTATTTTTACTATTTATAATAAATTTTAGTTTAATTATAACTCTTCATGCATTGGACTTTGGAGTTGTGTCCAACACGAAAAGTGCTTAGAATAATTAAGAGAATAACGTGGTTAAGCCACACTGGACACTTAATATAGAAGTAATTCAGCACGTTGGGAAAGAAAACACTTGCTCAACTGGGGGTTGTAATTCAGCACGTGTGTGGCCTGGTCCATCCACATGCATTCACGTGCGCTAATATAAAACACGAGTGTGAGATCTGAACTTTCCATCAGCTGGGATACATGATTTAGATCTTCTGACCTAAAAAATAGGCCATGTCCCATCTCAGGTGGGCCGCACAATGTAAAACATATGGATGGCCGGCAAAAATTGCTTTAACCGTCCGTTTACTTTGTATATTGTGGGCCCACCCGATGACTGAAACATTGTACACGGAAAGACCAGATGTCGCACATGTATCTTCATATCGGAACGCCTCCCACGCGTGGATGGGACGCCATGCGCGTGTGGAGTTAGCAAACCTCAATTTCAAAAGGTACGGTAGCTGCACGTGCGACCCTCCACACTTTTACTCAAAGCTACGCGTTCCAAACTACCACGTGTGTCGGGCATTCGAGCGTCAATCAGGTGGGGTGGGACCCGTCAAATAAATGATGTCCAAAAATGCAACAGGCCCTGAGTCGAGTCAAGGTGACTGGCCTGCTTGGTTGCAATCGTTAAGTGGGCCCACAGTGCTTTTTGTTGCAGATTAGGTAATGTGGGCCCACCGTGATGTAGACAGAGAATCAAAATTGTGTATCTGGTGCCCAAACCATGCATACGTTTGGGCTGTGTGGGCTTCATATGTGAGGGCATTTAATGGACGGGTTGGATGGATCTCACATTGCATGATGGACCCCACATAACTCAAAACATGTGATAATTACAAACATATGTTCAACCGTGCTTATATTAAATAAAAAGTGAATATGACAAATAAGTCATTTTAAAACAAGAGTTAGGGGTCATGCCTGTGAAGTGTTCAAGTAGAAATTTGTTTACAGGTAATTATATTATAGGGTTGTTTGGATTGGTATATTTGCCCGTAATCATATAACAGGCAGTAGTTGATTACATAGCTGTAATTTGAAACATCAGAAATAGTTATGTTTGGCATTAGAGTTAAATGGATTCAGAGAACAACTATAAATTTTGAAAAATTTTAAAGCAGGAAGAGTCATGGATTATTTTCCAATGGCTAAAAGAACCTAAGATGAAAGAAGAAGATGAAGAAGAGAAATAAGACAAACATCTTTCTCTCTATATATTACTTTCGTTAGGTTGAAATTTCTTATACGTTGAGATGTTGCCAAACTTTAGTGCTATGTTTGAATTAGTGAGCCTATTTCTGTGACCCACTATATGATTTATTTACAGTAAATATCGGCTGCAGATTTTATTAATTTGGATTTATCCCAATAATTTATTTTATGTGAGATTTATCACTCCAAAATCTGTTACAAGTGAATATCTAAATACTGGTTGTAAACATATTTCAAGTTATTCAAATAAAGATAAATATTTCCCTACAATCCAAGATATGGTATGAGTAACTAAATAAGTTATCTACGTGCATAAAATTATTTTCTTATAATCAAATTACAACTCTTTTTTTTTTATTTTTTTTATTTTTTTTTAATTTTTTTAACTTTTTTTAATTTTTTAATTTATTATTATTATTTTTTTTTTACACACACACCCTACACTCTCACACTAGTGGAATTTCACTACTTATGGGTACTCAAAACCCTCCACCGGGTGTTGAAACTCTTGAGAGTCTGCCAGCTGAGCAAGAGTAAGGACCACACGTGAACACTTTACATATATTACAACTTCATGACCTTCAAGTAAAAAGTCTTATTATAATAATATTAAATTGGATAAGAGATGCCAAACAGGCTTGTGCCAGTGAACCAAACCTGGTACAACTGAGCTTGAATCGAGTTGGCAGAGTCTCTGAGTCGCAACAGACCAGTTCTCTTAAAAGTTAAAACCTGAAGCCAGTTGCTTACAACTCAGCAATCTATAGTGTGCTGAATAAACAGTGGGGCCCATCATAGTGTATGTCTTATCCACACCCTCCATCCGTTTTAACAGCTCATGTTAAGGTGTAAGCCCAAAATTGAAGCATATCCGAAGCTAAAACTGACCACACCACAGTAAACGGTGGGAATAATGACATCAACCGTTGAAACCTAACTACGGCCCACTGGGATGTTTATTTGTCATCCAACCTGTTTATAAGGTCACACAGACATAGATTAAGCTAAAACACAAATAAGCTTGATCCAAAAATTCTCTGGCCTCAAGAAGTTTTCAATGGTAGGGATTCAACTCCACTGTTTCCCATGGTGTGGTCAGCTTAGCTTTGTATATACTTCAATTTTTGGCTAATGCCTAAAATGAGATGGAAAAAACGGATGAACGGCATGGATAAGACACACATATTAAGGTGGACCCCACAGAGTGAGCTCGGTTAATCAGCAGGTAATTTGACGGATTGCCTGTGACCCTCTTTGCCCAGGGCTGTGTGGGATCCAGAGATGTCCCTGACAAATCAATTCTGTCCATCTGTTTTAAAAGACCACAGTAGGAAAGGATTCTAAAAATCAGGCAGATAAAAGACTCAGGTGGGCCACACCATCAAAACAATGGGAATAATAACGTTCACCATTGAAACCTTCCTGGAGCGGTCCATGATGTTTATATGCCATCCAAACCCTTCATAGAATTATTACCACTCAGATAAACCGTACGAACAAATATCATCTTCAAAGAAACCTTCTGCCATCGCCAAGCGTTCAATCTACACTGTTTCGTGTGGTATTGCCCACACGAGTTTTGGATCTGCCTGATTTTTAAAGTCCTGCCCTATTGTGGTATTTCAAAACAGATGGACGGAGTGGATTTGTCACGGACATCTCTATGGACCCCACACAGCTTCACAGGCAATCTGCTCCCCTCAAAACCATGGTCCTAGGACTAACCTGCATCAGTGCCGGTTGGACCCACTTGATACTGAAAAACAACCCGAGTTTTGACAAAATGATGAGACCGATGGTTCTACGCAGGGCTTCAATGAGCTGGACCCGTCTGGTTTTTGGGTCTGTTCCACTTTTTGATGGGCTTGGCAGGAATACTTGGGCCAAAGGCTAGGCTCGAGCCCAAAATTTAAGCCTAGTAATTAATTAGGTGGGTGCGAGTTGTGTCTTAGAGCTGGCAATCTCAGCACATTTAGGTTTGAAGGGCATTAAAAAAAAAAAAAAAACCGTATATCAGTACACGATGGGCCACACGTAATGAACAGCCTAGGTCTTGCATGAAAATGGGTGGTCAAATCGGGTTTAAATATTGCATAATCGTCAAGGACTGGGCTTGGACGGACCTCGGCCTGCCAATTCACAGCCCCAGATCTATGATTGCCTGGGCCTAGGTCTGTCTAACCCTAACCACAATGAAAAACCTAGGCCCAAGTCCATCCTGGTTCAATGACGGAACAAAGCACAGGCCCAAGCCCAGATTGACATGGTTATGCCTAGCTTGTGTGTGGTCTGGTCACCGACATTGATACAAGATCTTGGCTGTTCATTACAGGGTACCACCATGCATCTTTATTAGAAAGAGGTGGGTCACGTTGTACCAGTACTGGGCTTTCAGTGGGCCGAAAAGTTGGGAGAGGACACATAACGGAGAAGACCTTTCACTTGTTTGTGGGCCCCACCATGATGTGTATATGAAATATAATCCATTCATCAGATGTGTATGACTAGGACGATGAAGGTACATGAAAAATAATCATCCGATAAAATAAACTAGGTAGGTTACACCACGTGAATTTAAAGGTCTCATTCCCTGCGTTTTGGTCCATCTAAATTTTGAATGGGTCTGATTTTTGGTTTGTACGGTGAACAAGAGCGGGAGGTTATAATGTACGGGTGGATCAGATGCACAATTGACTTGGGCCCCACAGCAATCTGAGCCCAGCCCAACTAATAATAGGCTTGAATTTTAGACATGGCCCATCATAGAAGGCCCACTTCGAAATTGGGAAAAACTAGGGCTGAAAGTTGGGGCGGGTTTAACCCGAACGACCCGTGACCGACTTGATATTGGGTTGGGCTTGGGCAAGATGTAACGGGTTTAGTATCGGGCTTGGGCCATGCAAACACCAACCCGATAAAACTTAGGTTGGGCTCAGGTTGAGGTCTCGGGTTGCCTGACCTAACCCGAACTTGATCAATATATAAGTTTCTTATATATTAATTATAATTGTGAGTGCAGATCGTCTGTGTTGAAGGCACAAGAAATTCCAATGTCATTGAGTTTCATTGGTCCACGTCATTTCCAATCACTCAAGCTAACAAGATACGCTATATTTCTCCCTCAAATAGATTGCTTGATACATAATACGGCTTTTAAAGGACTAGTTGTCGTATATTTTAACTTGTTTGTGTACAAAAAATGAACATCTTTACTATAAGTAACGAATAAAACTATATGTACAAAAAATAAGACGTGTATTGAAAATATAATAGGCTAATGTAATAATGAAAATATTAATATATATCTACCCGACCAACTTAGCCAACCGGACCAAGCCCACTTGAGTTGGGCTTGGGTTGAGAATTCCCAACTCGAGTTGGGTTAGGGTTGAGGCATAGGAACCTTGGGTTGGGCTAGGGTTGAGCACCAAGCCCGACTTTCAGCCCCAGGGACAACCCATTGATATTGACGGCCCGTGGATCCCATCTAATACACGGTTTTATGTGCACACATGTTGGCACGTGTCACTGCTTGCATACAAGTTTACTGTTTAATGCTTCTGAAATGGACCATGATGTTGAAACAAATGGATAATGGATGGTTAACAAAAAAGTTATTATTATTATTATTTTTTAGGGCCATCCATTTGTTTCATAAACTATAGCTCAACGGACCAAAGGACAGGCCCAATTTTTATTTTTATTTGTTAAGGTCATCTAGATAGTGGGGCACATATGATGGACGGCTTGGATCTCGCAGGTGACTCCTAACTTGGCACCTGCGATGAACCATTATCTAACAGTATTGCTGATCAGAACTTCATAAGTCGATCTTCAATTTTTGGACGGTCAAGAAAAGTTGGAGCAATATTTCAGGAGTTCATTAGTCGTGAATTCCGCCACACAAAACACGTATGACAAGCTATAACTTTTTAGTGATCCAATTCAAATTGTAACACTCCTGTCGTCGAGATAGAGCAACGTTCCGTTATGGTTCATCTGATTGTCCATTCAGCTAACTATTGAGTGTGCACAATACTAGGTAATTGGTGGAAGTTGGGGCTTTTCCTCCAATTAATTCTTTTTTGCTTTGAACATTAAAGACATTCGAAAGTGGAATAATTGTATGGCCGAATGCAATGGATAGAAGATGGATGTGGAGATACGCGATACTCACCATTAAAACGGAAGCACTAACCCGACTGAGAGCAGTAGGGCGCTTCACAGAGTGGCGTGCTGATGAGTGAGGTGATAGTAATGCCAGAAATTAGAATTACTGTCGGCCCAACATATGAGTGTAGGTAGGTGATTCCTAAAGCTATGGTCTTCCTTCAAATTCAGCACACACATACACATGCAGATGGAAGGGAATTACAGCCATTGGCTATAGCTAAGAGTCAGTCTAACGTGATCGTAGGGAAAAACTAGATTAGACTACTCTTATAGATTACGTTAAGATACACATATTACGTTGGTTGATTTGTCTGTGTTGGATAAAGCTTGATTGAATTGGATTCAGGGTTCTCTTCGTATCTGCCTCTACTATTTATAGCCTTCCCCAAAAGAGGTGTGACAATAACGGTTATCCACGTGGCACCTTCGCGTGTAACCGGCTAAGAAAAAACGGTTACCGTTTTCTCTATTATGATTTTAGTTTTGCTGAACACATAGAGTGCGCTTTAGTCATGACGTGTGTCGAATGGTTCCTCATTCTTATTTGGAGATTGTGTAAACACAAAGCTTCTCGAAGATGCAAACCACCCTTCGTATATCTGGTGCATACCCTAAAGATATTAAATATGCCATGTGGCTCCATCTACGCCGTTGATTCGGTTTTGCCAGATTTTGGTATGAACACTGCCCCCTCACGTTTATTGTTATTCGGCAAATAGATTGCAAGAAACGTGAAATCATTTTCGGTCTTCCGCCACGAGGGGTATTTACACTCATTCAAACTTTCAAATGGCATCTTTGTCATTTCATTCTTTCCGTAGACTTGCCATGCCTCAGTCGGAGAAGATATTGCCATATCACTGTGGAAACTTTTTCCTCGAGGACCACTCCTGCCATCATTTGGTCATTAATGCCGCGCATGCGCGAAAGCTATATATTATCCGGTTTTCCTTTCCTTTTGTTTTCATCTTTACGAATTCCTGGAACAAAAAACTTCATCTTTCAACTTACCATTTCCTTTTGCTTGTATTCATGGCTCCCAAAAGATTTGTAACTTCGTCTTTATCTTCCCATCTTATGACTTTGCTGGCACTGCTTCATGAATCAGCTCAGTCAGAGATAATTTTCAAATCCAAGTTTGATTTCAAAGTCTACTTGAGTCCCGTGTTTCCTCCTGATGTTTCCTTAGATTTCTCAGGCATGTTTTCACATTTCTCGACTGATACAAGGGAACATTTCTTATTCAGTCGTAAATCTTTTGATTGGACTATTTGAAACTCAATGAATCTTTTAGATTATGGCCCAAATACTGTAAAAAATGAGTTGAATGGTATCAACGAGCCAATCTCGAATGCATATAGTTTTGGGATAAGCTTGACATTACCACATGCATCCACATGTCCACTTGTCACATAGAACCTCTTCTAGCTCTTCTCGTTGCTGTTGCATTTTTTGGAGTCGTACCACTAACTCCTTTCATTTCAAAGGTGGTCCGATGAGTCCTACCATTATGGACGTATGTGCCTTGACAAGCATATCTCCGATTGACTTTTAATTTTACCCAGTATATCTTCTCGACGATCATGATCACCCATACTTTAGTCATGCCAATATCCGCAACTCCTACAGTCATTTTATGAAAAAGGAAGTTAAAACCAAAGGTGAAGTTTCTCATCAGGAACATTGTTCATTCTTTATGATGCGGATTTGTCGATTTCTTTGTTGTGTTTCTTCTAATCAAATAACTAAGGAATATTAGTTTGGTCGAAACCTTAATTTCTAGCCATAGAGTAGCATTGGCTCCATTTCTCCTTTCTCATTTGTATCGAAGTCTTTATAACCTATAATCTAAAGGTCCTCATCTAGTTGGGGGCCCCTTTTGGGGGCTTTAACTCTGGCTCAGTGAGTATTTTTCTAGTCTCAGTGAAGAAATCTCTAAGCCCATGGGTCAATTCCTTTTTATGGAATGCGTAGGATTTCTATTTCCATCAAACCCTATACCTTTATAAAGAGTCTTGAATTCTTTTATACACTTCCATTCGATCACCATGACTAGGAATTTTGTCCCTTCATGGGAAGACATATCAAGGGTGCGCTTGATGTCACCTTCGATGGGACTTCGATGGCATTGACGATTTGTCGATGGCATCGAGCACCTTCGACGACATCGAGTAAACATCAAAATGTTCCAACGATAAAACATGGACTTTTTCGATAGCATCAACATTTGCTCGATGGCATCGACGACCCTATAGCATCAATCTTCATTTTTCATAATTCCTTTTCCTCATCTCTAATTCTGCCTTGCATCCTAGCTCTACCATTGCTTCTCATGTACACTCCGTCTTCCTTTTACGCCTTCGTCAAGGCCAGAGAAGCTTCACTTAACTCGAACTTTTCTGTGGGACCCACCTTAGTGAGCATGTAAACTAGATTCACACTTGTGCGAATTTTCTCTAGAGTCACGCCTCTTTCCTCAAGTATTTAATGAATAAAATGATGATGCACATCAATATGATAAAATGATGACGCACATCAATATATTTATTACGTGAGTGATAAACTGAATTTGTAGCCAAATTGATTACGCTTTCACTGTCATAATTAACTAGCATGACCTTCTGCTGAAGTCTCAACTGATTTATCATCCCCATTAACCAAATACCTTCCTTGAATGCTTTTGTCACCACCATATACTTAGCTTTAGTTGTAAAAAGAGTCACCACAAATTGAAGCTTCAACATCCAACTGATCGCTCCACCCGCTAGCACAAACGAATAATCAGAAGTCGACCTTCTATTATCCACATTGCCCGTGTAATCAGAATCCACATAACCTACTAACTTGGCCACTGATTTCTCAAAAAGATAAGACGTAGTCATGCGTACCTCGAATGTATCGAAGTAGTCATTTTATTGTCTCCTAGTGTTGCTTACCTGGGTTAGACATGTATCTATTAACAACATCCATCGCATGTGAAATAATCGATCTCGTACAGACCATGACATATATCAAGCTGCCAATTGCACTCGAATAAGGCACACGAGACATGCATGTCTTGCTTTTCTTCATCTAATTTTGAACACTGTTATGAAGATATCTCGAAGTGAGCCGCATGAGGAATGTTGACCAGCTTTGCCTTATCCATCCCATACTTCATAAATACATTCTCAAGGTATTCAACCTGAGATAACCAAAGCCTGCTCCTCTTCATGTATCTGTGTATATCAATGTCGAGAACCCTCATTATAGCCTACTAATCTTTCATTTCGAATGTCCTTAATAACTGAGTCTTGAGTAAGTTGATCTTAGACATGTTGTGACTGGCGATACGCATGTCATTGACGTACAAAATCAGGATAATGAATTTCTTATCCTTCAGTGTCTTGTAATAGACATAATGATCATATTCACTCTTAGTAAACTTCTAAATCACCATGAAAAAATTAAACTTTTTATACCATTGTCTATGCAACTATTTTAGGTCATACAATGACTTCTTCAACCTACAAACCTTATCCTCTGCTCCTTATATTTCGTAACCTTTTAGTTATTTTATGTAGATCTACTTTTCCAATTTTCCACGTAGGAAGGCAATCTTCACATTCATCTGCTCCAGCTTGACATCGTATTGGGCAACCAGCGCCAATATGAATCGGATAGATACTTAACTTCAGTATCAATATCTCAATGAGGTCGATACCTTCTCTTTGAACATAACCCTTCGCTAATAACCTTGCCTTGTACCTATCATTTTTTTTAAAAGATCCACTTGCACCCGATCACTTTATGGCCGACGGAAAGCTCCCCTATCGCCCATGTCTAGTTCTTATATAAGGAGTCCATCTCATCATCCATCACAACTTCCTACTTTTTAGCATTTGGCTTATTAAAAACCTACAAAAGAGTAGACGGATCCCCCTCATATATAATGAGGGTAAATGTGACATTTAAATCATCCCCGTATCTCGCCGGTAACATGCGATCCCTTGGCAGATTCCTTCTCACAAGTGGCTATCCCACCTACTCATGTACCTCTGTTTGCGTACCTATATCTACTTGTATCTCATTTATGTCTAACTAAACGTCCACAACCAACTTTTCTGGTTCTTTGTGCTCATCTTTCCGGAGCAAGGATCCTTCATCAAATTTGACGTCACAACTAATGATGATTTTTCATGTGACCTAGTCGTACAACATGTATACTTTCACACTACCACTATATCCAACAAGATATATTTATTAACCCTTTGGTCCAACTAATCTCTTTCAACTGATGGTACATGAGAGTAAGCATCGTAATCAAATACACACAGTCCCGAATAGTCTACCTATTGACCACTCCACACTTCCTCTGAAATTTTACATTTAATAACTGTTAAAGGGGATTGATTCACCAAGTGACAAGTCGTGTCAACGACCTTAGTCCATAATTTTTTGCCCAACTCAACATTATTAATCATGCATCAGGCCCTCTCCAAGAGAGTTTGATTCATCTACTTAGCCACACCGTTTTTCTCTGATGTGTGGCGCATTTTTGTTATGCTTCACGATTCTTTCATCTTTGCAATACCGATTGAACTCCCTAGAAGCGAATTCCTTATCGTTATCTATCCTCAACACTTTTACCTTTCGCCCTGTTTGTTTTTCCTCTATCACCTTCTACTGCTTAACGTTGGCGAAAATGTCGAATTTATTCTTTATAAAATAAACCCACACTTTCCTAAAATAGTTGTCAACGAAGGTGACAAACCATGACGACCCTCCACTAGAAACCACAAGCGCCACCCCCATACATTAGAATGCACATAATCAAGAATACCCTTATAAATATGTTTAATAGACTTAAAAGATAAACTTGAATGTTTACCATATGCACAATTCTTGCATATATTAAAATCAATAAGTTTAAAAAATGGAATTAAATAACGGTCAGAAAATACCTTCATACCCCGCCTGCTCATGTGGTCCAAACGTGCATACCACATATGTGCATATGTGGAATCCTTTATAGACACCGCAACTCCACCCGATGAAGTACTTCCAGTTAACTGTAAATATTTCTATTCCTTTGTGCCTTTATAACTATGAATACCCCCTTTGAAATTTTAAGGACATGATCGAACTCGGTGAATCTACACCCAAGTACCTCGAATGTTCCTAGATATATCAGACTCTTCCTCAAATCAGGAATGTGTCTCACCTTGGTTAAGATACAATCCATGCCATCAAACATCTCAATGCGCACCGATCCAATACCAACTACTTTACATCCATTTTCATTGCTCATGAAGACCTAGCCACCATTGCACTAATTGTAACTGGTGAACCAACTCTAATGAGGGGTCATGTGGTATGAAGCCCCGTATCTAAAATTCATTCTTCGTCGAAGTACCCGGATCATGATGCAGTCAGCATGTCACTACCGTTCATCTCCTCACTGGATTCCGTTGTATTAGCTTCCCTGGAAGAACCCTCTGAATTCTCTTTTCATACCTTAGGATTTGTGCAATCCTTTTTCATGTGCCAAGACATCCCACAATTCTAGCTCTTCAACTTGCCTTTTCCATTGCGCTTGGATTTGGACATCGATCGAGAAGATCCATTGTCCCGCTCAGAATTTTTCCCCCTCGTTACCCGTGCATTTGTAGAGGCACCTACATCACCGTTTTTCTTTCTCATCGCCTTCGACTAAAGGACTGGGATAATGGTTTTGACATTAATGGTTGATCTACTGATGCATAACGAGTCCTTAAATGATTTATACGAAGTCAGGAGAGAATTCAACAAGATGCATACTTGATCCTCGTCTTTCATAATTTCCTCTACATTTAACAATTTACAAATTTACTTTTTGATGTTACTAATGTGGGCCTCAACATCAGCCCCATTTTTCATCTTCAGATTGAATAACTGAAGCTTAAAGTACAAGTGACTATCAAGAGATATTTTCGTATAGATGTTCTCTAACTTCACTGATGTACTCGCTGCAATTTTCTCTCTCATGACATTATAGAAGACTTCATTCGTTAAGCATAATTGGATAGAGGTTCTTGTTAAAAATTCATCTGTGATATAATGGAATTACAACGGTTGTGCGTGTGGAAGCTTAGCGGAGCTAAGGAATGAAGGCTATGTCCTTGAGGGGGTGATTAGGACCAATTAAAATTTACTTCTTTTAAACCCAATTGCCTGCTTATGCTAACATGTGAATTAAGTTAAATAAAATCAATTAACTTTAAAACTTCTAAGTCAATAGAGAGTCTAATCACATAGACTACAAATAATATGTCAATTAAGCAACAAGTCTATAAACATGATAGTGTACATGTGTATGGGGGATGTGCTAACTATCAAGTTTTAGTATTAATCTAATCATACATGCACATAATTAAGTATTCAATCACATAAACATAATTAAACAAGTACGTAAATGATAATTCTAAACACAAGCATGTATAATGGTTTGGTTTTCCTACTCCACTTCTGGTGGAAGCACTCAACCCATGAGTGTACTAGATTTCATTATTAGAGGTTTTAAATTAGGTTAACCTCTAACATTTACAATCTCATATAAGGAAGGACTCCCGCAGGAGACTTTGTGTGATTTTCTATAGGCTCACCATAAACCTCAGTCCTACACAAGAGCCTACTGACATATAGTCCTGTTGGATGCTCCCTTAGGAGACTTTAGTTGGTTTTCTATAGGCTCACCAACAACCACGATCCTAGTCCAAGGACCGACGTTTACTCGGGCTGGAGGCTTCACGAAGACTAACATGTATGCTCCCATGTCCTGTAGCCTATGCAAGGACTTGATTTAAGCCATACACAAGAAATAAGGTCCTACACAAAAACTTATGTTTTAGGCCTTACATAAGAGCCAAGGTCTCACATAAGAACCTAATCGAGTTTGAGTTTACCCTCAATCCTGCATAAGCAAAGAAAGTATACAGACTCTTACACTTAACAACTTGTTTACTGTTTTGTAGCATTGCCTCGGGTTACTTGATTGATACTCTTTCATACTTTAATTAGCTCCCCTTTGCTCCCCTGATTATGATGTCGATTCTTTGCCAAGGATCAAGCTTTAAGATCAAATACCTTGCATGTAATACTCCTTTGAGGTGACCAAGGTGATGAGAGGTTGGTTGAATCTCCTATAACTAATGAAAAGTTATAATTCCTAAAGGATACACCTAGATAAGCTTTTTTTAGAGGATTTAGACAATGGTATGCTTATAGAGGTTAAGTCTAAACTCTAGAAAATAGATAAGTTCAAACACATCTTCAAAGTAGAGGTTAAAATCCTTATTAAAGTGTTAATTTGGAAGAAGATGACTTAGAACTCTTTGTTTTAGAGGCTTGGGATATGGATATGATCATAGATTCACCTAAGCTTCTATTGCACCAAAATCTTATCAAAATGCCTAAGAACCGAATGCCCTTTATAAGAAGTTCAAATTCCAACGATCAGAAAATGAGTAGATAATGGCTCTGTCGATGCCATCGATAGGTCTTCGATGCCATCAATGTGACCTTTAATGTCATTAAAGGGTACTTCGATACCATCAAGAAAATCAGTAATATGATATATTTCTTAGTGGACATATTTGAGTTACCTTTCGATGTCATCGAGTAGTCTTCGATGCCATCAAAGGAGACCTCAATACCATTAAGAAAATCATATTAAATGATCAATTCTTGCTGGGCATATCTAACTTCTTGTTCGATGCCATCGAGGGAATATTTGATGCCATCAAAGACCCCTCGAGGTCTGATCAATAGTACTGAGCACCACTCGAAAACTACTGTTTTAGGCATATATTTTCATAGCAACTTCACACCTCTTTTAGCCTTGATTATTATACTCCAATTAGGTTTCTAAGGTTAAGGGATGATCAACTAGGTTTACCTATTAACCCACAATCATCTAGAGGTTCTAAGATTGTTTTAGGTTAAGAGTTAGGGTCACCAAGGCACCTCATTTATCTGTTCTTTGCTCCTTAATGCTTTTATACTCTTGTGTCTTTGGTCATCAACTTCCAAAGGCTCAACTGACTATATTACACGAGGACTCACGTGATTGATAAACAAGATGCACAAATCAGTGCACTAACACTCGCTTTCTTATCCATCTTGTTCCATTCATCATCTATCATAGATTCTGGTCACTTTTTAAGGAGAGCATCGTCCAATCCTTGTTGAATTAGGAGACCGGTCATTTTAACCTTCTATAATTCAAAATTATCTTTCCCGGAATATTTTTCTGCATTGAACTTTGGATTAAATGCCATTGATATGATGCTTTCAGATTCAATCTACTTCCTAACATGAACTCATATACCACTTGTTAGGGAATCGGGAAAGCACACAGAGATTAATCAAGTAAAGTACTCCAATCGCACAATCAGTTCAAACATAAACAAGCAAAAATTTACGTGGAAAAACCCTTGCGGGAAAAAAAACCTCTGCACAAAGCAACGGTAATGCACTATAAAAGCAAAAAATTATAAGAGACAGAGATTACCGATTTGAATAAGCCTAAATATTCCTCATAAACCAAGCTATGCCCTTGAATCCTTTAGGAACGAAATTAGAAAACCTAGAATATCTTTTACTATCCAAATCTCAATTACACTTGATATATATAGTATCATATAGTATCATAATTGGAATACAAAACAAATCCCATACTTATGCATTTCTACACACGCGCTGGATGTCACCTTCAATGGGACTTCAATGCCATTGATGATCTGTCGATGGCATCGAGTAAAACATCAAAACGCTCTAGCGATAAAATATGAATTTTTTGAATTTTTTCGATGCCATTGAAGATCTGTCAATGGCATCGACATCTGCTCAATAACTTTGAGTGGTCTGTCAATGGCATCAATAGACCTTGTTGTTTACAATTTAAGACATCAACAACATATATTACCATAAAAATAGTAATTTTATAAATGAGTAATAATCACTTACTCCCTGAGTTGTGTGGTAACATCACCTACACTATAAGAATGACATTCCTACCCTTGTTTATTTTACTTAGACATCACCGTAAAAGTATTAGTTTTATAATGTAAAAATATATTGATTACAACTTTCATTACATATTGACTCTATAAGTATATTCAATTCTTTATTTATGTGTTTGCACTCATTTTTTATGCCCTGACTTGGCCCAATAAGAAACTGCCACATGGTGCCATTATGTGTTTAGCGCACACCAGATGCATACTTGCACTCGAGATCTTCAGTTGATTTTCCCTCAATGTTATGCATTTCACTATTAATGTGATGGCATAAACCTTTTTGCGTGCCTTTGAAAAGGGTGAATCATCACATACCACATATCCACAATCAACACCTCTTGGTGACCTCTAGCCCAATTCATCCAATAGACCGTCATTAGAGACATAAAGTGGTCAAGATTAATTTGCATTTAGCCCCAGACATAGCCGCCTTAATTAAAGGAATCTTAACAAATCTAGGCTAGGTCCCTGAAAACCTGATGATGGATCATCTAGAGAAGAAGATCCAACAAGGCAGGGAGTTCGAATCTAATTGGAGCCCTTATTCCCAATCCAAGTCGTTAGTTCTGGAACAATCAAATGGATTTTCATATCCAAAGTTGTAACATGAGCATGAAGGATCTAGAAGCAACTAGGAAACCCTAGCGAATGTTTCACCACCTCGACGATCTATAAAAGGAGCAATCAAAGAAGAGCTAGATGCCCTACACTAAACACATGAATTTATCTTTCCTTTATTTTAGCATAGCTTAGTATAATTTATAGTTACTGCCCAGCGGCTCTTGCTACAGTACCTTCGGAATAGAGATAATCTTTTTGTAACCTTAAGTTGTACATCGTGATCATTTAAGTTCTGATTTCGTTTATTACACCCACTTTGATCGTCTGTTCTAATAGGCATATCATATATTTATCAATTTTCTTTTATTTATTCATTTGATTGTCTCACGACTTGTCGATTATAATAAACATCATTTTACTATATTAAAGAAATCAACAACTTTCTGCCTTCTTTAATTTAAATGTGTATCTTTGCTCATTTGAAAATTATTTTGAACTTAAAGTGTTAGTGAAATAACAAGTCATTAAGTCCGTAGGCTCATATCTATTGTCACAAGGCAAAATTTGAAAGGATTAGCCTCATTTCCTTTCACTAATCGCCTGAACAAAACGCGATATTTGTAGTTGAGCGAACTCTGGATCTTTGATCCTAACCTTTAATTTGTCCATCTCAGTGAAGGGGACACCAACAATTCAATCAACCATTAAGTGAGGTAAACTCTGACACACTCGTGCATCCTACTCACACATGCATGTATCAAATCTAGACCCTCAATCATATGAGTGGTCTAGTTTAAATGAATTGAGTTCAAAAACTATCAACTATAATTCTTATCTAAACAAACATTAAAATAATAATAATAATAATTTACTATAAATTACATGGTAAATAAAAATCAAATATATAATCTAAACGTGCCTTTGAGTAGTATCCAGGCATAAGAAAAGCTTGTCAGGACACAAACCATTCATCAATAGGGTACACTGATCATCTGGCATGGGAATAAATTATTACTAGTCCACTGAATAGCAGTTCAAACCTACTCAAGAAAAAATAGGCCCTAGTTCTGAGTGTCACTCACTTGATAACTATGCTACTCTGACTTTTTGTACACGACATGTTCACAATCCACACTACATGATGAGTGGCCCATTTCTTTGACATGTGTGCCCATAATGATGTATTTATTATATCCACACCGTTCAGACATTTTTTCGAGATCATTTTAGAGCATTAGCCAAACAATGAATCATATCCAAAGATTAAGTGTACCACACAACAGATAGCAGCGGGGATAATGATTTTCACAATAACATTTATTTTCCATCCAATCTGTTCATAAGGTCACAAAGACCTGGATGAAGAAGAAAAATAAATTTCATATTGATCCAAAACGTCTGTGACCCCCAAAATGGTTTCAATGGTAGACGTTCAATCCTTGACTGCCTTTTGTAGTGTGGTCCACTTGATCATTAGATATATCTTATTTTTTTTATCTCAAGCCTTACGACGAGCTCCCCAAATGGATGGACGGTTTGGATTTAACACATACCTCATGATGGGACCCACAGAACTTGCTGACGTCTAGCTGGTGTGTGGTACACCAACCAATCCGTTTCCACTTCCAACCCCCAAGCTCCTTCTTGAGCATGCGACATCCACGCTATCCATCATTTTGCCTATGTGATAACTCATGATCTGTCTTCTTGTAGGGCCCCACGTGTTGACATGTCTTATGATTAGAAGAACCGTTCAAGTTGTGATGTATCCTGAAAGGATGATCGTGACCATCACTACAGTTGATGAATTTAGAACACTGAAATGAAGATTTTCAATGGATCACATTCAACTCAAAAAATCAATGGTTAGGATTATCAATGAAGCGTGATTATGGAATAATAGCTTATTTCATGGAAGTAAGGTAACAGTGGACGGTTCAAATCATTGAGGAATCTATGAATATGGCCCAAGTGAGTGGGTGTTGACGGATAGGATTGGGCTATCAATAGGCCTGAAAAATTCTAATTTTCTGAATAGGTGAGCCTGAAGGGTTAATAATTTAATTTGAGATAGCCTTGGCCCAGCTGTTTGACAGCTTTACACGAATCCCAAGTCACGACAGATACAAAGCCAACTCTCCATGACTCAACATCCAGAGTCAGTTGTGGAATGCTAGCCCACATTCTTGAGTGATTCGACCATTGGAATCGTCCATGTTTTTTAACAGTCACCCTGAGAAATTACGGTGAAAGGATGACCGGTGAATCTTGAACAATGAAAAGAAAATTTTAAATGGCTCTCATTCAACTCTAAATGTCAAAAGTTAGTTCCATCAATACTCTGGAGCTGTTTGATGGAAGCGGATTGGTTGGTGTACCACACACCACCTATATAGCTGGTGTATTGATGTTAGCAAGTTCTGTGGGTTCCATCATGAGGTATGTGTTATATCCAAACCATCCCTCCATTTTACGAGCTCGTTGTAAGGATTGAGGCAAAACATAAAACAAATCTAATGATCAAGTGGACCACACTGAAAAAAGCAGTGAGTTATTGAACGTCTGCCATTGAAACCCTTTCGAGGTTCATAGAAGTTTTGGATCAATATGAAATTTGTTTTTCCTCTTCATTCGAGTCTTTGTGATGTTATGAACATATTGGATGGAAAATAAACGTTATGGTCGGCCCTACGAAAATTTGAATGGTGAAAATCATTATCTCGGCTGCTATTTGTGGTGTGGTCTAGTTGATCTTTGTATATGATTCATTTTTTGTATAGTACTCTAAAATGATCTTGAAAATTGGATGAACGGTGTGGATATAATAAATACATCATTGTGGGGTCATGTAACTTTGATCTCCTTTTGAATGGAGGTGGGAATTGAGTTGAGTCGAACCGATTCGGTCGAACTCTAGTCGGTCCAAAATTTTCAATGAACTCACCCAAACTTGATCCGATTCGGTATCGAGTTCGTGTTATCTGATTCGATCTGATTCGTTGAACTGTTGGCCTAACCCGAACCAAGTCCAACTCGGTCAAGGAAATCGAGTCAGATTGAGTTGGGTACGGTTCGAATCAAGTCTTCTATTTTATTTTTTATTCTTTGAAAATTTTTAAAAAATAAAAAAATATGATTTTTACTATTAAAAAATTCATAAAGCCCACCATAACGTTTATTTTCCATCTAATTTGTTAATAAGGTCACAAATACATGGATGAAGTGGAAAAATAAATTTCATATTGATCCGAAACTTCTGACCCCTAAAAGAGTTTCAATCTTAGACATTCAACCCCCCACTGCCTTTTGCAGTGTGTTCCACTTGATCTTTAGATTTGTCTTTTTTTTTTTTTCGGCTCAAGCCTTAAGACGAGCCCACCAAATCGATGGACGGTTTGGATATAACACATACCTCATGATGGGACCTATAGAACTTGCTAATGTCAATGCACCAGCTGGTGCATAGTACATGTAAGACCCGTATCCTAGCCTGTATCATTCCGTAAACATCTACGGTCCTCTCGGTCGAATTTTGGCGACTCGTGATCTTTTATCAGCGTTTGCGCACGATCTTTAATCGTGTCCCGTATATCAGAGTCGGCTCAACTCGAAACTTGTATTCTCGGGACCGCGCCGTCGCCTCAGTTCCGACATCGGGTATTATGCGCTGAGGCGATACCCAGGCTAGGAGATGTGGGCCTGCATTCAGTTAGAGAAAAGCGCCGTGCCTTGCGAATATCGAAAGAATCTCTATAGTTAATCACATCAATCATAAGTCAAGTACAACCCATCATTCACCCATACCTCTCTCTTCACCAAGTCAACAACACCCAGACTTAACCATTCCCTTCTTACCAAAAGTTAAAAGAAACCATACCCTCCATCTCATCTCCCTTACAACAACCCATCCTCTCCCTCATTTTCTCACTCCATCTCAAGCACCAAGGGAGCATCCAATGTCCAAGCTTCCCAAGCCTAACCTAAGTGTGTCCCTACCCCAATCTCCCATCTTAGCTGTCCAATCTTCATTACCCTCCATCAAGATTGAAGCCAAGAAGCCTAGGAGTTCAAGGAGCTAAAGAGGAGGCCAATAGGTGGGTGATTTGTAGGTTAGATTATATTTTTGATGATGGACCAAGTGAGGCTTACCGATTGATGGTATGGATCCCATTTGGTGCCCATCTTAATGTATGTATTGCAATCTCTAGGAGGGCTCATAGTGGCAGAGCCCTCCATCATCTCTCTCTCTCTCTCTCTCTCTTTCCCCTGTTGATGGCCCGCCTTGATGCTAATATTTAATCCACACTGTCCAAACCAGTGGACGCCTATGCATTCCATCTGGTGGACACCCTTATTGTCCACCCAGTGGGGGTGCCCTTGTTGTCCAACAAGCCTAAATGAAGGGAGAAACATAAATAGTAGCTTGATCCCAAGATTATAGGGCTACATGCATGGACCCCACTTGGATGTATCCATTTAATTCATGACGTCTAGCAAAAGGGGCCCACTGTGCTGCCCGGTGTGGGCCTGCATGACCGGTCGGTCATGCAGGCCTGCTTTCCAGAGAAAACAAAAATATCAATTTGATTCAAATATGGTGGGCCACGCTCATGTGGACTCCACCTTGATGCATGTTATATTTACACCGTCCATCCAATTTCCCAACTCATTTTAGGCATTGAGCTGAAAAATGAAGCCAATCCGAATCTCTGGAGGGCCACACCATCAAATAGAATATTTTAATAGTAATAAATTGTTAGGGCCCATTGTGATGTTTTCTGTGCATCAAAACACATCAAATATTGGGCTTGTTAAACCCGTCATGAGCCCAGAAACCCAACCGGCGGAGTAGATCGTCCTGATATGGACTGCACTTATGAAAAACCTCTGAAAAATAAAAAAAAATGTATATAGCTGACGTTGCTGCTGCCAGCGTCCTCTGGACGCTGTAGCAAGTAGCGTCCTGCGGCTTGTAAATAGGCAGGGACGGTAGGTCCCACCACAGGCCTCATCATGATGTATGTGGGGCATCAACACCGTGCATTTGATGGGCCCCCTTTAATCAGCAGGTCACCCCAAAAATCAGCCATACATGGAACACAGGTGGTCCACACTACAAGAGCAGTGGGGGATTGAACGTCCACCATTGAAACCCTTTTTGGGTCACAGAAGTTTTGGATCTATTTGAAATTTGTTTTTCCTCTTTATTTTGTTCTTTGTGGCCTTATGAGTAGATTAAATGGAGAATAAACGTTATGGTGGGCCCCATGTGGGACCCACTTGTGAAGAGGATTGTTTAGTGTACGTCTACACCAGCTAGTATAGTTGTTGTGTTGATGTCCCAAGTTTAGTGGGTTTGATCATGAGGTATGTGTAATGTTCACACGTCCAGTTATCTAGACGGTGGAAGCTACTGTGATGTGTGGGCCATATCGTAATGTATGGGTCCTATCCACACCGTCCAGTGCTTTGGACGGTGGGACCCACCTTGAATGTATGTGATCTGTCCCTGCTGTGGGACACACTGTGATGTATCTGTTGATCCAAGCCGTCCATTGGACGGAGGGACCCACCTCCATGTATTGCGTACTCCACGCCGTCCATCTATTTTATATTAGCGTTGTCAATCTGTTTTATAATCCACTTTGTGCATCTGTTTTATACCCACACCGTCCACCCATTTTTCATATGGAACATCTAGCTATGTGAACCCCACCGTGGTTTATGTATTTTATCGGCACCGTCCAGTTGGAACGTAACCCATCTGAGGTATGTTATGTATGCACACCGCCCATGGGTTGTGGTCCACCATGATGTATTTTATCTATGTTGTCCAGGGTAGGCAGCCCATTGCGATGTAGGTGTTGTATATTCATGTTCTCCATTTGACTCGTGCAGGCCCACCTTGATATATGTGTTGTATATCCATGTTGTTTATCTGGTGGGCCCATTTGGAGGTGCAGGCCCACCTGTTATATGTGTAGGGCCACCTTGATGTATTTATGGCCCATCCATGAGGCCCACCATGATGTATTTGTGGCCCATTGTAATGTATTGTGGCCCGTTGATGCGGCCCATTTGATGTATATGAGGCCTAAAAGGCCCATTGGTGAGGCCCAAAAGGCCCATTGGTGTGGCCCAAAAGGCCCATTGGTGTGGCTCATTTGATGTATATGAGGCCCAAAAGGCCCATTGGTGAGGCCCAAAAGGCTCATTGGTGTGGCCCATTTGATGTATATGAGGCCCAAAAGGCCCATTGGTGTGGCCCATTGATGCGACCCATTTGTTGTATATGAGGCCCAATGGTGCGGCCCATTTGTTGTATATGAGGCCCATTGGTACGGCCCATTGATGCGGTCTACTTGATGTATATGAGGCACATTGATGAGGCCTATGTGCTATGATCCACTTGATTATATGAAGACCATGTGATGAGGCCCATTGTGATGTATTTGAGGCCCATGTGCAGGGCCCACCTATTGCATTTTTATGGCCCATTGATGCTGTCCACTTGATGTATATGAGGCCCACTGGTGCGGCCCATGTGATATGGCCGACTCGATATATATGAGGCCCATGGATGCGATCCACTTGATGTATTTAATGGCCTATGGGTAGAGGCCCAATGTGATGTATACAAGGGCCACGAGTGAGGCCCAATGAGACGTATGTATGGTCTTTGTATGGGGCCGAATGTGATGTATATGAGGTCCATTGTGATGTGTGATTACTCCACAATGTATGTAATGATGTTTATGGTGGGCCATACCTTGGGAGCAATGATGGTGTCTACGTTGATGGGCGATGATGGTTAAGTGTCCACATTGTGACCTTCCCTTAAGCCCTTTTGTCGAGGCCGATTACGATTGCAGAGGCCGATTATCAGTGCCGGCATTGATTTTGATTATGAGTATGTGATAGCATAGCATCATGATACATGCCCATACGCATCATCTGCATGTTTGTTATAAGATAGGGTTAACCATTGTATATGTCATTGGACAGATGGTTTATGGGACTCCCTGATGGGTGGAGTTATCCCACATGAGCGCACGGTATGTGCAGGATTGATGCATAATTAGACTACATGACTTATGCATCTTGCATTGTGTGATTGTGAATACTATAGGCCCTAGTGACATCAAGGTTGTGACCTTCATAGGCATGTTGTGGATGGTTAAATGAGACACCGAAAATGTTTGGTTCAAGCATCTAGGCACTTTGGATGTCCATGGGTGAAAGTCCATAAACTTTCGTGGTCAAGAGATGCCCCAACGTCGAGACCGAGTGGATACATAGTGCCCAAGTGCCGAATACATGTAGACCGCGTCTCCCACTATGTCGTGGTCAGTTGGGAGGGGGTGTTGCCTTACCCGCCCGAGGGTAAGGGGCATAGCTAGGCTGAGTTTGACCAACTTGTGATTGGGTCCTCCATCGATGTGTCAGGTAGATATTGGTTGACTACTAGCCAGGCAGAGGGCGAGGTCTCTTCCACTTGCATGGTCGCGTGTCGGTGGGCGGCGATTGCATGTAGAGTATACTAGACCCCGGTGATGATCCCATAGATGCACAGTACTGATTTGTGGACTGATTGAGCAAAGAGTTGTATACTCAGCATTATACTTATTTATTCATTCATTCACTATCCACTCGGGCTGGTGGTACGCAACTAATTGTTATGTATACTTTCGTAATGACTAGGATTTCGGTTGGGGCGCGCGACTAACCTGAGATCAGGAGTTTACCACATTGAGTCTATCTATCCAAATTTAGGTATGAGATTTGTTTGGATAAATGTCCTTTGTGATAGGCCCCATAGCTTGGGATATCACGTACTATCATCCCGACTCCACATTGCAGCTTGGTCACTTCATTCACACCACATATTGCATGTTGCATTACATCCTCAATATATGACATTTTGGGTTGCTACGTTTCTGTATTCATATGACTTAGAAGAGGTTGATGGTATTCGTAGCTCTTCAGAATTGCATATGGTATTGCATCATCAGTATCTGATATTTGACTCATTATGTCTCCGCATTGTATAACTGACCTACATTACTTTCTCAGTATATGACATTGGCTTGCTATGTCTTTTCATCACATATCCTAAATAAGGTTGATGATATTTTTATAGACTTGTCAGTATTTTCGCTTACTCTGATATGGTATGGTTCATGGACTTACTAGTATTTCCATGTACTCTGATATTACAGTCTGAGCATGCATATACTGCTCATATACTTACACCACCCTCTAAACTTTCTATAAGCTTATGTATGATAGATGCGTGCAGGTGACGTTAGGATGTAGTCGTAGCTGAGTAGGAACAAGTGCGTGCAGCTGAGCCTTGTGAAGATCTTATTATATGCATGTATTTTTCCTTTTCAGCATTGTACTCAAATGATTATATTAGTGAATATTTGGTGATGATGTTGTTCTTGTGATTTGGGTATACTTGTGGTTATGCTTCTTACGAGACAAATTCATATTGAAAATCATCCTTGTAGGAACCCAGGATTGGAAATTGGCATATAGGCGGTAGGAGCCGAGAATGGGGTGTTACGGAGGCTGTCGGCACCGGATTTGCCGATCGAGAATTTTGTGAGCCGGGTTTTCGAGTTTGGGGCTTGACAGTACACCTGTCGATCCACTTCCTCACATTAATACATTGTCAGAGTGTCAGGAGTCAGAATGGTGCTCGAGGTGCCAGTTGAGAGGACTGAGGAAACGGATTAGCTACTCCCCCTGGTGGTCGATGCTATGTGGACCTCACCATGATGTATTTATTTCATCCATGTTGTCCATTTATTTTTCTAGATTATTTTATGGTATTAAACAAAAACCGAGGTATATCCCAATCTCAAGTGGACAACATTACAGGAAACGATGTTAAATGAACGTTGTGCAGATCAGATCAGATCCCTGATCGGATCGGTCCGGATTGACTAGTAACCCGAATTCGACTCGATGTACGGTCAGATCTGAGTGGGCCAACTCGATCTGACCCGATCCTGGCCTTCGGTTCGGGTCGAATTGGGTCGGATTGTGCCCAACTTTAATAACGTGTCACCAAGGTAAAATAAACTCCATTGATAAATATGAGAATTTTACTAAAATGAGCCCAATGTTTCACTATATCACATGTTTAACCCTTTTATATTTCTTATTTTTTTAACTTTCTGATAACTTTTTTAATATTGCAAGGACTTAAATATCCCAATCTCCTTATTTTTAATTGTTGATTATTTAAAGAGAAAAACTAACCAAAACCATTCTTCATTTAAAGCTCCCTCATTGGTACTCACCACTAGAGCTGGGCATCGGACCGAGTCGGATCGGATTGGGTCCAACTCGACCAGGTTCGGAATCTACATGGGTCAACTCGAATTTGGACCGATCCATGACTGAGTCTGGGTCGTCTAACTCGGACAGGCCCGAACCCCTGCTATCCTGAGTCGATCCGAGTCCGACCCGGACATGAAAACCGAGTCGGATCAGATGGGGAAAAGTTCGGATCCATTTTTTCGGGGAAGAAAATCAGTGGGATAGCATAGCAGGGGAGCTTTTGGATGCGGCCCTCGATCTTACTAAGGAGACGAGGGCACTTGAAGTTAAGGCCGCCCATGGACCGGTGGTTAAAAATTCAACTGGAAAAGATCTTCCAATCGGCATCTTGGACCATCTGATTTAGCATGTATTTATACAATATGACCCATCTGTGGTAGGGCCCAACAAACAGACCGTCCAGATCTCTCACGACGTCCAGGAGATTGTTAATAGGGGAGATGACATGATAAGAAGGGAAGAACTGGAATTTGGTAGATTCATCTCTCCATGGGACACGTGGCAAGGTAATGCAATGATCTGATTCACCCATGTACATGCATCAGGATGGATGGCTTAGGTTTCAAATATGAAAGTAGAAGATAATCTTACCCGTTATTTTTTCTATAGTTCATCTCACTACAAATATGACCGTTAACTTGTCATGTTTTCCACCGTCACCTTAATGGACACAGATCAGATGGACCATGTTGTCTAATAAGTGTAATCTTTGAGAAATCATCCATCCATGATAGGACCTTGCATTTGAGTGGACCAGATTTGTAAATCACCTTATCACGTGTCCGTCAGAGAGATGGGTCTACCACCCACCTTTATCATCTCTTGATTGTAGAGAGTGCGTGGGCGGAATTCGGAGTCAATGGGCGTGAATAGGAAATGGTACTGTACAGTTTCTTTCTAAAAGGAATCTTATAAATAAAAGTAGGAGGGCTATTCGCGCGAGTAGAGACTGAAGATGAAATCCACGGCCCATGTCCCAACACCATAGGTGTGTGAAAGATCTGGTTCATTCATCAGATACAGGACAATATGTAAATTCTAGTTTTAACAAGTTAGGCCGGACCAACTATCAGAAAGGATATACTTTTTTGAAAAGAAATATGACCAACGGTAAATATATGAGGTAAAAATATGGCCCATATCATGAGTAGGTATTCTTGATTTTCGAGAGAAGGAATTATAAGGTGGGCCTTACCCGATGTGGCGTTCAGATCACAGGTGCATATGCCAAGTTCATACATGTGCCACGCATTGCAACTTCAATAAGTAAAATGAGGAAACATGAAATTAAGATGAACCATCTCACCTGACGTGCGCCTGCGATGACAGCCTGTAAACAACCATTCTTCAATCAATGACTTGCTACAACTCTCTCTCTCTCTCTACTCTTTCTCTTTTGTACATGGTTATACACCATTTTTTTCAATATATATATCTCTCTCCAACGGAGAAATCCCGTGAAGCTCCGAAACCCAACGACAGCTAGCTTACCCTACATCTGTGACATCCAAACACTCCTTTCCCTCTTAAATCCCCTTTCCATTGAGTTTAACGTCCTGTGTAGAAGTGAGGCCTGGGGAAGGCTGCTCTCATAGAACTTGCCTGGTTTCAATACAACTACTATCCCTATCTTTTTCCCTTGCTTTCTTTTTCAACAGAAATGGGGGAGACAAATATAAAGAGAGAGATATAAAGAGAGATATAGGGATAGAGTTGACGGGCTTATGTATACATTGGGCGGGGTTTTTTTTTTTTGTACCAAACGACTGGGCGGGAAAACTTTATTGAGAAAAAGAATTGTGCAAAACAGAGGTATTTACATACTGGGTCGGGTCGGGGCGGGTCGGGTCGGACCATTTCGGTCCGGGTTTCGGATCGGTTCTGTCCAGATACACTACTATCCGAACCTGATCCGAAAAATGATCGGATCTGGATGGACAAACTCGATCAGGGCCGATCAAGGCCGTCGGTTCTGTTCGAAACGGTACCGAATCGGGTCGGATCGGGTCGGATCCACCGGATCGGGTCCAACATGCCCACCTCTACTCACCACCACTCTTTAGCCATCATATTTTTTGAAGTTTTATTTTTTGTGACTCTTCTTTTTCAACGCTTCCTCCGTGGGACTAAACACCACTTTATGGGGTTCCATTATTTGGTGGATCATTTTCCTACGTTTCATTATTCGACGCTCTTTTCTCTGAAAAATTACCATTAAGGTTGTCTTCATCCATTATCCCATGTTCTTTTCACCGACGAGCCTAATAGAAATAAGGTTATTGAAAAAGTGGAGGTAATAAAGGAACTAGGAACCCACCCAATGTCTAGAAAAAAAAAAAAAGAGTTAATTAGATAAGAATATAAATAATTTATTTTACTCATGGGATGTACATATTTATATAATCTTGTGGGATGTATATTATTGTATGATTTAATGTTGTGTATATAATAAAATGAATGAATATATATATATATATATATATATATATATATATATATATATATATATATATATATATATATATAAAAGATTCTGTGAACGTTGAATCATGTTGAATGAAAATGTCCTTTTGGTGTTTTCACATAGGTCTTATGCTGGTCGTCATGTGCAAACAGCCACTTCAGACATGAGCAATGGGTCACTTTATGGGTCACTGTTGCCATGCGTAATATATCACCGTTGTCACTTTCGTCGTGAACTACGGATCGTCGTTGTTATTTATCATGGATTTATGTTGTTATGTGTTATGGGTTATTGTTGTCATGTGACAACTGTCTTTTTGTTTTTTTTTTTTTTTTTTTTTTGTCGCACCTTAAAATAATCTAGAAAGATAAATGCACAGCACATACATCATGGTGGGGCCCACATAGCACCAACCACCGGCCACGGCAGGGGAGTAACCAATCCGTGATAGTCAATGGTGGCTTGACAGGAGCGGCAGGTAACACGTCAGTAGCAGTTACACTGATCATGGGGCCCATCTTGATGTAGTTTTAGTATATCCATGCTATCCATCCATTTTCCCATGTCATTTTGAGGTATGACACGAAAAATGAAGCAGAAAGAAATCTCAAGTGGACCACACTAAGGAAGCAACGGTGATTGACTATTAAAAACTTCTTGTCACCACAAAAGTTTTGGATAATATGGTATTTTTTTTCTCTTCATCCAATTATATATGACCTTATCAACAGGTTGGGATGGAAAATAAGCATTACGGTGGACCCTAGAAAATTTCTAACGGTAAAAGTTGAATCGCCACAGTTTGCTATGGTGTGTTCCACATGAGATTTGGATCTGTTACAAATTTGGTATAATGCCCTGAAGTGATTTGGAAAAACAGATGGACGGCGTGGATATACTACACATACATCAAAGTGGGCCTATTGTCAGGGCCGTACCGTGTTGGGTGAGGCAGTGCCGCACCCAATCCACTACCGACCAGCACACCTTGCGTGGGTAGCGTGAAAAACATGTCCGAATTTAAAAATCTTTCAATAATATCGTGGAAATCTGTTAAATGATATCATCAAGATATACTTAAACGGGAAAAGGTACAATGAGCTCGAGCGTATTACGGTCGTCCATGAGGTCGAGATGTGTGGACCCCACCGTGATGTCTTTCGAAAATCAACACCGTCCACCAGATGCACCATTCCATCATGGGCCTGGAAGGACAAAATCAAGTTAATCCGTGACTTTTATGGGCCACACCACATACAAAAGTACAGAGGGGCCGTGCACCATTAAAACATTCATAACCATTTTTGAGGGCCCACAGAGATGTGTTTTGCAAATCCAGCCCATCCATTATGTGTGTCCCACTTGAATGAGGGTTCAGACCAAGTTTTAGGTGCATAGAAAACTCAAGCGGGCCCCACCAAGTGCTTTTATATGTTTTTGGCATGTATTCACATGATTTTAGATGGTATGGCCCACCTGAGTTCCGTATACGGATGATTTTAAGCTGTCCGGCCCACAATGAAATTGTGCATCTGGTGAACGGTATTGATGTTCGAAAGGCATCACGGTGGGGCCCACACAGCTCGACCTCATGGACAACCGTAATACGCTCGAGCTCATTGAACCTTTTCCCTACTTAAAATAGAGAAATTTCCAGCTGTACGACCAGTATATGGCCCACAGCCTTTTTAAGCCCACTCGCTTTTTACCGTCCAAGAATACTCCCCACCTGTACGGCCCCATTTCTCAGGTCGAAAATGCCCCTGCTTTCCTTCCTTAGCGGATCGGCTGGTGCTCGAAGCCGAGCGCTTACGCTCCTCGAACTCCCAGTTGTACGAACGGTTCAAAGAGATCAACGTTACGTGGGCCCCACAGTTAGGTATTTATTATATCCACAACGTTCATCCATATTTCGAGATCATTTCGGAGCATCATCCCAAAAAAAAATCATTTTCAAAGATCAACTGGACCACACCACAAACAGCAGCGGGAAAATTGATTTTTACCGTTAAAAATTTTGTAGGGCCCACCATAACATTTATTTTCCATCCAATCTATTCATAAGGTCACAAAGACCTGGATGAAGAGGAAAAACAAATTTCATAATGATCCAAAACTTCTGTGACCCCTAAAAGGGTTTCAATGGTAGACGTTCAATCCTCCACAACCTTTAACAGTGTGGTCCACTTGATAGCTAGATCTGTCTTATTTTTCGTCTCAAGCCTTAATACGAGTTCGCCAAAAAGATGGACGGTTTGGATATAACACATACCTCATAATAGGACCCAAAAATTGCGGTGGGATAACCACAGCAAAAAATAAAAAAATAATAATAAATAAATAAACCATCATTCTATAGCTACGGATAATAACCGTAGCCATAGCCCTCGCCCATGCCATTTCGATATGTCCTTTTATATGTATCGAAGGTCTTTCGATTAATCGAAAAAGATCCAAAACTGGCCAGCGAGTTTCCCTCATAAATCCTGTAATTTTTGATTAATTGAATGCCTTTCGATTAATCGAAAAAGGTATTTTATCTTTAGCTACGGATTATAATCGTAGCCATAACTGTAGTTTGTGCCAATCTATGAATTTTTTTTATTTTCATTTTATTTTTTACATGGAGAACTTTATTCCACCTACAAATTTCTCAAATACATATTTATATAAATATGTATATATAAGTATTTATATAAATATGTATATATAAGCATATATATAAAAAAATTTCTCTCTTTTTTTCATTTCTTTCTTTATTCATTTAACAAGAATATCTTCTAAACCAAACTTAGTTACTTGATGTACCCTATATGATTTTGGGGTAGGAGAAGCTACTTTAGCAAATTAACCTAGTTATTTTCCAAGATTCCATCAAGTCGATGGTCGAAAATCCATTTCATTCACTTTGCGGTCAACTTCATTCACGAAAATTCACGGTCATTTCCGTGCATTTCACTTCATGGTCACTTCTATGCATTTCGTGGTCCAATCGCTTCACTTCACCCCCATTTCCATGCATATCACGGTCATTCCCGCATATTCCGTGTTGATTCACGGTCATTTCGACGCATTTCGGGATCCCGCGTCTTTACTTCACGGTCATTTTTGTGCATTTAGCGGTCCAATCGCTTCACTTCACCCCCATTTTCATGCATATCACGGTCATTCCCGCATATTCCGTGTTGATTCACGGTCATTTCGATGCATTTCGTAGTCCCGCGTCTTCACTTCACGGTCATTTTCGTGCATTTCGCGGTCCAATCGCTTCACTTCACCCCCATTTCCATGCATATCAAGGTCATTCTCGCATATTCCGTGTTGATTCACGGTTATTTCGATGCATTTCGCGGTCCCGCGTCTTTACTTCATGGTCACTTCCGTGCATTTTGCGGTCCAATCGCTTCACTTCACTCCCATTTCCATACATATCACGGTCATTCCTGCATATTCCGTGTTGATTCACGGTCATTTCGACACATTTCGCGGTGAAGTGAGCGTGAAATGCATGAAATGACTGTGAAGTGAAGGTGAATGGACTGTGAAATGCACGGAAATTACCGTGAAGTGAAGGTGCATGACCGTGTAAGGTGTCAAAATGACTGTAAATCAACACGGAATAGGCGGGAATGACCGTGATATGCATAGAAATGACCGTGACGTGTAGCGATTGGATCGTGAAATGCGCTAAAATGACCGTGAAATGCTCCGAAATGACTGTGAATCAACACAGAATAGGCGGGAATGACCATGAAATGCATGGAAATGACCGTGAGTGAGGCGAATTGACCTTGAAATGCGCGAAAATGACCATGAAGTGAAGGGGCATGACCGTGAAATGCGTCGAAATGACTGTGAACACGGAATAGGCGGGAATGACTGCGAAATGCATGGAAATCACGGTCATTCCCGCCTATTCCGTGTTGATTCACGGTCAATTCGACGCACTTCACGATCAATTCACTTCACTTCACGGCCATTTCCACGCACTTTGTGGTCAATTCACTTCACTTCATTGTCATTTCCATGCATTTCACGGTCATTCCCGGCGATTCCGTGTTGATTCACGGTCAATTCGACGCACTTCACGATCAATTCACTTCACTTCACGCTTATTTCCACGCACTTCGCGGTCAATTCACTTAACTTCAACGTCATTTCCATGCATTTCACTATCATTCCTGGCGATTCCGTGTTGATTCAAGGTCATTTCCCTTCACTTCACGGTGAAGTGAAGCGAATTGACCGTGAAATGCATGGAAATGACCGTGAAGTGAAGCGAATTGACCGTGAAATGCATCAAAATGACAGTGAAGTGAAGGGAATTGACCATGAAATGACCATAAATCAACACGGAATTGCCAGGAATGACCGTGAAGTGAAGTGAATTGACCGCGAAGTGCGTGGAAATGAGCGTGAAGTGAAGTGAATTGACCGTGAAGTGCATCGAATTGACCGTGAATGAAGACGGAATTACCGGGAATGACCGTGAAATGCATGGAAATGACGGTGAAGTGAAGTGAATTGACCGCGAAGTGCGTGGAAATGTCCGTGAAGTGAAGTGAATTGACTGTAAAGTGCGTTGAATTGACGGTGAATCAACACGGAATCGCCGGGAATGACCGTGAAATGCATGAAAATGACGGTATAGTGAAGTGAATTGACCACAAAGTGCATGGAAATGGCCGTGAAGTGAAGTCAGTTGACCGTGAAGTGCGTCAAAATGACCGTGAATCAACACGGAATATGCGGGAATGACCGTGATATGCATGAAAATAGGGGTGAAGTAAAGCGATTGGACCACAAAATGTCCGAAAATGACCATGAAGTAAAGACGTGGCACCGCAAAATGGGTTGAAATGACCGTGAATCAACATGGAATATGTGGGAATGACCGTGATATGCATGGAAATGGGGATGAAGTGAAGCGATTGGACCGCGAAATGCACGGAAGTGACCGTAAAGTGAAGACGCGGGACCGCGAAATGCGTCGAAATGACCGTGAATCAACACAGAATATGCGAGAATGACTGTGATATGCATGGAAATGGGGTGAAGTGAAGCGATTGGACCACAAAATGCACGAAAATAACCTTGAAGTGAAGACGCGGGACCGCGAAATTCGTTGAAATGATCGTGAATCAACACGGAATATGCAGGAATGACCGTGATATACATAAAAATGGCGGTGAAGTGAAGCGATTGGACCACGAAATGCACGAAAATGACTGTAAAGTGAAGACGTGGGACCGCGAAATGCATCGAAATGACCGTGAATCAACACGGAATATGCGGGAATGATCGTGATATGTATGGAAATGAGGGTAAAGTGAAGCGATTGGACCCCAAAATGCACGAAAATGACCGTGAAGTGAAGACGCGGGACTGCGAAATGCTTCGAAATGACTGTGAATCAACACGGAATATGCGGGAAGGACCGTGATATACATGGAAATGGGGGTGAAGTGAAGCGATTGGACTGCAAAATGCGCGAAAATGACCGTGAAGTGAAGACGCGGGACCTCGAAATGCGACGAAATGACCGTGAATCAACACGGAATATGCAAGAATGACCGTGATATGCATGGAAATGGGGGTGAAGTGAAGCGATTGGACTGCGAAATGCACAAAAATGACCGTGAAGTGAAGATGCGGGACCGCAAAATGCGTCGAAATGACCGTGAATCAACACGGAATATGCGGGAATGACCGTGATATGCATGGAAATGGGGGTGAAGTGAAACGATTGGACCACGAAATGCATGGAAGTGACCGTGAAGTGAAGACGCGAGACTGCGAAATGCGTCGAAATGACCGTGAATTAACACGGAATATGCGAGAATGACCGTGATATGAATGGAAATGGGGGTGATGTGAAGCGATTGGACCACGAAATGTACGAAAATGACCGTGAAGTGAAGACGCGGAACCGCGAAATGCGTCGAAATGACCGTGAATCAACACGAAATATGCGGGAATGACCGTGATATACATGAAAATGGGGGTGAAGTGAAGCGATTGGACCGTGAAATGCACGAAAATGACAGTGAAGTGAAGACGCGGGACCGTGAAATGTGTTGAAATGATCGTGAATCAACATGAAATATGCGGGAATGACCGTGATATGCATGGAAATGGGAGTGAAGTGAAGCTATTGGACTGCGAAATGCATGGAAATGACCGTGAAGTGAAATGCATGAAAATGACCGTGAATTTTCATGAATGAAATTGACCGCAAAGTGAATGAAATGGATTTTCGACCATCGACCTGATGGAATCTTGGAAAATAACTAGGTTAGTTGGCTAAAGTAGCTTTCCTACCCCAAAATCATATAGGGTACATCAAGTAACTAAGTTTGGTTTAGAAGATATTCTTGTTAAATGAATAAAGAAAGAAATGAAAAAAAGAGAGAATTTTTTTTTTAAAATATGCTTATATATACATAAATATGTATTTGAGAAAATTGTAGGTAGAATAAAGTTCTCCATGTAAAAAATAAAATAAAAATAAAAAATTTCATAGATTGGCATAGACTACGGTTATGGCTATGGTTATAATCCGTAGCTAAAGATAAAATACCTTTTTCGATTAATCGAAAGACAGTTGATTAATCGAAAATTGCAGGATTTTTGAGGCAAACTCGCTGGAGTGTTTTGGACCTTTTTCAATTAATCGAAAGAATTTCGATGTATCGAAGTACATCCCTGTTTTGGCTATAGCTACGGTTATAGCTACGGTTATAATCCGTAGCCAAAGGTAGCCCCAGCTCTCATGAAAAGCGGAAAAGTAGGGTCATTTTCAACCTGAGAAATGGGGCCGTACAGCTGGGGCTTATTCTTGGGAGGTGAAAAGCGAGTGGGCTTCCAAAGGTTGATTGGCCATATATGGGTCGTACAATTGGAAATTTCTCCTTAAAATATCACCATATTTATCTCATCTCAATTCTTACCATGAAAAAGAGTAATAACCATTGTACTGGTTTTGAAAAAAATAAAATAAAAATTGTACTGGTTTTGATTGGTCGATAAATTTTGAAAGATGTGGGACATCCAATCAGTAATCAGGA
This sequence comes from Magnolia changhungtana, assembly GCA_030180095.1. NCBI lineage: Eukaryota > Viridiplantae > Streptophyta > Magnoliopsida > Magnoliales > Magnoliaceae > Magnolia > Magnolia changhungtana. The sequence continues at coordinate 4,627,606 of JASAUF010000092.1, read as the reverse complement.
CCGTTCATTAAATAGTAACGTTGAAAGCATGTCATGGACCAAGAACATGTGAATTGGATGATCCTAACCCCAGAAAGAGACAAGTTTGTTACAATCATCTGTTACCGGCCATAAATTACAATGTGGATAGTTCCAATCATCAAACCAATACAAACTTAGATTCTTGGGATAGATTGGTCAAGATGATAATTAGACTTATCTGATCGATCTTTACTAATCATTTTCCATCATGTTGATTGGATGTTCAAAACATCTAATTACATGTCCTTGGTTGCATGATAGAGTGGATGGTTCAGATTGACAATTAAGCATCCCCATATATCGTCAAAATGTGGGGACCTCAGTAAAACTCATCCAATGGCCAGCACAAGTTATAGTGATCTTAATTAAAGTGGGACACTTGAACAATCGGTTCCCTTGATCAACACCGTTCATGAGGTCTAACACACATTTCAAGGGCTATCAAGCAAACATCACACTATCTTGATTAATATTAACCACTTGATTAAAATTTGTACGATTTTTTCCAGAGAAAAACTTCAAAACTTTAAAATCTCCCGAGAAATTGCATAGAAATGATCGAGAACGAGATTTGTTAGTGGTACGTGCAGACATGGATTTCATGGGAACCCATAGGTGGGAGCTCTGTGGGGCCCACAGAGATGTGGGTGTGACATCCATTCTATCCATCAGATCATGAGCCTAAAAATGACAAATATACAAAACTCTAAGTGGGCCACGCATAGGAAACTGTTGGGACTACAAAGCACAAGTGGACCACACCACAGGAAGCAATGGGAATTGAACGCCTACCATTGAAAACTTCTCGGGGGCCATGTAGATTTTGGATCAAGCTAATTTTTGTTTCAAACCTTCATCTGGGCCTGTGTGTCCTTCCCTGTGAGAACCTTATAATGAACATGTTGAATAGCAAATAAACATCATCGCGGGCTTAGGAAGGTTTCAACGGTGGGCATTAATGTCCTCGCAACTCTCTGTGGTGTGGTCCACTTGATCTTTGAATCTCTTTTATTTTTGTGCTCATGCCCCCCTAAAACAATCTGGCCAAATGGATGGACCCTATGAGACCTCATGAACATGTTGAATGGCAAATAAACATCATGGTAGGCCTAGGAAGGTTTCAACGGTGGGCATTAATGTCCTCGCAGCTCTCTGTGGGGTGGTCCACTTGATTTTTGGATCTCCCTCATTTTTGGGCTCATGCCATAAAACAATCTGGCCTAATGGATGGATGGTACGTGTGATATTACACATACATCATAGTGGCGCCCACAGAACTTAGTGACATTAGTTGACGTGTGGAACAGGCACAATCCGCTCCCCCATTAGGTATGGTGCATCCAGCAGATAACCTCCGAACCATTAAGTCCATGTGTAATGTGTAATATGGGAATTTGAATCTTCCTTACTCTTTTCTTGGTCAACTGCATTAGCTTCAATCGACCCCAACCTCATTGCACCATTTCATTTCGGAAATCTGGCATATCTTCTTAGTCATAATCTCCAATGTGTGGGCTTTTGTAGCAAGATCACGAAAAGTTTATATATCAGCTTGTCAAACCAAACGCAATTCCATCTCCATCGAATTTAAACACATCTTGACTTGTTATTTCTCTTCAGGTAATTTCCTGCATGATGCCCCAAGAGTTTTCTATCTGTTGATAAATTTCTCCATCGGTTCATTTTCTCTTTGTTGTATAGAAGCTAATTCTGTAATACTAACATCTCGGTTAGATGAGAAAAAGCTTGCCATGAACGTATCCTGCATTTGATCCCAAGTTCATATAGATTCGGGTGCCAGTTTGGAATACCATCGAAATTCTTTCCCTATAAGAGATTATCTAAACAACCGTAGACAATATTGTGAAACTGTTGAAAAATTGCCCATGGTAGTGATAAAGTGCATTAGATGTTCTTTTGGAGATCCATCTCCATTGAACTTCTGGAAGTCTGGATATTTGAAGTTTGTAGGGAACAACACATCTTCAATTTCCCGAAGATATGATGTTCTATATCGAAATCTCTCAGGATGTTCTTAGTCTCTTTTGGTCCTAATCGCTTTTGCCACCGCTTGTCATATTTCTTCTTGCGTTATGGTTCGTACTATAGGGGCTGACCCATGTGACCCTGCCTGGGTGGTTGTCATCTTTCTGGTTGTTGCTCTTGACCATTAACCGTGGTCAGGAGGAGCTACAACTTGGGCCACATTATGGGCCAAAGTAGCTAGTGCTTCTCTGACATTCCAGCATTCTTCCGTGAGAACCGTCTACACACGAGCTATCTTAACCAAGCGTTCATCTATAGACGGCATTTGATTCTGACTTGTGCCTGCCATATAGACTGCAGCTTCTTTGCTTACTGATTGTCCTGTCATCGAAATGGAAGAAGGATACGTTGTTGTAGGAGAATTCAAACAAAAAGAATTCTGATTAGATCCCTTAATACTTTTACATGATTATAATTATTTTGGTATGATAATTCGTGGTGACATCATTTGAGATGGTATATCACATCATTCTGATGATCCCCAGTGGAGTCGCCATTTTGGCGTCGCTACGACGTCAAGTGATGATAAAAGTTCTCCAAACAATTTCTAAGTTAATATTGAATGATTGATTTCCCTAGTAGAGTCACCATTTTATTTCGACAAGAAATGAATGTATTTCATTTGGAAAAATCTTATTCAATAATAACAAAGAAAATACAAGAATATTCATCATCATATACTTTATTGGTTTAAAGGTTCGTTTACATCCTCATATCTCCCTTGATTCCAATACAAAGTATACATAACGAATGAAATGAAGTTATGTGGAATAGTCTGAATGATGATTTCAGTAGCATCCCGGCTTGCTACGCACTCATTTCAGTGAAAGAAGTGTTGCGCGGGGTCCAAAAATCCTTTATTTCTCCTTTGATTAATCCAAAATGATAATATTAAAGGAGATGTTTGAATTCCACCGAAGATCATGGCCCTTTTCAAGGATCTGACAGTATGTATGTGTTGTACACATCGTCTACGTGCAATAGACCCTTGTTGCACGGGCAGGCGCTACAGAGCTCTGTTGTGCTGGTAGGTGCGACAGACCTCCTGCTCTTTCTTCTTCCTTCTGCTTCTGTGAAGTACCTTGAAGAAGCTTTCAAATGACTTCCTTTGGGAGCTCCAAACTTGTGTGTTAAATGAGGGGATTGGAGGGGTATTTATAGGCATTTGCACATGTGAAGCCTCGAATGACACGCTGCATGGCCCACTGCGCGCAACTAGAGTTTTGTTGCGCGCCGTGCAATGGGTCTCATTGTTGACTCCATGTTGTGCGCGCGCAAGACCTCTCTACTATTGAAGAATCACTTTCTCTTCTCTTTCTTTTTCTTCCTTGTTTGGATCTTTGTACTTTTATGACATTTTCTTTTATTGATTTTTGTGCTCCAACAGAGATACGTTGAAGGGCTATCAAATGATTATGTTAAGAAATAACTTATGTCCGAAAAATTTACTGAAACCATGATCAAGAATCGACCAGGATATGATATTCCATCGGTTAAGAAGTCCATATGCGATTATATGAGGGAGAACAATTATGCTCCACCGGTTAAGAAATATGTAATTGCTTGTAATTGAAGCACACTTGGAGTTATCAAATCTCGTAGACAAAATACTGGTTAGATTTCAAGTTCACTTCTGTCCTCTACGACACCTCATGAAGATCAACTCAACATCTCAAGACTTAAGGACTAGACATGATTTTAAGATAAAGATCAATGTATATACCAACCACCACGTTATATGACCCTAGAAAGACCTTAAATTAAGTCCTTTTGAATCATGGCATTTAAATGTTTAATATGCTTAATTTACTGTATAAGTTCACTGAAGTTCAGCCAACCCAACTTCAGGTTTGGCCAGCCTAACTTACGTTGGCTAACCCAGCTTTAGGTTTGGCTAAATTTCCATATTTAAAGGAAAATCTGTTGCAAGTTTGTCCAGCCCAACTTTGGGTTTGGTTAGCTAAACTTAGGATTGAACTAGCCTGAAGGTGTCTCGGGTCAAGTTTTCAGCAATGGAACTTTCATATATCAAAGGGATTCGGTTAGCTAAACCTTGAATTCAATCATCCGAATAGGAGATTCGGTTAATCGAATTTTGGCTCGGGCCAGCCGAATTTTTAATAAATTTTATCCCATGCAATCCGATAGTCGTTAGAACAGAGTCGTTGGATTCTGACCATCCAGACCTATTTTTAAGTTGACCAAAATTTCAAATCATTTAGCTATAAATAAGGGCCTTCTCTTATTCATTTCTACAACAAAAACTGGTGATAAACCTTCCTTAAGTCAGAGAGAAACTCAGGTCCTCCCAAAGATATCTATGTGGTAATTATTTTAGCTTATTCAATTCACTTTCTCAAGTTAGTTTTTGTCATGCCCCAGACTCGGAAATCGGGCTCAAAGAATTTTTGATTGTCAAATTTGGCGCCGACAGCCTCTGTAGTACCCCATTCTTGGCTCCCGGCACCCATATACCAGATTTCGATCCTAGGATCCTACAAGGAGGATTTTCAATGTAAGTTTGTTCCATAAGAAGCATAATTATAAGCACAAGCAATCTACAACAACAAGAATACCACCACATATCCACTAATATAAAAAACTTTGAGTATAATGCATGAAGGAAATTACATATATTAAATAAAACTTCAAAGGAACTCTGGCACACGCTCTTGCCTCAACGCTGCTGCTACCAAAAGTCACCTGCACGCAACGGTCGTACATAAGCTTACTACGAAGCTTAGAGGGTGGTGTAGGTGTGTGCTCAATATAGGTGCTAGGCATACAATACATCTCCATAAATCATACAATATTAGGGAAACGGAAATACTATCAAGTCCATGAATGTCATAAGCCTTATTCAAACCGTATAATGCATAATCATAGTAAACCAAATACCATATGTAGGGGATACAATGCAATATGATGCCATATGCAGAGGATGTAATGTAATATGCGGTGAAGTCGGGATGATAGTGCGTAGTATTGCAAGCTGTGGGGTCCTCTATATGGGACTTTTATCCAAACCAGTCTCGTACCTAAATTTGAATAGCTAGACTCAATATGGTAAACTCTTAATCTCAGGTTGGTCGCATACCCAACCGAAATCGTGTCTATTGCAAATGTACACATAACGGAATAATTACGCACTACTAGCCCGAGTGGATAGTTAATGGATGAATGAGTCAATGCTGAACGAGAAACCTCCACTCAGTAGATCCACATATCAGTACCGCACATCTTTGGGATATCACTGGGGTCTAGTACACTCTACACCAGATCGACGCCAAACTGGACGCGCAACCATGCAAGTGGAAGAGTATAACGTCCCGTGTTTTCAGGACCCGAGTATATGACTTGTTTCCCAAAAACCCGAGTGTTAACCTTAAAGGATGGTCAAAGTTGAGTATATATTTTTCTTTTATCTTTCATCAGAGTAAGTAGATGAACGTAGAATGGACAAGTAAACATAAAAGGAAAATTCCAAATTTCATTTAGAATATATAAGAGGTTGCCCATAATGACTTATACAAACCAATACCTCTGAATTTAACAAGTACAAGATTTACAAGATTTAATACATGAAGAATAGCAGAAAGCACATAAATATAAGCCACAAGATCACGCAGCTCCTTTAGGTAAATACGGTCATGCATCCCTGGCGATCGTACCCTACTCATCAAATCTGAACATGCATATCACTAAAGCCACTTGTATTACCTGTACGGTTGTATATTTGATGGATGAGTGGCCAACTTAGTGTGAATTTCCCTCAAGATTACACACCGCCGCATTAGGTAAGAAATAGTATAAAACATCCAAACAACTAAAATAGAGTAAATGTAGTCTTATTAGATGCATGGATGCGTGAATGTAATCATCGTCCTGGATAAAACATCCAGACGGATAGTAGGGTCGTCACCTATGAAATCATTTACCCGGGTAAAACATCCAAACGGTCTGTGCCCTGGGTAAAATATCTAGACAGGCATGAATGTGACTGGTCATCAGCGCAACACTCAGCGTAATCACATGGGCATGATGATCCAAGTCATCATCCTAAATTGAATGACTGGTCATTAGCGCAACACTTAACGTAATCGCGGGCATATTGATCCAAGCCATCGTAATATATCATGTATGCATGATTAACTAAGTCATTATTAGTCCATTTACAACCACCAGATTTAATAAGCTCAAAGGTCACTGCGGGGAGCTCAGAGCCCAGCGTAGGTCGACAGTTCAGGCATAGTGTCCCATGACCACCATCCCCGGCCCACTAGACTGCCATCTTAGGAATTTTAGTGGAAACTCATCGACTAGTGGCCAATCATATTACAATATATGGGGCTTACTATCGCATGGTTGCATTATATAAAATATTGAACCCATCTATGGCAAATACCAAGATAAAACCACGTAGGGCGAGTATCAAAATATGCCACATAGGGCCGATATCAAAATCATACAATGAAGACCATCCTTGAAAACTATTGGGCACAACAACCCTGGATGGTAGGCCCACATCAACGATCCATCTAGACCATCACTCAATAACCACCAAGTTGAAGGTCCATTCTGATCACAACTAGTCAAGTTACATCCAAAGTATGGGTGTACATTCATATGTGAGACTTTTCCACTAATGTATCAGTTTAAGTTCCATAAGTAATTCACAAAAAGAAATCCACAAGCATGAACAATTATACAAGATAATCATAAAGTATGTAATACAATAATTCAATTTCCACTAGCTAACACATGTGATTATAAAGGGAGATATCAATTATGAATTTAAATAAAAACTATAACTTAAGCTAATGGGAAAATGGAAAGCTCAAGGGGAAGAATCATCACCTAATATTTTGAACCACCTATCCATGATGCTAGAGAACGCGTGTTTCCTTAGAATCAAACCCTATCATGAATGGTAAAGTTATATCGTTAGATTCAAGTTTTACACGCTATTCTTGGTTAATGTCTTAACCCAGGGTTTAGATTACCTTGGTTTTTGGGTTTCATCTAAAAGTCTAGGTCTAGACTTGGACCTTGGGGTTTAGATACTAGTTAGTTGTATAATTAATTAGAGGATTAATTTAATAGTTACGAGGTGCTTATTAACATTAATGATTCAATTAATATTAACCAATATGGTAATCATAATCGTTATGACAAATGTTAATATAATAGCTACCAAGTACTTATTAATATTAATGATACAATTAGTATTAGCTAATCTGGTAATTATAATCATTATGATAGTGACAACTAGTACAGTTCATTATCAATGATAATACTTAAGGACAGTAATTAAAATATTATTATTTAATAATTATAATTATGTTTATAATATTTAATATCAGTGTAAATAGTCTACTAATGGCTAATCATGTCTATATTAAAATTTTTATGATAATATTAATAAGGGTGCTAGTTGTAAACCGGGCTTAGAATTTGTCCACAGCTAAGGCCTGAATTTGCGCTTCACATACATCAAGTGGGCCGCATCAATGGGCCGTGCCGATCACACCATTCATTTATTTTAAGAAGTTATTATAGACCATTACCCAAATGAATCATAATGGAAGATCACCTGGACCATACTACAAATAATAGAGGAGATAATGATTTCTGTCGCCTAAAATTTCCAGGGCCCACCATAACGTTTATTTTCCATTAAATCTGTTCATATGGATTTCAATGGTAGGCGTTCGATTCTCCACTATTTTCTGCAGTGTGGCCCATCTGGTAGATCTACCTCATTTTTTCCATTTTTGCCTTAGGCCTTATGACGAGCCCACCATTTAGATGGAAGGTTTGGTTGTAACACATACACCAAGGTGGCCTCACACCACCCGTCCAGATGGACGGTTGGGTTATCATATACCTCGGGGTCGGACCGACAGAACTTGTTGTCTTCAATACAACAACTCTGTAGATGGTGGGGCTCACATAGATGGATGGTTTTGGATGTATCACAGCCCCCGTGATCAGACCCATTGCTTGCTGATGTCCTTTACAGTAGCTATATGCCTATGTGAGTTACACTAGCCAATTTGTTCCACATCAGGTGGGTCCCACCATAATATAATATAATATTATATTGTAAGGATACCTGATAGCTTTATATGATAATATAATATATTATATTATAAGTATATTATAATATATTTAAATTCATAAGAGAGACCTGGAATCATATAAGGCTGGACGGACAGCCTGGAATCAACATCCGCTGATGGTGGGGCCCACAGGACTCGGTGACGTCAATAGCAGCTTGCAGCTGTGTGGGGCCCACCGTCTGGATATATGGATGGCATAAATGAAATATGTACATCAGAGGTGGGCGGGTCCCACTTCAAGCAAGATGGATGGACGGTAACACATACCCCAGTCAGACGCACAGAACTTGATAACGGCAGTACAACAGCCGTTCTACTGCTAGGGCCACAAACGGACGGTGTTGATAAAACACTATCATCATTATGGGGTCCACATCCCATGTCCAGGGATGTTTCAGCAGGCATGACATGACTTGGCAGGGAGTCAACTCGCCTCGGTTTAAGCTGGTGTAACGACACACCAACCCTATCTCTCTCTTGTTTCCTCACCTCTGTTCTCTTCTTTCTCCTTCTCTCTACCTTCTTCCTTCTCCAGGGATAACTCAACCGAGCCAGGACTCATCCTGCACAACCATTTGGAGTGAGACTCAGCCCGACTCGGTGTGGTGCGGCTAAAAAAATGAGGAAGAAGCTTCGGAGGAAAATGGCAGATCTCCGTCGGGTGAGCTTTTCTCCAAAACGAAGCTCCTGGGTGGTGTAATCCTGCCTATGGGAGCTTGGGGAGTGGTTGGAGTGGAGCTCTGATGACATTTTCTCGGTGGGTTCGATCGTTGAAGGTGGCGGTCATTTTTCTTCAGCTTTCCATAACAGCAGAGAAGGAGCTATTTTCGCTCCCTTCTTAATGTCGAAGCCAGCTACTTTAGGCCGTTGGATGCAAATGGATAACTGGAATTTAATCCCGGCGTTTGGCTTCTAAAACAGCTGAGAATGGTGGTTTCGGCCGCTGGTTTTCTCCCTTTCTATTGAGGAAGTGACGCCCTCAGTTGGACGGCTGAGATAACTTCAAACGGACGTCCGAGATCAGAGGAATCCTCCTCACTCGGATCCTGCTAGCTGGAAAAATAGAAGGCACAACAGTTTCTGTTTTGGGAAGTTTTGTGTTTTTAAGACCTATTTGTGGTGAGATTCATGTGTCCACTTGTGCAGGAAAACCTGTACTAAAGGTTGGGTTTTGGTCAGGGCTGAGAGACGCACGTGATTGATGGTTTGCATCGTCCATGACGATGATCATGGTGGCCCATGGGTGTCTTAAACGGTCGCCCGCCATCGGCTATGAAACCGAGAGAGAGAGAGAGAGAGAGAGAGAGAGAGAGAGAGAGAGAGAGAGAGAGAGAGACGTGTCTCCCTTTTTAAGCCAAACACGGGTCAGAGGCTCTGATCGAGCGTCCCCTACTCAGTGCACGGCGAGTGCACTTCTTTGTTGTGCACTCGCACTGTGAGGTGGGGCCCATCGTGATGTACGTGAGAAGTCTACTCTGTCCATCCTTCTAGGGCGCCCTTCTAAGGGATCTTGGGCCGTTGATCAGGTCGATCTAATGTCTAGGTAGAGCCCATAACTCGAGCTGGGGTCATATTGGTGGGTTCCACTACTATGGTTTCCAGAAAATCCATTCCTTCCATCAGTTTTGTAAGGTGATGTTAGGCTAGGGGCCAAGGTATGGAACACATTCATGTCCTAGGTGGGCTACACTTTAATCAACATGGACTATATTCATGTTGAACTAGGAATTCATTTACGTGCACTGATTTCACGTAAAGTCTTGACTTGCATGCACAGCTCGGGAAAAATCATGTGGGGGCCCACAATGATGTTTGTTTAAGAAATCCACTTTGTCCACTAGCTTTAAAAGATTATGTTTGGCCTACGGCCAAAATATAAAATAGATCATAATCCAAGGTGGGCCACACGTTTGTAGGAACGAGTGATTGAAATTCACATGCCAAAACCTACGTGAAGCAAGAGAGGCTGCTGTATATATGAGTCTTCATTAATAATTTACAAATTTGCCCTTTTTATGGTTATACCATCTATCATATGTAACTCCTAACTACACCATCTAAATAATACGAAACTTCACCATTGTTTGTTATTTTTCATGCTCTTTCATTTACCGCGGTTTGGGCTCCGATCTCTCGAGAATGTCCAAGATGCTTTTTCGATAGCTAAGTCTTCCCCAAATTCAAAATAACATTTGTACATATTTAATTGACGAGTAACTTAGTAGTATAAACTTAAATCTGAAGATCTTCATAATTACTAATTTACCCTAATATTCAGATGGCCCATTTGGCAGATTCAAACTTGATGGATAGTCAGATGACTTGTAAAATAAAGAAACTTCATGGTTAGCACTTTGACCATGTATATAGGTGAACGTATGGTCAATTTTGTAAATGGATGGACATAAAGCGAGTTTCTGTAGTGATTAAGGGTAGGGCATGTATACCGTTAGATTTGAGTGACTTATTTACATGTATAAGTTCCTCGGATTGAAATTCTAATGGTGGGTTAAGCATATTCCTCTGGGGTGAACAAGATGAACAGATTAGAATCTTGATCTGATAAACGTATGTACGGATGCAGAGGTCAAGTAGCTGATTTACTGTGATCTAAAGGCTGAAATTCGATGTGTATGGTTAATTTTTGATAATTAGGTATTGTATGAAATTCTGCATTAAACGGATAGTGAAAACCATGTGATCTAGAATCAAGTGGCCTAGGCAATGGCGTTTTCATAATTGTTACTGATATGAGGGTTTTGTGAAATCTAATGGCTCCAAATGGTTTTAGGCGTGCTTCTAAGCAATTCTTAGAAAAGAATGTATATCGAAATTGTTATGGATTTGGAGTTATTCATCAATTCCTTTAAGGGAAGACATGTACGTTAGATCTTATGACGGAGAGTCTTACCTTAAAGTCTACAGTCAGATGGCTTGATCTATGAATAAAGATCATTTCCAATAGTTCAATTCTTACTGGGAAATGGATGTAGGGTTAGGATAACTAGGTTGGTGTCATACACATGTACGTATCAACTTCATGGTAACACTCGAGGACTTTCAATACTCGAGTATTGAAAAGTTGTTGGGCCGCCTGACCAGTAGTCTGCCAAAATCTACCTGACACGTTGTTAGCGGACCTATTTATGGGCTGGTTGAACCCGACCTAGCTTTACCCCTACCCTTGGGCAGGTAAGGCCACACCCCCTTCAAACGACCACGATTAGTGGGAGACGCCGCCTACTCGTATTCGACACTCAGGCGTTCATGTATTCCACCTAGTCTCAATGTTGGAGCATCCCCTGGCCTCGGGGGTTTAGGAATTTTCACCCACGGACATCGAATGTGCCCATATGCTAGAACCAAACATTTTCAGTGTCCCACCTGACCATCCATGATATGCCTATGGAGGCCGCAACCTGATGACGCTAGGACAAATAGTGGTCATATCACACAAGATGAGATGCATGAGTCATACCATCCCATCATGCATCAAACCTGCATGCACCGCGCGCTCCTATGGGACAACTCCGCCTCTCAGGGGGTCCCATAAATAATCAGCCTAATGGCATAAGATATGATCAATCACTTCTTGAGTCATACCACCCCATTATGCATCAAACCTGTGCATACCACGCGCTCATGTGGGACAACTCTGTTTCTCAGGGAGTCCCATAAACAATCAGCCCAATGACACCAGCTATGATCAATCACTCATCATAACAAGCACAAAAATGATGCGTATGGGCATGTATCATGATACAATACTAAACATGTACTCGGTGTGTCCTACTAGACTAAGTACTTTAGCATGACCATTAAATAAGGCAGTCAACAGTAACTACAATCGACCTTCACCAGTGTGTCGCATATCAAGAGTATAGGCTAAATAACATGTTCCTTTTGCAACTATAGGAGTCCATGCAGTATGCCTAACATTAGGCTAACATTAGTTCCCCCCCCCCCCCAAAAGACACTAACACATCCTATATTCCAAGATGGGGTCCACTGGTTGGACAGTGAGTCTAACTTATTCGTAGGTTCTATATAGTAGATATACCAACCTGATACCACATATTCTTCTACCTACGGCAAGGGGGGAATGATGGTGATGCACAAATGTCAAGGATGGGCCTCACACTCGTTCAAGGAAGGTGGACGATGTGGATAATGCATACATAATATGAGCTCCTAGCAATCGATCACAAAGGTAGGATACATCTAACGGGGTAAGTCAAGCGGGTATACATAAAGTGGTCCTTCTCACTATCTTTGTCCTATAACGACTGGTCTTTTCTATGGGGCTCGATAAGAATACAAGGCAGGCCTTCATATGATTCACACGTCCAAGATTGTGTGCCTTTACAAATGGATGGGGTAGCCCGCTCATCATCTAAGTGGGCCTCGAGTTTGGGTCACTAAGCTCAGGCAAACACATGTATCTAGGTGGTCCACATCTACCATGGAAGGCCCGGTATGAACACAATGAGGGCTTAATACTTGGGTAGTCCTACAAGACTTGAGGCATCATTATCAATGGGACCCAGTGATTTGAGGTGGCCCAACAAGGGAAGGTGGGTTTCATAGGGGCCCAACGGTTTGGGATAGCCTTATCGTAGCAAGGTATATCAGCCACTCATGTAGGATCTGAGTGAAGGGAGGAAGAACGGGGAATGGGCTTAATAATGGGCCCTAGGGAGACTTAATAGTGCGGTCCACTTGGGATTGCATCTGACTCATGATGGGGCCCCTGGCCCTCAGGCTATCTGGGAAGGTGGATGGTTAGCTTGTGTAGAACACATGTGTCAAGGGTGGGCAATCTAAAGCTTAAAAAATGGACAAATAGTGCGCATATACACACAAAATGGTGGGCTGCACAGGGCAGCCCCATGGTCTAAAATGGATGAACTACGTGCATATGATACACCCATCAAGGCAGGCTTTAAGGTTTGGTCAATCCTTCTAGCATCAATGGGGGCCCAACAGTTTGGGTTAGCCCAATAAGAGAAGATGGTTACCTCTACATCATTGGGGGCCTAATGATTTTGGTTAGCCTAAAAAGAAAAATGGGTAGTACTAACATTAATGGGGCCTGACAGTTTGGGTTAGCCCACTAGGGTAAGGGTGGAAGTGGGCATAGCAACGGACCTTAGGGTAGTTTACAACAGTGGACATTTAACCACCATTGTGCTAAGGTGTGGTCCACTTGGAATCAGAATCATAATGGGGCCCTCGGCCCTCCAAATATCTAGGAAATGGATGGACAACGTGGGCCCATCACTCATAGATGGTGGGCTTGCATAAGGCGGAGGGGCCCACGGCCTAAAAAATGGATAGATGGCGTGATATAACACATACATCATGGTGGGCCTCATCCCTCACAATGGGCCTCATACAATCATAATGGGCCTTGTCTCATAGGCCTTACACATTCACAATTGGGCCTCACATATACAGTGGGCCTCACACATATAATGGGCCTCACACAAGGGCCTCATACATCACAATGGGCCTCGTCTCATGGGCCTCATACACATCACAATGGTTCTCATCACATGGGCCTCATCACAAGGGCACAATGGGCCTCACATACATCAAGTGGGCCCTGCACATACAACAGTTAGGCCTATACATTGGCAAGTGGGCCTCACAGTGGGCCTACAAGATGGATAGTGGAGATATAATACATACACGACCAACTGGTGGGTGGCCAGCCCACCAACGCCCTGGCCCAGATGGGCGTCCAATAAATGGACAGCCTGGATGAAACACATCATAGGGGGACCCACCACACGTGCAACATGTGCAGGGTGGGTCCCACCGTCTAGAAAAACTACACGGCGTGGATAAAACACGTACATCATGGTGGATCCCACTGTACAGATGGATGGTGAGGATAGAACACATATATCACGGTGGGTCTCACCATCCCACTGGACAGTGTGGACACCACACGTGCAGCAGGCCCCACCATCCCATTGCTGGATACTGGACGATGCAGATATAACACATACCTCATGATTAGGCCCACAGAACTTGCTGATGTCAATACAACAGTTACATGGCTAGTGTGAGGTACACCAACCAATCCAATTCCCACCATCCAGGGACTGGACAGTGCGGATACAACACATATCATGAAGGTGGGTCCACACGTGTTGCCCACCAGTCTAGCAAAATGGACGGACGATGTAAATATTCACATAATCATGTGGACTCCACCGTCTCTCGCTGGACGGTGGACAGTGTGGATGAAACAGATACATCAGGTGGCGTCCACATATACGTGGCCCACTTGATTTGAATCAAGTTGATGTTTGTATTTTCCCTCCATCCAAGCCTGTCCAAACGGATAGGCAGTAAGGTGGGCCTCACAAGAGGACAACGTGGATAAAATTACAAAAATAATGGTGGGGTCCCCGTGGGTGGTCCACCCCACTCCAAAAATCAGGGTAATATTTGTGTTTTCTCTTCGTCTAGATCGGCCCAAAAACGGGTAGCAAGGTGGGTCCTGCAAGCGAACGGTTTGGATGATCATACATGTATCATCAGGTGGGCCACACATCAGAGAGAGAGAGAGAGAGAGAGAGAGAGAGAGAGAGAGAGAGAGAGAGAGAGAGAGACGTGTGATGGAGGACTCCGCCACTATGAGCCCTCATAGGATTTACAATACATACATCAAGATGGGTCCCAAATCATGTGGGCCCTTAAATCATCAAAATCAATGGTGGACGTCCCTTTCCCACTAATCAAATGCAAGGTTTAGATGACCTTCTTATATATATATATATACATCATGATGGGGTCCATGGAGAATGGCCCCATCATGAGATAAACGTATGAATCATGGTGGGCCATCGGCCACACCTAGGGTCCAAAGTGAGATCCATACCATCAATCGGTAGGCCCCACTTAACCCATCATCAAAATTACAATCTAATCCTATAAAAGACCCACTAATTTCATTCTTCTTGAATCTTTAAACTCCTTAGCTCCTAGGCTTTCTCTTTGATGGAGGATATGAAAGTTGAAGGGTTAGGATGAGAGATTTGGGGGTAGGAAGTGGGCCTTAATCTTGGGTTTTCTTTTCTCTCCTTAGTCTCTTTTCTCTCTTGTTGCTAGGGAAATGGAGGGAGAATGAGATGGAATGGGTGAAGGATGGGAGATGTAAGGAGAGATGACATGGAGGGTATGGGTGAGAGATGAACTTAGTTGACTTTTGGGGGCATGAGGTGGCATGGGGTATGGGTTGCCTTATTTTGTTGGTAAGAAAGAAGTGAGAGAGGCATGGGTTGTGATGACTTGTACTTGATTGATTGATGTAATAGATTGGGTAGAGATTCTCTTGGGATTCGCAATGCGTGGCGTTTTCTCGAAATAAATGTGGGCCCACAACTCTTAGCCTGGGTATCACATTTGAGTGTAAGATGCAGCTTAGAACCGCGGCAACGACGCGGTCGCTAGGGTATAAGTTTCGAGTCGAGCCGAATTAGATATACGGGATGTGACTTAGGGACGCGGGCAAATGATGTCTACAAGTCGCGGGTTGCTGGAATTCGTTGGGGAGGATCGTGGGAGTCTAAGAAACGGTATGGTCTAGGATACAAGCCTTACAATTTTAAATACAATTAGAAAGTAATATATACTCTACTTGAGAAATAGAGAAGTAAATCTGTAGCAATTAGGGTTTATATTCTTTGAGAAACATTAGATCCCTATATTCTTTTTGGTTGAACATATACTACATCGACTCTCAAGAAAGAAGATCACTACTCGAAACCTAAACTACATATTCAAAGCGACGCTTTGTCTTCTGGAGATAAGTATTATTATTATTTTATTTCATTTTGGTTTGTTGAGATAGCCCGTAAATCTCATTTGGGTTGATTTGTGTTAAGCCCGTGAAAATCACAAAGGGGGGTGATTTGTGGTAAGCCCGTGAAAATCAGAAATAGGGTTGATTTGTGGTAAACCCGTGAAAATCACAATAAATGTAAGAGATTATGAAGGTTAACTTGTGAAAACCTTGAAAACTGAAAGCTAAAATTATGAGGGTACTAATTTTGGGAGTGGAATAGGTGTATGTTGAACACTGTACCACTATAATTCCTTGTGCATTTGTGGTGATTATTTTATTTGATTCTTTATCATTTATTGGTTTGAAAGACTGATTTCAAGGACGTCGTGAAATAAGGTTGTCCAGCTTAAATTAATAGGAGAAGGTTGTCCTATTAATTAATTGGAATCAAGATTTCAATACCTTTTGTGATTGATTATTATTGTCATATTTTATATTTGAAATTGGTAGTCTTACTCACCCCCTCCTCCCCTAGGACATTGATAGCTCATCTTTCAAGTGGTATTAGAATAAGTAGGTTGCTCTTTTTGGGATTTACCTCCTAGAGCTATATCTAGAACTATAAGATGTCACGTTTCGAGAATTTATCCATTTTCAGGCCACCTCCCTTTGATGGCTCAAATTATTCATATTGGAAAGTTAGGATAATGATCTTCTTAAAATCCGTTGATGAAAGTGTATGTCAAGCCACTGTAACTCAATGGATCCCTCCTATGATGGAAGTAGTAGCTGAGAATGGAACCACATCCATGAAAGCATTTTCTTACGATTTTTAGATGACTACTCAAAAAAGTGAAAGTAGTGCAAATGCTAAAGCCCTGGATGTTATAACTTGTGCTCTATCACCAGATGAATTCAAAAGAATCATTTCGTGTGACATAGCGAAACAAGTTTGGGATATACTTGAAATGACACATGTAAGAACCAACATTGTGAAAAACTCTAAGATCCAAATCCTCACAACCAATTAGAGGAAATTCGTATGAAAGAAAATGAGTCATTCATGGACTTCTGTACAAAATTGACTGACATAGTCAATTCTATGTGGGGTCTTGGTAAAAGCATTCTTGAAAGCAAGGTTTGTGCTAAAATACTGCGATCACTTCCTAATAGGTTTAATTCTAAAGTTACAGCTATACAGGAATTGAGGGATATTGATATTATAAAGGTTGAGGAGTAAATTGAATCTCTACAAACTTACGAGTTGAATTTTAAAGCTCTTAAAATCAAGTCCATTGCCCTAAAATCCTCTAAGTTTAAATCAAATGTTTTAAATGTAAATTCAAATGAAGAGGAAAATGAGGACAATATGGCTATGTTGTCAAAGAAATTTTATAGAATTTTAAAAAATAAGAAAAGAACTAATTTTTAAAAACCGTTTGATAAAAGTAAAAGAAACTAAAACTATTGGAAATATAAATCTAAAGAAACTTAATGCTTCAAATGTTCTGAATTTGGGCATCTTGCTTCAAAATGTCCTAAAAAGGATAAATCGAGAAGAAAATGCATGATTGCCACTTGGGATGAATCATCAGAATCAGAAACTAATTCAAAAACTGACGAATTAAACTAGGAAACTGTAAAAGATCTTAATGCCTTTATCACTATAGCTAGAATTACTTCTTTAGATGATTGTGAAACATCTGATTATGAAACTCCTGAAAATGAAGACAATATTCAAATAGCATATGATGCCCTATACAGAGAAAGTTGCAAGATTGTGACTAAATAAAAAATTCGAAAAGAAAATTATGTCAAATTACAATTAGAACTTGAAAATGTTGTTTTGGAAAACTCTCATTTTTCTGATTGTTTTGAAAAAATCAAAATTAAATTTAAGTCTGAAAATTTCTAAATTACAAAATCTTAAATATAAAAATGAAAAATTGAAAATTAAAATTTCTTCACTTCAGAGTTCAAAGGATACTTGAAAATATATCCATCATCATTGCATTACATTACATCTTTTTTGTGTCAGAATTAATTTTATTCATAAAAAATTAGTCAAATTTTTTGAAGTAAAGATCGTTTATTTGTACAGGCAGAGTAGGTGCCTAACATATTCTTTCTTTATAACATATTACTTAGAATCTCTGAAAATGCAAACTCAGGAGTTATCTTAGGACTAAGGATCTTCTAATTCTCAACCCTAGCACTTTTAAAGGGTTTAATTGACTGTGGGATCGAAGTAATTGTTTAGTAGCCAATCTAGTCAAACATAACATTCTCTTGAACTCAGAAAGCCCTCAACCAAGGCATCCAGTGAAAAGTTAGCCATTCTCCTATCCCACCGACATATTTTGACATGATGAAACTTTTGTAGGCTCCATCATCACATGTGTTAAATCCACACCTAGTTCATCTGTTTTGCCGGATCAAATTAGAACATGAGACAAAAACTGAGGCTAATCTAAAATTCAAGTGGACCCACCACCAAAAACAATGTGCATTGAATGCCTATCATTGGGAATTTCCCATGGCCATTGGAAGGCTCCGATCAAGGTGATATTTATATTTTTACTTCATCAAGATCTATGTGACATGATGAACAGGTTAGTTTGGCAAATAAATATCAGGGTTGGTCGTAGGAAGTTTTAAATGGTAATCGGTAAATCCCCGCTGCTTTCTGGGGTGTGGTCCACTTGAGCGTTGTATCTGCCTTGGTTTTGAGCTAGTACTCTAAATGAATCTGGAAAAAAAAAAAAAAGGATGGACGGTGTGGATCTAACACATACATCATGGTGGGTCCATAGAAGATCCACACATCAAAAGAGGAGAACGCATATTTCCTTGTAAGAATGTTTATTTCTTAAAGGGTTGGCGTAGGAATCATCTCGGCCTTCAGCGCATACGATCGGCACTCTTTGTTACTAATTGCATAATATGTAAAAGGACAAGAAGACAGAATGAAAAGCAAAATTGTGGTTGTTGCAGTATAATTGGACCGTGTGGTTGTGTAATGCATTGAATAATGCATCGCTGACTCAATTTAATCACGTTAAAAAGAAGCAACCTGTCAAAGCTCACCAATCTCATCACCTTATAAAGAGAGCCCTATTGCATCGCAATCAGAACACAAGCCCAAAACTACATAATTCTTCTTGCAGTTACGTAGCTTGCCACAAGCCAAGATGTTCAAGGTAGACGTTGTCTCCAGAGAGACCATCACGCCATCCTCTCCAACTCCCCATCCTAACCGTACATTCCATCTCTCATTGCTAGATCAGATCGCTCCTTCTCTATACGTCCCTTTAATTCTCTTCTACTCTGGAAACGGTCATAACAATACTGAACGCTCCGACGTCTTTCATCGGTTAAAGAAATCTCTTTCGGAGACGTTAACTCTCTTCTATCCATTCGCCGGCAGGATCAGGGAAGAAGATCTGACCGTTGATTGTAATGATGAGGGCATCGACTTTTTCCAAGCCCAAATCAAGGGTCGGCTCTTCGAGTTTCTCCAGCAACCAGACGTGGGTGCACTGAACCAGTTCCTCCCTTGTGGCTACGATTTTGCTAGACATACCACGGACATGCTCTTAGCAATCCAAGTCACCATTTTCGAATGCGGAGGAATAGTTATCGGTGTGTCGTATTGGCACAGGATAGCTGATGGAACCACGCTGGCCACATTTATAGACAGGTGGTGCTCGATAACACGTGGAGCTAATGAAATTGCAGCCCCCACTTTCGACTCGACCACACTCTTCCCACAGAGAGAAGCGGCATATTTTACTTTGAACTCCATGTTTCCCACTGAAGAAGCGATTGTTCTGACCAAGAGGTTTCTATTCAATAGGCAGAACATAGCCAAACTTAGAGCTAGAGCTCCGGAGGACTTGCGTCCCACTCGAGTTGAGGCGGTGACAGCTCTCATCTGGCGGAGCATCATGAGAGCTCAACATAAACCCGGGACGGTAAGGGCGTCCATAGCGATTATTCCTGTTAGTTTGCGAAGCAGGATGGTCCCGCTCTTGCCAGATCATTCGTTCGGAAATCTTTGCGTGGATGCAGTTTCGTCATGGGTGTCAGATGGAGAGTGCAATGAGGACTTACAGCTTTGCTTAGAGAGGCTGCTGAGGTATTCGATAAGAAAAATCGACGGTGCGTACATAGCTGAATTGCAAGGACGGGACGGGTTGATAAAGGCAATTGAATTGCTGACTGAGGTATTTGAGAAATACTCAGAATGTAGCATGGACATTTGCTGTTTTACCAGTCATTGTAGGTTCCCGTACTATGAAGCGGATTTTGGTTGGGGAAGGCCCATCTGGATCAGCAGTGCGAATATTCCTTTTAAGAATCTCATCATCTTGATGGGAACGAGATCAGGCGACGGAATCGAAGCTTGGGTGAGCTTGGACGAAAAAGAAATGGCTAAATTTGAACAAGATGAAGAACTCCTTTCCTTTACGTCTCCTGACTGTTCCTTGCTTTGAAGTTAGCTGACTAAGAAAAAATACTGAGAATGCTCCATTTGAACTTGTAATCATGTGTGGTCTTGTGAACTTGTAATCTTTCTATATTTGTACGTTTTCCTTCTTGATAAATTAATAAAAAGGATGAGAAAAGATCCCAAAACTTCTAAAAAAAATTGTGAGTTTACATGACATTAGAGCCATTTGAATTTTGTGAGTTTACATGGCATCAGCGGCATTTGATCTGGATCATTAAATTAATTAGATATTCATAAGAGAAAAAGACTATCAAGTGGGGTTATTTACACTCCTTACCTATCATCAAAGAGGAACAAGTCACTGATATTTTTAACAAAAGAGTTCTAGAGCGTCGTCTTTTTGACATATCTCTTCATTATTTCATCTATAATTGTGAGTAAATAAAATAAGGATTTTTTTTCAGATATCAGTCTAAGGTTTAGGCTATGAATCCATAAATATTGGCCAATCTTTTAAAACCAGTTACCTTCTGAAGTAAGTTCCCAAGAAAGCCCCTTTTTTATACTTTTGCTGACAGTTCTAAAAAGAAAATATCCATTAATGTCAGCAAGGGCATTTCTATTGTGGTTCAATTTCAAATTTGGTCACCTCATTGAACGTGCAACTCAATTCAAACTGAACAACTATGACCCCAAGTGCAAAATAGGTAGATACATTGGTAATTAACTGTATGTGACCGAGTTTTAATAAGATCAGTCACCTATTCAACCACTTGCACAACGTTGCTTAAGATGATTAGGTGATAGTCAGAGGGTGGGATATGTCCTCTGAAAATGGATCAAACATCTACCTTCCTTACAAAATGACTTTTTCTTTTTTTTATTTCAGTACAGATAAAATAAAAATAAAATTCTTACAATCGGCTGCAAAGAACAACCATGGAACGCCTCTCTGGATGGACCCAACATATGAGTTGACTTAGATTACAACTAAAATTAACATGTACTTTGATTATCACTACATATTACACCAAGGAATGTAAATAGCAGGTAAAGATAAAGAATTATGCTAAGGAATTAATGTAAATGACATATAACGATAAGGATTACACTAGGGAATGTAAATGACTAATAACTAAAAGGATAATTGAAAGATAAATTTGGTTTGGTTGGTATGAGACCATTTTTCTTACTGAATTCCTTTACTATTTGTAGCCTTAAGCTAACATCCATATACTTCTTACGTTTTGATGGTTGGTATTGTCACGCCCCAAACTCGAAAACCGAGCTCACAAAATTTCCGATCGCCGAATCCAGTGCCGACAGCCTTCGCAATACCTCATTCTCTGCTCCCTGTGCCTATACACCAGATTTCGATCTTAGGATCCTACAATGAGGATTTTCTAACGTACATTTATCTCGTAAGAAGCATAACCACAAGTTTACCCAAATCACAAAGGCAACATCATTATCATATATCCACCAATATAAACAGTTGAATACAGTGCTGAAAGGGAAATACAAGCTAAATGTCAAAAGCTCCAGAAGCTTTGCTGCACGCTCCTGCCTCAGCTCAATCGCGTCCTATCGTCACCTGCACGCATCTATCGTGGATAGCTTATAAAAAGCTTAGAAGGTGGTATACATGTGTGTGCGCAAGATAAGTGTCAAGAACACAAATATCAGCGTAAGCGAAAAACTGGCAGGGTTATAAGTCATTCAATATCAGTGTAATGCAGAAACATGCC
Source organism: Magnolia changhungtana (assembly GCA_030180095.1). Lineage (NCBI taxonomy): Eukaryota > Viridiplantae > Streptophyta > Magnoliopsida > Magnoliales > Magnoliaceae > Magnolia > Magnolia changhungtana. The sequence goes on along the minus strand of JASAUF010000092.1, from coordinate 4,605,418 downwards.
GGTAAATCCATAAGTACTATCAGCCTTATCTAGGCTATGTGATGCAAAAACATAAAAAGCCAATATCATATACTGAGGAAGTAATGTAGATCAGCTATGCAATGCGGAGACATAGTAAGTCAAATATCATATACTGAGGATGGAATGCAATATGCAAATCTTGACGAGTTCACGAATACTACCAGTCTCATCTAGGCCATATAAATGTAGAAACATAGAGACCCAAATGCCATATACCATAGATGTAATGCAATATGTAGATCCTGCTAAGTCCATAATACCATCAACCTCGTTTAGAATATGCAATATATGAGCATAATAAACCAAATGCTATGTGTTGAGATGCAATGCAATATGCGATGCGAATGAAATGACTAAGCTAGAGCGTGAAGTTGGGATGATAGTATGTAGTATCGTAAGCTATGAGGTCCATCACAAGGGACTTCTATTCAAACCAGTCCCATACCTAAATTTGGATAGTTAGACTCAATGTGGTAAACTCCTGATCTCAAGTTAGTCGCACGCCTAACCGATCAAAATCCTGACCATTGCGAAGGTACACATATTAAATTAGTTGTACACTACTAACCTGAGTGGATAGTAAATGAATGAAAGAGTAAAATGCTAAGTATGCAACTCCTACTCAATAAGTCCACATATCAGTACCGTATATCTCTGGGATCATCACCAGGGTCTAGTACACTCTATGCCACCTGCCACCCCATCAAGTGCACAACTGGGTAAGTGGAAGAGACTTCACTATCTGCCTGGCCAGTTGTCAGCCAATATATACCCGGTATGTCGATAGCGGACCCATTTATAAGTTAGTCAAACTTAGCCTAGTTATGTCTACGCCTTCGGCGGGTAAGGCCACACCCCATTCCAACCGACCAAGATACAGTGAGAGACGCAACCTACTGGTATTCGCTACTACCACGTGGGACCCATCTTTAAGGTGTAGACCATCACCATCTAGATGGGTCTGGATGGTGGGTCTGGGCAATCTCTGCCTCTGATATATATATATAACAATAATATATATATATATATATATATTATACTAAGGTGGACCACTACGTGGACCACACCATGATGTATGATTTTACCTGCTGGACAGTGCAGCAGGTATGTGATCTAGACTGTCCATCCAATGGACACGGTCTTAGATCCTCACCATGATAAGTGAGTTGTATCCCTACCGTCCATTTTTTTATGTGGGCCACCGTGACATATGGGTTTTGCCATGCCTGTCTAGCATGCTGGACGGGTGGGACCCACTGCATGATGGATGCGCTACACCCAGTTGTCCATTCATTTGGCTAGTTAGTCTCTAGCTTGAGGCCGAAAATGAGACAAATCCTGGTATCAGATGGACCACACTGCAGAAAATAGTGGTGTTGAATGTCTACCATTGAAACCCCATTTTGGGTTACAGTAGCTTTAGACCAATATGATATTTGTTTCTCTGCCTTGAAATTGCCCTAGTTTGTCAAGTTACATGAGTGTTGAGTCAGATTGTCTCCAGAGCCTGATAGGAAGATCAATTCAAGCGTTTGCTTCAACCAGATGTGCGCAAGCTCGCCACAGGTAAATTTGAAGCCTCACATCCCATGTCCAAAAACACCAGGTGAATAAAACCATTAAAAATAAATTAGAAAATCATAGAGTTTTATGGTGAGAAAACTTTTTCAAAATAGGAAAATATTTAAGTTTTTCTTGCCTTGTCGATTTGATCGAAAACACCCTCGATATGATTGACCTGCGCTGTCGAGTCCTCGATGCTTCATCGATACCATCGAAGAGAGGACCAAATATGTCCAGTAACCTTACAATATATCTGGATGAATTATCGATGTATCAATACACCTATCGATATCATCGATACTCAAATCTCGAGCTCATCGAAAGTGGCTAGATAAGATCGACAGGCAGATTTCGGCGCCTCTGTTTTTTTAAAAAAATTTCAAAATCCTTCGATATATCGATGCGCCTTCCGATATGATTTGAAATCAAATATCGATAAGATCGAAAGTCCATCAATGATATCGACCGTGGGCGCGCAGTTCTTCCACCAGATATTTCAGGTTGTCTTTAACTTTGATTGGGGGCCATTCGAGGAAATCGATATTCATATGTTGATGATATCGAGGCCGAGTCGATTGCATCGAAACTGGACACAAACTATCTAGCGAGTTTACTGGTAAATCTATTAGATTTATCAATGCATCGACACTGCCTTCAATATTATCGATATACAAATTCCGATGACATCGGCTGACCCTCGATCATATCTTAAAAAACCTGAAATATTTCATGTTAAGTCTCTCTAATTTTTCAAGTGTCGATGGATCGAACCTACCATCGATGGAATCAGAGTTCGAAATCTGATGACATTGACAGTGGTTTCGATTCATCGACCAACTAGCAAAAGGTTTCAAAAGCATATAACTTTGAGTTTGAGTCATCGAGCAGACCATCAATGTTATCGAGAGTATATGCTTGATGATATCGAACTCGGATATAAATATGACCGTTTTATATCCGTTGGAATCTTTTGCCTATATATAGAGGACTTGTCTATTATTGCTGGGAGAGAAAGTAGAGAGAGCTCTTGAATAGTTTGTGATTGGATCCTCTACCAGGCTTGGAAGCCAGTAGAGTTACATTTGAGTAATCCTAATACATTGCATATTCATAGGATTAGTGAAATAGGATTTCTAAGTAAAGGTGTAAAAACTTTAAAAAATCCTATTCATCCCCTCGCAGGACATGTTGGCATATTCCTTCTTCAACTAGTGCGGTCTTTACCGCCATTTCACCCTGTCCAGGTCCTTGTGACCATGGGAACAGTCTGGATGGGAAGTAAATACTATGGTGGGCCCACTAGTAATTCAACTATGAAAAATCATTATCACCATTGCCATTTGTGGTATGGTGATCTTTTGATCTGATTCATTATTTGGATAATGCTCTAAAATAATCTCTATAGATGGATGATTGGTGCGGCCCAAGTAGTGTGGCCCACTTGTTGTATTTGAGAGGCCTAATATGACGTATTCGGGGCCCATGGGTTGAGGCCCATTGTTATGTATTTGGAGCCCATGGGTAGAGGCCCATAGTGATGTATATTCGGCCCATTTGCACCGGCCCAATTGATTCGGCCCATTTGATTCACCCCCTTTGATCAGCCCAATTGATTCGGCCCATTTGTACCGGCCCATTTGATTCGACCCATTTGATTCGACTCATTTGAATCGGCCTTTTTGATTCGGCTCATTTGATCGACCCATTTGAATCACCCCATTTGATGCAATTGAGGCCCATGATGATGTATATTAGGCTCTGGTGCGAGGCCGTGGGCCCATTATATGTTTGGCCCTATGTGGGCCACTCCTTGGGAGCAATGTTGGTTAAAGGTCCACATTGATGGCCAATGATGGTTAGACGTCCACATTGTGACCTTTCCATTGGCCTTGTCAGGCCCATCCTCATCATTCTCTAGTGGGTTAATCCAAACGCTTGGGCCCCATTGATTTTAATTGATCCATCATTGGTCGTTCATCTATGGACCCTGCCTTGCATGGAGGTTGATTATCGGTACCGATTATCAGTTCCGATTACCGATACCGGTTACTGTTGCCGATTATGAGTTTGTGACAGCATAGCATCATGATACATGCCCATACGCATCATCTGTATGTTTGTTATGAGATGTGATTGGCCATTGCATATGTCATAGTGCAGGTGGTTTATAGGACTCCCTTATAGGCAGAGTTATCTCACATGAGCGCACGGTATACGTAGGATTGATGCGTGATTGGGCTGTGTGATTCATGCACTCTGCATTTGTGTGATTGTGATTATTGTATACCTTAGTGACATCAGGGCTGTAACCTCCACAGGCACATCGTGGATGACCGGATTGGATACCGAAAATACTGTTTCTAACATCTGGGCGCCATAGATGTCCCTAGGTGAAAATCCCTAAACCTGATGGTACCAAAGGATGACTACAACGTCGAAACCGAGTGGATACATGAGCATACTATGGCCGAATACCAAGAGGCCGCATCTTCTACTGTGTCATGGTCGGTTAAAAAGGGGTGTGGCCTTACTCGCTCGAGGGTAGGGGGCATTGCTAGGCTGAGTTTGACTAGCTCGTGAATGGGTCCACTATCAACTATCGGATAGGTATTGACAGACTATTGGCCAGGCGGATAGTGAGGTTTCTTACGCTTACTTGGACTGCGTGCATGGGAAAGGGGTAGTGCCATTTGGAGTGTACTAAACCCCGGTAATTATCCAGAATGAGAACCGTACTGATATTTGATGCTTTAGTGATGAGCTACATTGATATGTGGATTGGCATGCTTATGTTACATCTCGCATCGCATGGTCCTGATAAGACAAATAACATTCATGTCTTGAACCACATAGCCTTGGTACGGCTTATTGCATTTATGTACTCATCAGCATGATTCCACAATACTCTGACATTACATTCTGAGCACGCTAATATTGCGCACACACTTACACCTCCCTCTAAGCTTTCCATAAGCACGATTGATGCGTACAGGTGACACTAGGACGCCACAACAACGTTAAGATCGAAGCGTGCAGCGGACTTCCGGAGCTTTTTGATTTTTGATATTGTGTTTCCTTCTGCGCATTGTACCTATTGTATCTTTAAAGTTTTTTTTTTTTATCGTAGTGGATTTTGTGATGGTGTTCTTGTGGTTATTATTCGTGGGTTATGCTTATGGTTATCCTCATTACGAATCAAAATCATGATAGAAATCCTCCTTGTAGGATCCCAGGATTGAAACTTAGTATATGGGCGCCGGGAGCCAAGAATGGGGTACTGCGTAGCCTGTTGGCTCCAGATTCGGTGATCAGGAATTTTGTGAGCCCGATTTCCAAGTTTAGGGCGTGACAGTAGATCTAATCCATAATATGAGGATTGGTCCTCAACAGTGAATATATCAAATTAGATAACATAGATCCCTTCGACTACGGTGATGTTGTACTCTCCTTATATTAAGGTTGGGCTTAAGTAGCCTACCTATATTCCTAAGGATCCGGAGCGAGCTTCTTTCGCCATACTATCATATGGCCCATTAGATGCCCTAGGGGGCTCAAATAAGTCCTTGATGGACTCCAAGATTAAAAGGAAATAATCCTATGAGCAACTAATGGGGGCCCAACGTTATGGGTTAACCCAATATGAATGGGTGGGTCATGCAAACATCAATGGGGCCCAATGATTTGGGTCAACCCACTTAAAGAATGATGAGAATAGGCCTAACAAAGGCATAAGGGAAGGTCACAATGTGGACATTTAACCAACATTGCTCCCAAGGAATGGCCCACATGGAGCCTAACATATAATGGGTCTATGGCCTCACGTAAGGGCTTAATACTCATCATAATGGGCCTCACATGGACCTCAAATACATCACAATGGGCCGCATCACATGGGCCTTACACATCACAATGGACTGCATCTCATGGGCCTCATATACATCAAGTGGGCCTCATCAAATGGGCCATAAATACATCACATTGGGCCTCATCAATGGGCCACAAATATATCACATTGGGCCACGTCAATGGGCGATAAATACATCACATTGGTCCATACACCTGGGCCTCAAATACATCACAATGGGCGACGTCCCATGGGCCTCGAATACATCACAATGGGCCACAACCCATGGGCCTCAAATACATCACAATGGGCCACAACCCATGACCGTCAAACACATCACAATGGGCCTCACATACGGGCCCATCACATCAAGGTGGGCTTGCACATGGTGGGCCTGCACATGCTAGATGGGCCCTACCAGATGGACAACATGGATATACCACGCATACATTTCGGTGGGGTCCATGTCCTATGGACAATGTGAATATACAACACATATATAACAGTGGTCCCACGTCTCACGTGGCCGAACGGAGTAAATACAATACGTACATCATGATGGGCCCACGTCCAACCCATCTGGATGGATAAAACCCATACATCGAGGGAGTCCCATGGAGGGACGGTGTGTGTATAACACATACATATAAGGTGGGCCATACAATGCAATGGGGCCCACGACCCTAAAAAATAGTTGAACGGTGTGGGTATAATACACACATCATGGTGGGGCCAGGGACTTAAAATCAAGTCAATCTGTGGCCTGTGTGGGCCACACCATACACATAGTTGAGAGGTTACCCTCCATTAAAGCACTCATAATCATTTGTTGGGCCCACCAAGCTGTGGTTCACCAACCCATCCATTATGTGTGTCCCGCTAGGTTAAGGGGTCAGACCAAGTTTTAGGTGCATCCAAATCTCAGATGGACCCCAGCAAGTGCTTTTATATGGTTTAGCATGTCTTTACAAGATTATAGATGGTGTGGGCCACCTGAGTTTTGTGTACGGCTGATGTTTGGGGGTACCCCATATATAAAGGGGACCCATCAAATGGACGATGTTGATGTTCATGAACAAGCATCATGGTGGGGCCTGTGGTGAGGCCCACTGATCCTGCTCGTCCCAAGCAACGGGGCGCTGCTTGCTATAGCGTCCTCTGGATGTAAGTAGCAACAGCGTCCAGAGCTATTTTATTTTTATTATATTTTTTTATTTTAATTATTCTGCGAATTTTTATAGGTGGGGCCCACATCAGGGCGATCCAGTCCGCCTACTGGGTTCCCGAGCTCGGGACAGGTCCAATGAGCCCAATATTGGGTATGTTTTGACGCTCAGAAACATCACAATGGGCCCTAACAATTTATCATTTATTAAAATAATATTTTTGATGGTGTGGCCTACCAGAGATTTGGATTGGCTCCTGTTTTTGGCTCAACGCCTAAAATGAGATGGGAAATGGGATGGACGGTGGAGATCTAACATATATCTAGGTGAGGTCCCATTGCAAGTAAAAAGGATGGACAATGTGAATGCCACACTGTTTACGTAATGATTCCATCGTCCAAAGACTGGACGGTGGACGATATGTGTACGAAATACATACTTAAGGTGGGTTCCACTGTCCTTGCCTGGACGGTGGACAGCGTGATGGATGTATGCTACAAGTGGGGTCCACATACATGTGGACGGTGTGAATAAAATGCATAGATCAGGTGGGGTCCACGTCAATGTGGCCCACTCGAGCTCGGGATCAAACTGATATTTTTTTCCCATCCAAATAGACCCGAGTGGCTGCTGGACGGTCTGGATTCATCACACATCATCAGGTGGGCCGAAAAATATGGAAGAGAGAGAGAGAGAGAGAGAGAGAGAGAGAGAGAGAGAGAGAGAGAGAGAGAGAGAATCTTGTGGTGGAGGGAGCTCCGCCACTATGAGCTCCCTTACCATGCTTTATGACATACATCAAGTGGGTCCCAATACATGTGGGCTCGCCACTCAAAATCAATGGTGGAGATCCCTTCTTCACCAAACCCTTATCAAACTAGGAAAATAAGCATCATGATGGGGTCTATGGAGAATGGCCCCATCATGGTATGAATATACAAATCATGGTGGGCCATCGGCCATACCTAGGGTCCAAAGTGAGATCCGTACCATCAATCGGTAGGCCCCACTTGGTTCATCATCAAAAAAATAATCTAGGTCTATAAGAACACCCACCGTTCGATCTTCTTGGTCCGATGGAATGCCAAACTCCTTGGCTCTCTCTTTGATGAAAGATGATGAGGATTGAGGGGCTAGGATGAGGGATCTTGGGGTAGGAAGTGGGCAACACACAAAGCTTCTTCTCTCCATGGAATGCTTGGACGTTCATTCTCTTGCTGTTTGGAGGAAATGGTGGAGAAAATGAGAGAGAGAAGAGATGGGTGATGGGTGGAGTGATGGATGATGGATGATGGGTGGAGTGATGGATGATGGGTGATGGGTGGAGTGATTTGTGTAAGAGATGGGATGGAAAGGTATGGGTGGAGAGAGAGAGAGAGAGAGAGAGAGAGAGAGAGAGAGAGTTGACTTCGGGAATGGGAGGGGGATGGGCTAGGTACTTGCTTAAGGTGATTGATTGATATGATATGTTATAGAGATTCCCTCGAAATTCACAAGGCATGGCATTTTCTTTGAAATGAATGCGGGCCCACAACTCTAGGCCTATGTATCGCATCGGCGCATGAGACGCAGCGACGGCGCAGTCGATAGGGTACAAGTATTGAGTTGACCTGACTCAGATCTTCGAGATGCGAGTTAGGGTCATGCGCAAATGCTAATTACAGATTGTGGGTTGCTGGAATTCGACTGGGAGGACCGCAGAAGCCTATGGAACGGTACGGTCTAGTATACGGGCCTCACAGGTATAACCATTTCAGTATTACTAACTTCCCTTTCCTCTACACTAGCCATATGTATCGATAACTGCTTCAGCATGATTACCCTCCTCTCAACCAGTTTCTCTTAATGGATGACGTGGCCCCACTCGATAAACACTAGATGTATTGCCGCAAAATCCTCTCCGCATATCTAAAGTTCTTCAAATACACCACGCGACTCCCTAACAATTACACATAACCTTCCTTGATTGGCTCTTATAAGAATTGGTAAAAATAAGGACGAGCATTGCCCCACGTCAGTTCACCTTTGGGTAAAAGGTGAAAGTGACCTATGGCCCCTCATAAATACAGATGTTCTGTAGGACATATGGTGATGCCTCAGTTACCTTCTCTGACCGAGATAATTTCGAATGTCGATTCTTGATTTTCCTTTTTCAAACAAAGAGCTATTCCTACGGCGGCGTGTGTACAAGCATCAGACCAAATGAAAAAATAATGATGCTCAAATTAATACACTAGATTTTTGGCCAATATATACCTCATTTTTATAAAAATATTCTTCCACCTCTCATACTTTCTTCCTTATTCCTTCACCTCCCAAAACTCAATCTAACCTTCTCGTTCTGGCAATGGTGGCTTCCTCATCTTTTACTCCTCTAACTTTTTAACAAGATGATCTAATAAATGTCTTGGATGACATCTCTGAGAAATTTTTCCAATGAAATTATTTTCAAATCATCTATCGGATATTACTATTGCTCGGGACCGACTTTTTTTCTTAAAGTTGAGGCAGATGAAATTCATTCACTGGATCCCTTCTTCTCGAATTGTCTAGGTGAAATAATTTTAATTCAATATGAATCAATCCCAGAACCCTCCAAAGCTTTAAAGAATCCACAATCTTAGCTGAAACCCTTGCCATAATGGGAAGATTGGTTCGACCGCGTCACTACCCAATATAAAACTTCTTGAAGAGAGTCTGACATCTATAAATGCATTAAACTGTCATTGCATGACTTTCCATTGGATCCTCCTCTTTTCACCACATCATCAACATTTTGGAGCCCATCTACCAACACATTTTTCTTCAGATGCGATCTTATGAGTCCTATGATTTTGGACATCTCTGCTCTCACCCAACTCCTTCCTTTCTGCGGACAGTCTTCCCAGGCTTCGCTCAAAAGGAAGCAAGACATTTCACCAATAAGGCTAGCAAAGCATATTCGCACGTCATGCAAGTGTACTGCAAATATGAAGGCTCAGTCAAGTATGAAGAACACATCGCCTTCATGCTTCTCTAAATCTTTAATCATTTGCTTTACACTCCATAAATCTGGCAAGAATGTTTCTTAAATTGTAGACATCATCAAATCTTCAGATTCTTAACAAATGATTAAACATCTAAACATGAGTTTGATAAGGATCTTGATAATTACCCTAGACTCCAATAAGGGTCCACAAATAAGGCATGTTGATATCGAGTTGGATTAAACTATTTGATACAATTGAAAATTCACTCTTCCTTTCTTACAAAAAAAAAAAAAAAAAACATTCCACAAATATTCTTTGTTAAACAATTTATGGGTTAAAATGAAATATAACATCAAGGCTTACATCATGATTATTAGAATTACACTTATAATCAAATAGTTACTAATGTGACATAAAGAGTATAAAGTTAAATTCTACACACATAGTTAATAAATTTGGGATTAGAGTAATCGGAATTTAAGCATTACTCCATGATCGTCCACACAACATAGGAGTGAAGGAATGAATTAACAATCACATTATTATAAAATTCTGCACATTAGATTCAAACTATCGTGGGAACTAATGAATGTAAGAAGCGATGTGGGAAATTCCTCACCTCTTAGTCGAATTTACTTACTCATTTTGCATTCTAAGCATGACGATTCACATGAGTTAGTTCCCAGCTCAACTCGGTACCTATTTTACGATCAAATGAGGTGTTTGGGAATCAACACTTCCAACTTGATTGTTGACTCGACGACTTGACTCAAGCAAGTCACACAATCCTCACTCCTCCTTTCTTCTTCCTTACCTTCCCTTTTCTTTTCTTCTTTTCTTACTCTGTTGTGAACTTCCAGCAGGGTCTAGACCTGACCAGACAGTGAGTCAGAGTCCTGACTCGGTTTCGAACCGAGTTGACTCAGAGACTCGCCCCATCTTTTCTTCTTCTCTCTAATCTTCTTCTTCTTTCTCCATTTTGTTTCTCTCTTGCTTTCTTCTTCTTTTTGCAATCTTCTATGCTAAAGTGTTCAGCCACAATTTTGAACTCAAGTAGGTCTCGAAACTTGCTCAACTCAGTGAGTTATAGAAATCAACGACTTAACTCGACCGTGACTCAACCTGACTCAATGTCACAGCTCCCGATCTGCTTTCCTTCTCTCCTCTTCTTCTTCTTTCTTTTTCCTTTCTTTCTACCTACTGAAAATCATCTAGTAGTGCACGCCCACGGCGATTCGACTCGGATCCAGTCGGACTGAGTCAACTCAGCATGACTTGAATGGATGCTCTCTCTCTCTCTCTCTCTCTCTCTCTCTCTCTCTCTCTCTCTCTCTCTCTCTCTCTTCTCTCTCTCTCTCCCTTTCTTCTTTTTCTCTAACTATCTTCTTCTCCTCTCTCTCAATCCTCTCTCAGCAATCGGACGACCAGATCTGATTCGGGCCAGACTGTCGTTAGGACTGAGTTGGGTTGCTGCTGGAACTCGTTCCAGTGGCTGGCTCCTTCTCTCCCTCTCTATCTTCTTTTTCCTCTTTCTTTCTCTTTTCCAGATTTTTAGGGCCGGCTATCCAAAATGGAAAAAGAGTTTTTATAGCTCTCGGGAATCCTTCCAGGACCTTCGGTAGCAACTAATTAAAGGATTAGTTATGGTATTATTTTCTTTTTAATCATTTAAAATCAAGGATATGAATCTCTGATCAGTCACCAGGGATAGATTTTTGAGTTAATGGCCCACCTAACATGAGCTTTTGATCGGCAATGGGACCCATTATTCGTTGATGGGTTTTCTCAGTCTAACAAGGAAGATGATCACGCCGCTAATGGCGGATCATTAGTTAATGGTCGATCTTACGATCACCCCTGCATGAATGGTATGGATGGTCTCTGGGATCACTGTGGGGTCCACCTAACAGAAGGTGATTAGCATCTAATCCTAATGAATTCAACTTTTGTCTTGCAGCGGCGGGTGAGAAAAATTCAAGCCATAACTGAGGAAGCCCTAAAAGGGAGGGCTGAGATCTGCTGAGGTGGAGGGCTGGGATCTTAGAAAGCAACCCCACGTGGATTGCCAGTGTGGAAAGGTAAGAAAACAGATTCTTTCCTTTAAAAAAAAAAAAACAGCCGCACAGAGCAGTTTTGTGCTCGGGGTGTTGTACACACATGTGCAATCCAATGAGTGGAATCACCTAGGGTTTGGTCAAAATGGAGGGATGCACACGATGGACGGTTTGGATCATGAAAATGGACCGTGGATAGTGGTCCACTGATCAAAACAGTCGACGGCTGTCCGTCGCTGGTGCAAAGTCGCAGAAGAGAGAGAAAAGTCTCTCTTTTTAGCAAAAACACGGGTCAACACCTGTTAACTGTGCTGGCGGTCTAGCACACCGCAGGTGCACTGCCCCTGGTGCACACGCACACTAACATGGGGTCCGCCATGATATATGTTCCAATTTACTCCGTTCATTCACTTTAGGGGACTCAGTAGGGACCTCCGACTCAATATCAGGAAGTTCTAAAGCTTAGGTGGGCTATACTTTCATCTTTCGAGACATATTTGTCTTGGAAGGTCCACTAATGGCCATTGACCAAGTATCATACAGATTCACCACTCAGATGGTCATATAAATCAAAATTCCTAGTTTAAGTGCCTATTAATGAGATTTTAAGGGGAGGTAGTTTAGGTAGTTTGGTATTCAAAGGTTCTTGAGACCCAGGGTCCTATTTTAAGGTAGATGATGCGAGTAAGAGGGTCACACTATATGATTATAAATTTATTACGACTTACTATGGAATTTGTAGTCATTTTTGTCTAGATTTGTCGATCTTCATAACATTGATGGTCAGGTAATTTCTAAACCTAATCTAAAATGGTTTTAAGGGTTCAATATTAACGATGGGTGGTTTGACTTGTCTACCAAGGTGATTGGAATCTCGAAATAAGCTTCTTTAAGGATGTGATGGTCCGTCTTAATATCAATTAATGGATGGTTGATCCTAATTGCAAGTTGGTGTCTAAGATTTAAATACAAGTCGTTATATGCCTAAATACTTCCTACGGTTTAATGGTAACACCTGAGTACTCAAAGTACAGGGTGTTACATTATTGTCGTGTTTATAACTCTCTTAAATGGTAACTTGTCTACCCAGGTGAAAGATTTGGATGTGGAACTTGAAAGTACTAAGCAGAAAAGTAAATAAAACCTGCAACAAGCCATCTTAATTGAAAGGGAAAGAGTTACTCAAATGCCATGGGATATGGAAGAACTTCGTAGGAAGTATTTGGAGATGGAGTCGAAGCTCAAGTTCGAACAAGTTCCTTTTTTGTAATTCTTATGACAGGTTCCTTTTTACCTTCTATTCCTTCATGAAATGGTCTCTTAAATCCTTTCTATTCGTTATGATCCCATAAATATGATGATCTATTTTAGGATGAAAATATTCATTCAGAGTTGGCAAAAGTGTCTGCCATTCATGAGAAGGAGCTATTGCTATCAGAATTGGATGTTGCAAAAGAACAACTTAAGAACCTGCGGAAACATCAAGAAGAGCTGGAAATGAAATCAAAAGAGGATATTAAACTTATTGTCAAAGAAGTTAAACATGCTAGATTGGAAAGTTTTAGGAGAGGCTTGAGTAAAGTGAAGTATTGTTTATTTAGAAATGTGAATGTAGGATGCATTATATGATTTGATTGCTATTTGTAATAAATGCATTATTTTTTTTCCTTATTGCATTTTATGTACTATTCCTATCAGCATTAATTGTATTAGCTTAGATGAGTTGATTAAGTACAACAGGTTCTTGCAATGGTAACAGGCACCATTGTTATAAATTTTTTTAGATAGCCACCGATTTTAGCCGTAGCTCTTGTTCTGAAAGTCGTAGCTATTACTAACTTCAGCATATTGCTACGGATTTCATTCCACTTTTAGCTACAGATATTATCCATAGCTGTAGGTACATTTCTCTACAGAAAGTATAGCTACGGCTTCTATCCATAGCTATTGATATCTATTGCTACAGATTTAATCCGTAGCCATAGGTCTTTGACCTTTAGCTACACCATCAATTGCTACAGACGTACTACGGACTATAACCGTACCAATAGACCTTTAGCTACGGTTTTTATCTGTAGCCTTTGTCCCTTTTTCCGGTAGTGGAAGGTCCTTTGATGTCATCAAAGATACCATTGATGTCATTGAATGGTTCCTCAAAGCCATCGAACAATCAAGACAAAATATGGTATTTTCTTGTTGGACAATTATGGACTATTATCGATGTCATCGAATGGTTCCTTGAAGCCAGCGAACAATCAAGACAAAATATGGTATTTTCTTGCTGAATAGTTCTGGACTATTATCGATGTCATCGATTGACCTTCAATGTCATCGTGAAATTGTGGTAAACCGCTATTAGTGAAGTACAAAATTAAGCCCAAGTATCCTATAGAGGGGTGAATAGGACTTTTAAAAATGTTAATCCTACTTAGTGTAGATATTGACTTATAATCACTAGCAAGCAGGATTAATTAATAATAAAGCACAATTAAAAGATAAGATAATGAAATATATAAAAGTTGCAATGCATCAAACATGTAGTGTGTGAAAATTAATCATATCAATAATCAACACAACATAGACAAAAGATGCATCACAAACACAGTGATATATAGTGGTTCGACTATGTGCCTACTCCAATCCCAGCTGACGCACTCATTCCTATAAGTGTACCAGATTTCACTATCCCATAGTTTTAAATCAGGTTAACCATAAACCTTTACAACCTACACAAGGTTAACTAAGGTGCCTACACAAGACAACCCTAGATGCCTACACAAGGCAACTCACAATTACTGCATAAGGCAACTCTATTGCCTACACAAGGCAGTAGATCCTACATAAGGACTCTAGGCATATTCTCCCGTCAGATGCATACAAAAGGACTTAGCGAGTTTGAAAACTAAACTATGAATCCCAATCATACAAAAGGAAAGGGCCTCATACTTAAAGGACTCTATTACTTATAAGTAAGTGAGCCCCATTTAGCACATGGTAATGACGATTTTCTTACTGATGAAGTGTCTTTAGCTCCCTTGAATCGCAATAGCTTGTAGATGCTCCAATCGAGGTACGAGGTTGTTGGGTTAGGGTTTGGTTCGATCTTCTCTAATTAATTATGGGTCTTTAAGAGCTAGAGAAGATTCCTGGCATCTAAGAATTCAAAGATCCTAATACAATGATTTTCCATTAAAGAGTGTTGTTGGATGTTCAATAAAGGCCGAAGTTCATTCTTCAATCCAAGCTATGAATATACCAATAAATAGGTTTAAGTTATGGATTGAATGATGAACTCCTATGGGAAAGAGGGCTTTAGAGGAAGGGAAATAACTTAGGTAATAACTCTCTCAAAGCTCTCTTCAATGCTCACTCAAAAAGCCAAGAAGCAACCCATATGTTTATATAAAGCCAAATCCCATGGTAAAAAAATAGGCAGAAATTTGTTGTTGTTAATGTCATCGAAGGGTCTTCATTTCCATCGAAGTTTCATTCGATGTCATCGATTTCCTGAACTAGATTTTTCAAATAAGTGTAGAACAGATAATGTCTGATGCCATCGAACATCCTTCAATGCCATCGAACGGCCCTTTAATCTCATCTAGAGATAGCTCGAAGCCATAAGGATTTTTCTTGAAAAATACACTTTGGTTGATGGACATATTGAGCTCTTTTTCGATGCCACTGAACATGATTCAATTCCATCATGATCTGAATCTCAATGTCATCGATGTCATTTTAATTACATCGAGAATAAATAGATTTTCCTACGAAAACTCACTGGATAGTTTAGTCCATATTTTGATTATAACGAATAGCCTTTTGATGTCATCAAAATTTGAATTTCGATGTCATCAAGAATATATGATTTTCCTTGAAAGCTCATTGGACAAACTAGTCCCATTTTCGATGCTATCGAACTGTGTCCGACGCCATCGAAAGGGGTTCGATTGCATCAAGTATATATACTTAGAATTTTTCAAAGCTTGTTGGAGATATTTGGCCTTAGATCGATGTCATTGAAGTGGGTTCGATGCCATCGAAACTTAAGTTTTGATTGCATCAAACTGCCTTCAATTCCATTGACATTATCCAGGATTTTCTCAATTTGGTTGTTGGACTGATAAGCTTTTATTTCGATGCTATCGAACAGGTGTTCGATGCCATCGAAGCTACTCGATTGCAATCGACAGAATATGAAATTTACCAATTTGCTTTTATCTCCATAGGCTTTAAACAAATTCTAATCTAAGCTTACCAAGGGTTTTACAAACATGGTTTTGGGTAAGTTTACACTTATTTTAAGTGGGTCTTTTACCTAATAGGGTTTGGTTGGGAAGTGAGGCTTAATATATCTGTATAGTGCTCTCAAACTTCTTCAACTTTGTGAGTCTTTGGTCTTGTAGGGGCTCACTTGACAGTAGGACTCAACATTCATCTATATTGATAAATAAGGGCACTTTCAATCTCCCCCTTTGTCAATTATGTGACAAAACCCTGACATTTATTGCGACCACCCGTTCCACTTTCCTTGGAATAACAATCGCGCCACACTCTTTCGATTATCCCAACTACCACGTCTTATTACCTATGGTCATTAAATACCTCTAATGATACATATAAAATAATCATTCTTCTTCATTCTACAACCTACATATTTTATGCTTCTGCTAACATACCTTGAGCCTTCATGTCCTCTTTAATCTTCCGCTCGCAATCATTAGCCCTTCTAAAGGAAATCCTCATTGCGGGGATTGAATATTTCTCCCAATCTCCCCTCCTTCATAAAATTTACCCTTTCAACAAACGTGCTACAGAAGCGTCACGATCTAACGAACCTCTTAAAGAACTTCTAGAGGTTTTGATAAAATCACATCGCCTGGGGGACGCTTATTTCAAAGTTGATATGGAGATACAAAAGTATGATGATCTGATGAGGTAGCAGTCTACCATCTACGTAGAATCCAAAACTTTTTTGGCCCAATACAACGCCTCATAGTACCATCGCTTGCACTAGACCCGTCAACACCACTTCAACGAGGCCATGCTGTAATCACTCTAAGCCTAAAACAATGAGCTGGCCAACGATGTAACACCCCGCACCTTGATACGCGGGTGTTACCATTAAAAACTATGATAGCATGACCATAAACCTAATGCTAAACAAAACATGACTTGAATTAAGACAAAAAAAAAAAAAGAAAACTAAATATTTACACATGACAATACACACTAACCAGGCCAAATAACTAATCCTGAACATACCTATCACCTTGGATCCCTTTTTTAACCTTTGAAAATAAATCTTAGAGGAATCTGACCCTTAGGATTCCCAGAAAAACCCAAATAACACTTCGATTGCAAATCGGGGACTATCCAAGTATTGGATCGTCCTGATTGACGGCCAAACACCTTGGGTACGACCACCAAGAAGGATGAACCGCTTAGATCGCGAAAACCCAGCATGATGGGGTCCACGCAAGATGCGTGTACACTGCAAGTGCGAGTGCACGATGTGCACTGGACGTCCAGGGCAGTCAAAACGCTGCTGACCCTCGAAATTTTGAAAAGAGAGGGAGAGACCTCCCTGCCTCATGCGTTAAACGCGACGAACAGACTTAGTCCGTTCATCACGCGATGTAGCCCACCCCTGACCACCTTCCGTGAAATCCGGACCGTCCATCAGCCTTGCACCGTTGCAAAACCATATCTATGTCGATCCACCCGGTCTATGCAACCTTCCATACGTGTAAGAAAGGATCGGCTGAGGAAAGTTCGCTGAGAACGCCTTGTGGGCCATTCCGGGCCATCTTTCAGTCAATCTAGACCGTTCATTGGGCAGGGAAGGCCTGACAGACCAAGTCCATGATGTCTTTGGGACTCCATGCACACTTACGGGTACTCGTGCGGCGGCAACCACGGACGGACAGACGGACGACTATTTTCCCATAGAAATAAGACCGTTGTGAAGCCCCACGTCAGCAATCCGCGTCCAAAGCTCTCCGTTGATCTCAGCCTTTCTTTGGGAAGAAATTGACCCGTTCCATTCATTGCCCGAAAAGAACAGGCAGTTGCCTGTAGCGTCGGCTGGCGTGGGAGACATTTCCTTCCTAGGAAATTCTAGCTGGCGCGATCCGAGCTGCTCTCTAGGCTCCATGGATGAATCCCAGCCATTCCATCTAGGGCTACATTCGCTCCTTCACTAGAAACATCTCGTCTCGCCAGAATTTCGGAGGAGGCGGAAAATATCGCTGAAGAGGGACAAATGGCTGTGATGAGCAACAAAAATGGGCCCCACGGTGATAGTGGGTCGTATCTGAACCATTCAAACGGACCAGATCACATAAATACACCGTAGACAACAATCTGCCATGGACGGCTGCGTCATCTTCCCCATCAGGACGAAAACCCATCATCAAAGCATGGGTCCCAAAGTGAATATAAAACTACTTTTCCTGTGGATCTCAGCATCAGAAACCCATCCCTACCATCGGATGGATTCCATGCATGCGGAAAGTCTGAGAAAAACGTGTGCGTCTGGCCCTCGAATCATGACCGTCGGATGAAATGGTCTGCACGTGTTTAGCCCTATAAAAGCTAACCGCTGGCCTCGAGATTCATACCACAAGTTCGTAGGAAGAGAGAGAGAGAGGGAGATAGAGCTAGGGTGAGAGGGAAAGCAGGAGAGGTTTTAGGTGAGGACATTTGAGTAAGCTCGGTGCCGCACTGCACCAGCTCAAACCGTTTGACTCGGATTGAGCAGTGTCAGTGTAGACCTGTAGCATTGCGTTACATGGGAAGCAAGAAAAGAGAGAGGAACAAAGAGGTAGAAAACCAGGAAGATAAGAAGAAGCTTTCGTGTGATCTTGGTGCCGCACTGACTCAGCCCGGTCTACTGGACAGAGTCGAATCAGTGCAGACCAGTAACACCTCAGTGGAGAAGACGGGTAACACCTAACATCCACCCCCATTAATCGGTTTAAGTTTCCGAATCACTTCAGGCCATTAGCTCTCTCAAACAGGCTTTGATACGGTGGCAAAACGGGTCAAGTTTAAGCCATGACGTGAACTAAGAAATGGGTCAGAAACGAGTCTCAACCAGGACTGAAACCAGTCTCAGTTAGGAGCCCAACTCGGACGTTCTGCCTGGCCGAAGAAATGCACAGAGGGTGGGCCGAAATTAGGCTCTGTTTGAACTCTGATGTAGGCTGAAAAAAGGACCTGGGATGGGCGCGTTTAAACTGTAAATTAGGGCCGAAAATCAGTCTCCGTCCTGGGCCGATGCAGCCCCGGGTTGGAGCCTGGGTTTTGCCAGTGGATTTCCACCATGATGCAAGCCAGGTGATGGGCTGGGATCAGCCCTGGACCTAGGCCAAACAGACCGGAACAGGCACTACAAGAAAAGGGAACTTTAGCCTCAGTTCAAAACAGTGGCTAAAAAGGTTAAAAACTGAGGCTAAAGTCTTTAACCTCAGTTTTGCCTCAGTTATCCAAACCGAGGTTGAAACCCCATGGCTAAAAGCTTTAGCCTTAATTTTAGTAACCGAGGCTAAAATGACTTTTATAACCTCAGTTCTTCAAGTGAGCCTAAAAGAACTTTTTTAGCTTCAGTTTTTACAAAATGAGGCTAAATCAAAATTTTAGCCTAAATCCAAATGTTAGCCTCAATTGCCTCCAACCAAAGCTAAATCTATTTTTAACCTCGGTTCTCAACAACCGAGGCTAAAGCCTTTAGCCGCAGGAATTTCAGCCTGGGTTCTCAACAACCGAGGCCAAATCTAAGCCTCGGTTACAAATTGAGGCTAAAAATGTTTAATTTTTTTTAATATTTATTTAAACTACTAATCCATTCATTCAATCCACTCATGAAACAATCAATCATGAAAGTCATAATACCAACAAAATAGTTAACAATCAATCATGAAAGCCATAATACTAACAAAATAGTTAATAATCAATCATGAAAGCCATAATACCAACAAAATAGTTAACAACAGTTTACTTAAAGTTTTCAAAACAAACTCAATCAAACTATGACACAACATTAGGTTCCACAAATATTTATATTCTTTATCTCTTCTATAATCTCTCTTTTTCTTATTCTTTGACTATTCGTGTATCTGTTTTGAATAATCCGGTCTTTTATTGACATTTCTTTCATCTGGAAGCTCTTGTAAAAGGGTTTCTCTTGGGCATCTTTACCTAATAGATCCTCCAAACGTTCCTGCCAAAGGTAGCTTACCACCAACAACATTTAAACTCAACCTCAATGAAGCGATTAAGCTAAATCAATATAGACCTGCAAGAACTTCTTCACTAGGAATAACATAATTCCCCGGTAATCAATGGCAGAGATGGCCTCAAGCTCACGTTCCAACTGCTGCATGGCAGCAAGCTTCTGCATAATCATTGCATCATAGCTACCCATCTGCAGGACAACAACCTACTAATGAGACATCACTAAAATGTCATTTCTGTATTAAATATTCAACTAGAAAAAACTAACCTCCTCATATGAAGGTTGCTTTTGATTTTCGATTACGTCTAATACAACATTAAGTTACGAATTAGGCAGCCCAAGAGTTTAGCACTTTCTTCTCTGCATTTGCTATCTGCACTGCTTAAATAGTAAGAGAAAAGTTGTGATCTGAATATTTCAAAGATAATGATGTGAAACAAATAAAAGGGCATCCATTTCCCCATAAATCAATAATATTATTGATAAGTAGATATCTTTCAGATTACCTTTGCTCAAGATGCATCAACAATTGTATGAGATGGCGACGAAGTGCAGGCAGAACCTATGCTGGATTCTTTTTAGACAATCTGCCAGCAACTGATATAGCAAACTCTCGAACATCAAAATCCTATGACAGGAAAAGAAGAAGAAGAAAAAGATAGTGAACATGCCCCTATGTTCATAAACATTTTTCAAATAAAGATAACAGTTCAAATGCTCATATAAGAGCCATTGGCAGGTTGTGCCAAAAATTATACCTCATCATTTAGAGCAACAAAGATTGCACTCAAACTATCATCCTGTGCCAAAAATTCATTGAAACCTCCATTTCCATGCAAAGATAGAAAGACTGACTGATGAACACTAACATCAGCATCTGCAACGGCAGCAATTAGAAGTTTCTCCACAATCTGTAGAAAGCTCAGAGTTAATGATCAAGATGTACAAGCAAGACCATTTTGCAAATACATATTTGATTCACAGAAGAACCTAAATAGAAGCATAAAAATACATATTTGCTAATGATTTGATTCATTACCGTGTGTTTCGATGCATGACCGAATTCAATTGCAAAATTTGCTTGATAAAGATGAAATGACCAATTATAGTTACTCTAGTCTTCTTAAAGATGAAAGAACCCAGAGGACCTGTTTGGCAAATACCTAACAATGAGTTCACTTCATTTTTGTTAATTGTAATCATGTACTAGAGACGATATTCTTAATAAGCAACAATCAAGATCTCTATTAAGAGCTGTAATTAACCAAAACAGCTAGTGCAGGGATTTTGACTTCATGGTCATAAGAGTAACAGAAAAGCAACTTGTTTACAAACACAAAATGTGGATAACACTAATCCTATTAGTAAACATTCTAAAAATTTGGACTAGTTGTTGAAAGTTTGCTGATATCAGAAGTCAACATAATAACCAGCTACAAGCCACTAGCTAATGGAGTTCATTAGTAAACAAAGCATGAAGCAAAAAAGCATGGCCCGCCTTTTTCCAATCTGCAACCCTCATTTCAAGACAGCTCTTGGATTCTTTCGCGTGTCAAACACATAAATACACATAAATACGACTTGACCTGAAAAAGAAAGGACCAACTATTCAATGATGGTGAACTACAAAAAAAAAAGGATCACAAAAATATAAATGATGCCATTAAAATATAAATTAAATACGATCAATTAAGAACATGCAACAGATCAATTAAATGATAGAGAAATTAAGAATGGAGGTGTGTGACTATGTCACTTTTGTGAAGATGATTCGTGCCAATTTCTTTGAAATAACTTATATGATCCACAATGATCGCCTTTAGAATATAACCATGAATGATTGCCATCTCAAAAAAACTAAGTGTACATGTGGCAGCTATACAAATCACAGCGATGGATTCAATCCTGGTTTACTCACCATTGAAAAGAATGTAATTGACTATTAATATTATATATATAAGGAAGGAATTTTAGTAATCTATCCAATAAAGAAATAAGATGAGTTCCTTTCTTGGATAGGGTCAAAGGAATATGATATGTATCATATTGCAAATGGATGGACCTGAACAATGCATCATATTGCCACTTGTACTCCAGAGAGATGGCTACACCTTCTTAAGTTTTCCTTGCCTTATCATATCCCACAAAAATGTACCTCTATCCAAGTCACATGTGCAAGGTATGAAGGGGACGGGTGATGTTTTTTTAGAAATCTACTCTGTCTGTTCATTTTGCCAGATCATCTTAAGGCATGAGCCAAAAAAATAAAAAATATCCAAAACTCAAGTGAGTCACAAGACACCAAACGGTGTGTATGAAAATCCTACCGTTAAAACTTTCCTAGGTCCACCATGATTTTTATCATATATCCATGCCATTGGTCAGGTTATTTTTATTTGGATGAACTCAAAACACAAAAATATTAGCTTGATCTAGAACTTCTATAGCCCTAATAATATTCCAACAGTGGACGTTCAATTCTAATTACACCAATTAAAGAGAAACAAGTGTAACTTTACATAAGAACACAAGTGAGAATATTCAACAAAGAAACCATGTTCAAGAGGCAAATAAACGAAATAATGCACATTCACCAGAGCATCGATCACTTTGAATGGTGAAGAAAGCCTTTTGTAAAATGTACTTGACGACTGGTGAATAACAATCTTGAAAATGGTCCAGTCTCTCACTCAGTGAAAAGAGAACACTCATTTCGCTCTTGATAGCTATCTAAATTGTTGTGAGAAAAACAGAGCTTCAATAGACCTTGAAAAAGAGAAATCAGTTAATGCATTAAAGATTCGGGGCAAGAAAGCATGAAATGGAGGCCAACGATCCATGAGGCTAAACATAACCAGAAAAATATGAATGCATTCCCTTCCAAAAAAATATAGACAGCAGTAAAATGGGGAGCCAAAGTTTTAAAAAAATAAAATTAAAATTAAAAGAACAGAAGGAAAAGAAAAGAAAATGCACTCTAACCTTATTTGATGGCTGCACCCGATATCATTCCATGCTTATCAAATTGGATCTCGACAAATTTACCGAAACGACTGCACCAATATAATCAAGAGGGCAATCAATACAGGATAGATGTTCCACAATTTCAGGAAAAGTAGGATGATCATTGAGTACAATATCAATTTCAAACAAATATCAACAAAAAAAAATAGAAAAACAGCAAAGAAATTCCAAACATGGCACATACAGCATGCCAATATTGTATCATGCCTAACACTGGAAATACTGCATACTCTGTTCATTTAATCTAAGAATTTTTTTTAAAAAAAATTTACAATGCTTAATAGAATAAAATAACTAGAATGGAAATATACACCTAGAAAATAGATGATAAGTAGCAGAACGAAATAGTCAAACCAAAGATAGATCTGATCAGAAAACTTCATGCAAAAACAAATGAAAGAAACAATACAAAAAAGGAGAAAAAATTAATTAACCCCACACCACGCATACACTTCACGAAAATCAGCAACAGCTACGAGTAAAAAAGAAGTAGTAGTAGTGAACATGCACAACAAATTCATATACTACATCATTGAACAACGAAGAAAATTCATAGGTTAAAAAAAAGAAAAAAAAATTCTTAGCAAAACAAGCAAAACCCACGTCAGATCTCAGAGTTTGACCTAAGTGGAATTCATGCCCGCATTGCAGCTTGGCAATCGATCTCTCCCCTCTATCAACGACACATTCCAAGCAAATCGAGCATGAAACCGATGACCCCCCACTGCCACCGCCCTTCCCTTTTCGTCCTTCTTCGGAAAAATCATGCCTTACAAAATCCATCTATGACTTGTATTGAATCAATCAAACCCTATCTCCTTATCTTGGTCCTGCTATTTCGAACTATGAAAGGTACGAAAATCTTGAGCTTGTCCCCTGTGCGTCGAGTATGAGGTTAAATCCAACATGGGAGCTGATGAGATCTGGAATCTTCGGACAGGAGAGGTTGGATTGGGAGAAAAAGAGGGAGACAAGCGGCACATGAAATGAAATTGGGGATTTTGTATTTTACAGCTAAGGGGAGAGAGAGAGAGAGAGAGAGAGAGAGAGAGAGAGAGAGAGAGAGAGAGAGAGAGAGAGATGTTTTCTTTCGTTTTTGGGTTTGGGTTGGGTTTTGGGCATCGATTGGTCGTCATCCATAATTTCAGGAAAACCAGACGATCTAGGGTTCTCGATCGAGAAATAACAGAAAAACACCAAAGAAATTCCAAACGAATATCAAGAAAAATGAAATTGAGAGCTAGAACATCCGATCTTCGACGAGATTTAACGAGAAAATGTGGGAACAAGAGCAATACCGACCTGCACATATGAGAAACGAGAATTCTGAAGCTCCTTTCGCCATCAATCGACGAAATGGTTGGAACTGAAGAAAGAAATGGCGATTTCGAAGCAGAAATAGAGAGAAACGAGGGTTTTGGGAGAAATGAGCAGATATCAGAGCTAAGAGACCTTTTGCCCGAAAAGCCTCTGAGTGAGAGGAACGGTGGCTTGCTTTTGTAGCTAGGCTTTACTGGAAATAATGAAAACGCCACTATAATTTAGAAGGTCGAAAGTACCCTTGCAACTTTTTAATATTGGCCTCAGTTTTCAATAACCGAGGCAAAAAGGCGAAGGAGGTTTTCATGCCAAGGAAGTTCCTGCGCTGTGAACCCAGGTGGGCCCACCAGGATCCACAACTCAAGTGGGCCATACTAAAGGAAAAGGTAGTTAGGGAAATTCACACCGTCAAAACCTCCCTGGGTTCTACACTGATGTTTACAAGCCATCCATACAGTTAATAACGTCATTCATACTGGGATGAACTGAAAAAACAAATATTAGAATGACTCAAAACTATTGTGGCCCATGAATATTTCAACTGTCGAAATTCAATTCTTGCATTTTCGGCCCACTTGAGAAATAGGTAGGGTTCATTTTTGTTCTCATGTTCTAAAATGAATTCAAAAAATGGATGGACGAAGAGGATTTCTTAAAATCATCACAGTGGGCCCCACCCGGGTTCCCAGCGCAGGAACTTCATGCAAAAGGCTTTCGTAGGAAATCCGCATCCCAAAAAGGCCTGGCCGGGTACATCATCCCTTGTAGTAATAGCCCGTGAAGCAATGAGCTCTGTAGGGCCCACCATGACATGACATCCGCTTCATCCATCTCTTATGACAGATTATTTTAGAATGAGACCCAAAATAGTAGGCTAATTCAACACTCTAATGGGCCATAATGCATGGATCAGTGATAATGGAACCATTTACCTTTGAAATCTTACTGTGGCCCACTGTGATGAGTTCGGTAGCCTCAAGAAGGCTTCAATGATAGACGTCTTCAAGAAATAATTTTTCGGCCCACTTCCATAAATGAGTTTCCAAAAATGATGGACAGACTTTTAGCCTCAGTTACTAACTAACCGAGGCAAAATGATAGACTTTTGGCCTCAGTTACTCACCAACTGAGGCAAAAGGGTAGACATTTGGCCTCAGGTGATCACCAACCGAGGTAAAAGGGCAGACTTTTAGCCTCGGTTGCTCACCAATTGAGGCAAAATGACAAACTTTTAGCCTTAGTTTCTCACCAACCGAGGCAAAATGTAGACTTTTGGCCTCAGTTTTTAATAATCGAGGCAAAAAGGTAGACTTTAGGCCTCAGTTGCTCACCAACCGAGACAAAAGGGTAGACTTTTGGCCTCAGTTTTCAATAAACGAGGCAAAAAGGCAGGTTTTTGGCCTCAGTTTTCAATAATCGAGGCAAAATGACAGACTTTTAGCTTCAGTTGCTCACCAACCGAGGCAAAAGGGTAGACTTTTGGCCTTAGTTTCTCACCAACCGAGGCAAAAGGACAAACTTTTAACCTTAGTGGCTCATCAACTGAGGCAAAAGGGAAAACTTTTGGCCTTAGTTCTCAACAATCGAGGCAAAATGGCAGACTTTTAGCCTCAGTTTCTCACCAACCGAGGCAAAAAGGTAGACTTTTTGCCTCAATTTCTCAGCAACCGAGGCAAAAGGGCAGACTTTTGGCCTCAGTTCTCAACAACTGAGGCAAAATGACAGACTTTTAACCTCAGTTGATCACTAAACGAGACAAAAAAGTAGACTTTTGACTTCAGTTGCTCACCAACCGAGACAAAAGGGCAGACTTTTGGCCTCAGTTCTCAACAACCGAGGCAAAAGGGCAGACTTTTAGCCTCAGTTGCTCACTAACCGAGATAAAAGGGTAGACTTTTGGCCTTAGTTGCTCACCAACCGAGGCAAAATGACAGACTTTTGGCCTCAGTTTCTCACCAACCGAGGCAATAGGGCAGAGTTTTGGCCTTAGTTTTTCATCAACCGAGGCAAAAAGTGAACTTTTAACCTCAGTTCCTTTACAACCGAGGCTAAAAACCATATTTAGCCTCCTTTTTTTGAACCGAGGCTAAAAAATTGAGGCTAAAGGCCTACTTTCTTATAGTGGGGCCAAAACCAGCCCCACAAGCTGGCTTTGAGCGGGCTTAGTTCCGGTCCAAGAAGGGCTGACAATGGCTAGTTGCGATCTGGGCTTGATCTCAACTGCACCACTGAGAATAGTGGGCTGCACCACATCTGGTGGGCCTCAGTATTAATGATGGTGGGTCACATATACGCTGATGGGCTACACCACATTCAGCAGTATGCTGCACCTCCTTGTACAAGGTGGGCTGCACTTGTAACTCCAGTCCCAGTGGGCCGCATCACCTCTAGGGTATGGGCCGCACTTGAGATCCC
Source organism: Magnolia changhungtana (assembly GCA_030180095.1). Taxonomy (NCBI): domain Eukaryota; kingdom Viridiplantae; phylum Streptophyta; class Magnoliopsida; order Magnoliales; family Magnoliaceae; genus Magnolia; species Magnolia changhungtana. The sequence goes on along the minus strand of JASAUF010000092.1, from coordinate 4,578,806 downwards.
AACCTAGCAGTGGGCCACATCCCTATGGACTTCACCACACCATAGTCGTATTGGGATTGCCAAGCCGGGCCGAGCTAGGCCCAGTCCAGCCTAAATCTTAGAACCTTCCATGTCCAGCTATTATGGCTCCCGATCGGGCCCAGATTAAATTACAATTGGGCTGCCAAGCTTGGGCCAAAAAAAAAAAACAAGCCATGGCGGCCCAGTTTGGCCTTAGTAAGAGATGAGTCCTGGCCCAGAAATCCAGACCATTTTTGGGGAATAAAACTTGGTGAGCCTGATCACTCCGATTCGGGCTCAATTAACTCTATTCATGGGTTTTCAAACCACCGCATAATAGTTAGCAAAAGCCTTGCAAATGCTAGTTAACACAAATACTTGGATTGGAAATAATCCTAGGTGACCAATCATACAACGTCGAACCATTGGACAATCACAAAAATCCAAAATCAAGAGAGGATCTATAAACCCCCAGGTGAGGATTCTACCCCTTGAGCTTTCCTCTTCCATGTTAACTCATATGTTAGTTCAACTCTAATTTTACCTAATAGTTAATGACTCTGCTTTATGGCTATTTGCGGTAGTATTAAAATTAATTACATGCTTATTATCTATTTTATGGAAACCTATATATGTGATATGCTAGATTTTGTTTGAAAGATAATTATGCAACACATGCTTATAAACCTTGGTCTATGATACCTATTAGAAAGACTTTCTAAATTGGCTGCTTGCAAATTCGGATGATAATGATTGGAATTAATCATGCATACATACCACTCCTATTTTTTAATGGACTAATTGTTGGGAAGGTCCATTTCTCTTATTCGGATGAGCTGACTATTTGGAAGGCCCATCCTCCTACATGAATGAGCCGACTATTTGAAAGGCCCATTCATTGCTTAAGTGAGCCGACTGTTTGAAAGGCCCATTCATTGCTTAAGTGAGCCAACTGTTTGAAAGGCCCACTATCTTACTTGAGCGAGTTAACTGTTTGAAAGACCCGTTCCTTCGCAAGTTGAATGAGTCGACTGTTTGAAAGACTCATTCTCTCGCCTGAATGGACTGACTGTTTGAAAGGTCCATTCCCTTGTTGGAATGAGCTGACTGTTTGAAAGGCTCATCCCCATGCATGAACGTGCCAACTGTTTGAAAGGTCATTCTCTTGTTTATCGGACCGACTATTTGAAAGGTCCATTTATTGACCAACTGGATGTGCATCTCCAGTTGACGTGCACTCATGCATCCATGCACTTAAACAAGATCATCATGAAATGTTTTGTATGTTTTACTATCTGGAACAATGCTTGGTTAATGTGGAGGTGTGTAATCTTGAGGGGAGTTCCCACTAAGCTGGCCACTCATCCTTTGATATATAACCGTACAAACAATGCAGGCATAAATGAGAGTGCGAATGAGGTGGGTTTGGATGCTGACCCCATGGGATTGGAAAAGTCTATCATGAAGAAGAGCCCTGTCAGGGTGCGATAGAGTTTTACAACCTAAATCAATAGCTGTTTTTATTTCCCTTTTTGTTAGTAACTCTTGAAACATTTTAAAATTTGAGGTTTTGTATATGAGCCCCAGCTGAGTGGCCCTGAATATTATTTTTGGATGGGTTACATTTATACTATGCTTAGTTCCTTAAACTGCATTTTGATTTGGTTTAAGTATCTCTTGATTATCAGTTAACACTCGGGTTTTCAGGAAACGAGTCATGTACTCGGGTTCTGAAAACCGGGGTGTTACAAACGATCTCTCCGAGACTGAACGTCTCCATCCATGTAGGGGTTGGCCAGACTCTCATAAGCTCCTAGCCTTCATCAATTCTCAGATCGACCTTTACTAAGCTTGATCACATGAGAGCAGCTCTCACAAAGAAGAAGCCGACAACGAGGTTGGCATAATCGGTTGTCGTATCGATGAAGTGATAAACTTCCTTGACTAGTTTATGGTCGAGCGACTGTTATGGAGAAGTAACCAGGTACTGGTTGATAAGGCTATAATGTCACCACTTAAGGAGTTCTAAGATATCCAAGTAGCTTATATCTAAACAACTTGATCGGCCGATCGTGCCTCTTTATTATACACATTTTTATTTTTATGTATTTTTATACTAGCCGATGACCTAAGTCTTTTCCTATAGTAATAAAATCTTACTTTTTAAGATTAGCAGTAGGGAGCTCATTAGCTCCCTTTGTGTTACTCGACCTGACCCGCACTATCTCCCATAATGAAGGATAGTAGGCCTTTAAGAATTGGTTGTCGATTGGAATTTGCACAACTTTTCCATCCTTATTGCATAAGAGATAAACTCTACCATTAAGGATTTGTATGACAACATAGGGCCCATCCCAAATGGGAGACCATTTCTTACCCAATGCTTGGTCCCTGCATCCTATTGACAACACTACCTTCCAAACCTTATCTCCTTCTCCAAATAATTTTTCTTTCACACTCTTATTATATTGATAGGCAATAACAGCCTTGTTGGTCATTATAGAATTTTAGGCCTTCATTCAAGTTTCGTCCAATCTTTCAAACATGACCAGCATGTCTTCTATAAACTCGGGAGGGATTAACTTGGCTTGATGTGCAATCCTTAATTATGGCATAACAATTTGCGAAGGCACTACTGCATCTTGTCCGTATGTTAATGCAAATGGACTCATTCCTGTACTGGTACGGGGTGAATTTGTATATGCCCAAAGTGCCTTGGACAATTTTGATGCCACTCTCAAGAATTTTCTTCAATCATTTTTCTCAATATATTCTTTATCATTTTGTTGCCAGCCTCAACTTGGCATTTACTTACGCCTAGTAAGGCCTCGAGTGTGGAATCTTAATTTTATATCGGTCGGCTATGCTTTTAATCTCTTTTACTAAGAATGATTCGCCCCAATGCATGATAATCGATACGGGAAGCCCAAACCTGTGGATGATATGGGTCTCAATGAAATAGATAATCTCCCTATGATCAACTCCTTTCATAGGTCTTGCCTCCACCCACTTGGTGAAATAATCAGTGGCCACATTAATAAAAGAATTCAAATGTGATAAAGGAGGAAGGATTTGGCCTATAAAATCAATCGCCCATCCTTGGAAAGGCTATGGCTTGATAATTGGGTGTATCTCGGCTGTGAGCATGTGCTAATTATCCTTTTTTTTGGCATGCTTCACACCTTTTAGAATATTGAATAAAATCAATCATTAGTATAGACCAGAAATATCTGTAGCATCTGAGTGTAATCCTCATTTTTCTCCCAGCCTGATGGGCTTCACATAATCCTTCGTGAACCTCACCCATTGCCAGCATAGCTTCTCTTTTAGTTAGCACCTCATCCGCACACCATTAGCCCCTCTCCAATATAATTTGTTATCAATCATAACATAATTGACAACTGATCTCCTCATATTTATGCTAGTTTTGTTCCGCGGGCTTTGAAGATAAGCCATGAAGGGAGCCCTTCAGTCTTCCTCTCCTATCTTAACTTGACATAGTTCCATGATTGCCTCTCTCTTAAAGACTAAGGGTAAAGACCTCATTTACACAGTGGCAGTCCTTTCAGTCGATCCTTTTAGGATGTCCAACCCTGCAGCTAGCTACGCCATTTCATTGCCGTCCATGTTATGATCTCAAGATATATGCATTAATTCTACATCATCAAAGCTATCTAACATTTAGAATGTCAAGGCATGGCAAGGCAAAAATGTTGGGCTGGTGAATTTGAATAGTCCCGCCATTTAATTTATCACTAATTGTGAATCACCCATTACTGTCACATTTCATGGGCTTAATTCCATTAGCAATTCCAAACCAATTATCGTAGCCTCATACTTGGCCTGATTGTTAGTGTATTTAAATTTTAATTGGAACACGAATTCTTGCTTGTTCCCATTTGGTATAATAAAAATGATGCTAGCCCTTAAAGCTTTATTGGACTTCGAGCCAGTGAAAATCGGCTTCCAAGGAGTTAAGACATATGACGTCTAAAACCTCCGAGGAAAGTCGGCTCTCTAAGTAAGATGGGTGATCAGACATGAAATTGGCTATAGGCTGACCCTTTACTAATTTTTGGCAAAAGTACGTGAGATCGAATTTAGACAGATCCAAAACTCATTTACTAATTCGACCGCTCAAAATCGATTGGTTTGACATATATTTTACTAGATTGGTCAATGCTATTATATTAACCCTTTAAGCCATTAAATAATGTCTTAGTTTGGTGGCCATAAAATACAAAGATAAACACAAGTTTTCTATTATCGAGGAGCATCCGACTCAAATAGTAGATTGGTCGCTCCTTTCAACCGTCATTGTCTTGGGCTAGTAGATCTCCGACTGACTCTACTTACGTCGTGACTGTTGAGACTCAAATATTGCATAATTTCCAGCATTTATATCTTGGTTTTATGAACATAATCAGCTTAATGTTCTATTTCACTCATGTTTGTGTTGCAAGGTGAATTTAAGAGCTTAGATTGAAATGGGTGATAAAAGCATGGATTTGATGCTCAAGAATCACGAAGGCAATGGATGGATCTTAGGAGACCAAGATTAAAAAATTCACATGCCAAAGATTCAATAAAACTAAGTGAGGAATGCAGAGAATAAAAGATTTGAAGTGAAGAAAAGGAATCCTAAAATCGTCTTGAAAAAGAGTATTCTAAAACTCTGAAGTCTATTTTGGAAAACTATATGGAGTGAAGTCTATTTTAGTAAACTACCTAAATTTGAGGCAATTTCTAGAGTATTCCAACCAGGTATGAAAGTTGGCGTTCCCCACTTATAAATAGGGCTTCCTAGGGCATTCCTAAGCATCATTTAAAGTATTCAAGAGTACGATTTAGGGTTTTTAGAGAGTTTTCAATTTTATTAAAGTTTTATAAATTATTTTTTTCTTTTAGATATTTTCTATTTGCATTTATTTCTTTCTTATTGCTTTTCTATTTTATGATTTAATTATGTTCTTCTAAGTTCCCTGTAGCCCAAGCTGGAAGGGAAGCACATTGGTTTAATGTTTTCATAGTTATGATGATTGATTGTTTTAATGATGAGAAGAATGGCGAATGCATGTTATCAGTTGTTTAGATTTAGTTTTTTATCCTCATGTGAGATCCATATGTTTTCATCATATGAGATCCACACTGATGGATAGGCTTACCCTGAATCAATTAGATTTCATAGATAGGAGAGGTTCTCAACCTTTTACATTTCTTTGATATTCATTATCTTATAGATATGAATTCTTAAAATCACTGGCGCTTGAGAATATATATCAATGGTGTAAATCCATGATTTTCTAATCTTTTATATCATTTATTTAAAATGTTTAAATTATTTTATTTTTCCGATTAGGCCGACCATAGTGCTCGGATCCTAGTTCTGTTATCCAAGTCATCATGATTTTGGAACATTAACCTATGTGTGGAACTTTGAAGTTAGGTGTTGTTTTAATTCAGTTGAATTACATCCATACAAAACCGCCAAAATTAAATCATCAATTTAGCTTTTATTACCTAGTTTGTTTTGCATTTGATTTTCTCCTTCTCGCAATTCATCTCCCTGTGGGATCGACCCTGTATTCATGGGATATTACTTATGAACCTCTGCACTTGGAGGTAAGCAATTAAGTTTTTGGTGCCGTTACCGGGGAGAGACTGAGATTGATTAGATCTATGCAAGATAGGTAAGATAAGTTCTTTTCTAACGTAAGTTCTCTTCTAAACCCTCCAAAATTTCTTTAGATTTTCTGTTTTTCTTTAAAAATAAATTCAGTTGGGTCTTTCAAGCACTAACTGTAACATAAGGTTGCCTTGATTGGGATTTTATCACCCAAGTGCTATGGTTGTCCTACAGTTGCTGTTTAATCACAAGATCATCCAATGAATCTATTTTCTAGATTAGTATAGTTTAATTTCTGCATTAGTTTTACTTTTGTTGATTTATTTTTTATTTTTGCTTTATGGTTTGAACCTTTATGGTCGGCTCTACTACATAGGTTATTGATTTATTTTTCTTAGTGGATTGAACCCTCATGGTTGGCCCTACCTCCTAAGTTGTTGATTTATTTTGTTTTGTGGATTGAACCCTTATGGTTAGCTCTGCCGCTTGGGTTGTTAATTTATTTTGCTTTATGAATTGAAGCCTTATGGTCGTCCCTGTCGCTTAGGTTGTTGGTTAAGTTTTAGTTTTTCTTTTAAGTATCATACTTGCTATCTGAATTAGCGGTATTTATTGTGTGGTGTGGATGGTTTATGTCCCGTTGGAGTAGGGATCAAAACAATCGACTCTCCTCTGAAGGCGAACTAGTCACACTAGAATTTTTGAAATTTGATTGAACCTTAGACCAGTCGAAGCTGAACTTAGACCAGTCGAATGAACCATTTTTCAACCAATAAATAGAGATATTTTCTCAAATTTATTCATTCATTCAAAGCCAAATTAAGCCTCCACTTTGTGAGAAAAGTCCCTATGATTATCAAGCTATTGTCCGGTACATCGTAGATTCATTTTATAGCTTTTTGATTTGTAATTTCTTGATCTCTCTTTGCTTCAATCTGATTTTTGAAAAAGGGTGTTCTTTTCTACCCCTTTTGAGATTCAAGGAATTCAATCAAAATAGCCCAGGTTTGAGTTTAATTAAAATTCATTTAGAACCTAGAACCATTCTATGTGCGTTGGACATTGAACATCTACATCTACAAGTGAAGTGGTTCTATTGGCTACATCAAAGCAGAATCTTCATATAAGTATTTTTATTTGCTTTTGGTTCTTGAGATTGCTAGAAAATCTCTGTACTGGTTTTGGCTGAGATAGCCAGAAAATCTCAGCGCGGGGTTTTTAATTGTGGTAACACATTGAAAACAGAATTGTAAAGGTTTTAAAGTAAACCTTGGAAAACATTAATCTTTCATAGTGAAAGCCAATATCACGTGGGTTATGATTATTGGGAGTGGAGTAGGTGTGGTTGTTTGAGAATAGGTGGTGTACACACCGAACCACTATAATTCTTGGAGTTTGATGGATGATGATGCATGTGATGAATGTGTGGTGAATGCTTGTATCTATTTCATGTACATGTGGTGAATGTTTTAATAGCTAGATTTCATTATTTTGCCTCTTGTTTTCATTTGGGTTTTTTATGCTTACCAAGTTCAATATATCAGGTTGTTCTACCATAAACTTTGGTTTTTGGTGTAAGGTTGTCCTTTGAACTACATTTGAATCAACTTCTCAATACTATTGCAATTAAGATCTCTATTTGTTTTAACTATCTTTATTTCTATTCTGCATTTATTTTTTATTTGGCATAGTCCTATTCCTTCCCTCCCCCCCCCCCCCCCTCTAGGACTGAAAGCTTGCTGTTTTCACCTACTCTACTTCTGGCGGAAGCACTCAACCCATGAGTATACCAAATTTCACTATTGGAGGTTTTAAATCAGATTAACCTCTAACATTTACAATCCTATATAAGGAAGGGCTCCCGCAGGAGACTTTGCGTGGTTTTCTATAGGCTCGCCACAAACCTTAGTCCTACACAAGAGCTTACTGACATATAGTCCCGTTAGACGCTCCCTCAGGAGACTTTAGTTGGTTTTCCATAGGCTCACTAACAACCACGATCCTAGTCCAAGGACCTACGTTTACTTGGGCTGGAGGCTCCACGAAGACTATCATGTATACTCCTGTGTCCAGTGGCCTACACAAGGACTTGATTTAAGCCCTACACAAGAAATAAGGTCCTATATAAAGACCTATGTTTTAGGCCCTACACAAGAGCCAAGGTCCCACACAAGAACTTAATCGAGTTTGGGTTATAAACTTTTGAAAATAGCGGTGAAGACCGCTTGAGTTGAAGAAGGGATATGCCAATATGTCCAAGAGGGGGGAGAATAGGACTTTTAAAAGTTTTTATAATTTATTTAAAATCCTATCACACTAATCCTAACAATAGACATATATTAGGATTACTCAAAAATAACTCTATTGGCTTCCAAGCCCAGTAGAGGATCCAATCACAAACTATGAAATAAGTAAACAGTATACAAACTAGTTTATGATGGATATGACTGTGTAAGTGTGTGAGGTGTGATCTCAGATATATGGACATGAAAGCATTGACATAGAACACACACATAGAAGTATAGCAATCGCAAACATAGTCATTTTTATAATGGTTCGACTACTTGTCTACTCCACTCCCGGCTGCCACACTCAACCCTTGAGTGTACCGGATTTCAGTAAGGAGGTTTCCCAGGGTTCACCTCAAACCTAAGGTTTTAAATCAGGTTCACCTTCAACCTTTACATAGAGGTTTCTACTCGGTTCACCTCTAACCCTGGAGTTTTACTGGTTCACTCCTAACCAGATGCTTATGCTCTCCATAGAGTAAGGGTCCACACAACGCACCCGGATGTTATGCTCTCCACAGAGCAAGGATCCACACAACGCACCCACCATGTACACTCCCGCCGAAGGCCTCCTTGAGGACTTCAAAGGGTGACAACCACTTAAGACCCATTCTAGATAGGAATGATCACAAGTGTCCTCTGGACTCTAAATACTTACAGATAAGTTGATGAGTCCCATTCAGTGTAATGACGAAGATCTCCTCCTTGTTGTTGAAAAGTCTTCGACTCCTTTGATCGCAACATAAGATAATATACCTATACTAGGCTTCAGGTTGGGTCAAGGTGAAGATGGAATCCTACTCTCAAAATATTTTCCTATTAGGAATGTAAAGCGATTCCAATCTTATGCATTCAAGGCATCCCAGCTTAATGATTTGCCATTAAGGTAGTAGCTAGAGGATCCTTGAATGCGGAAGTTCATTCCCCAATCCACTCTAATGAATGTCAATGGTGAGGGTGGATTGGAGGATGAACTCCCTTAAGAGAAAGGGCTTTAGATATAGGATATAAGTTGAAACACTCAAAAGCTCTCTCTTCTTTCTCTCACAGCAATAAAAGACAAGTCCTCTATATATAGGCAAAAAGTTCCAACGGATATAAAACGGTCACATTTATGACAGAGTTCGATATCATCGAGCAGGTTCGATATCATCGAGCGTATACTATCGATAGCATTGATGGTCTGCTCGATGACTCAGACTCAAGGTCATATGCTTTTGAAACTCTTTGCCAAATGGTTGATGAATCGAAACTATTGTCGATGTCATCGGATTTCGAACTCCGATTCCATCAATGACAGGTTCAATTAATCGATACTTGAAAAATGAGAAAGACTTGACTTTGAAATATTTCAGGTTTTCATGAATGATCGGGGGAACCGTTGAGATCATCGAAATTTAAATGTCGATGAAATCGAGATCAGAGTCGATGCATCGATAAATCCAACGGATTTATCTTTAAGCTTACTGGACGATTTGTGTCCTTGTTCGATGCAATCGACCTAATGCCGATATCATCGATATTTGAATATCGATTCTATCGAAGAGCCCCCAATCATAGTTAAAAACAACCTGAAATATCTGCTGTAAGAAATGCGCGCCCACTATCGATATCATTGATGGACATCCGATCATATCGATATTTGAATTCAAATATATGGACGGTCATCGATATATCGAAGGAATTTGAGATTTTCATTAAAAAACAAGGGTGTCGGAAATCTGCCTGTCGATCTTATCGAGCCACTCCCGATGGACTTGACATTTGAATATCGATGATATCGGTAGGTGTATCGATACATTGATAATTCGTCCATATATGTTGTGAAGTTGCTGAACATATTTAGTGCTTTTATATTTGATATCGATAGGTGTATCGATACATCGATAAATCCGTCCAGATGAATATTTAGTTGCTGGACACTTTTGGTCCTCATATTGATAATATCGGTAAGGTATCGAGGACATCGACAGAGCAGGTCGATCATATCGAGGGTGCATCAATAAAATCGACAAGGCGAGAAAAACTTACAGATTTTCCTATTTGCAAAAAGTTTTCTCACCATAAAAACTCTAAGATGTCTATCTTATTTTAAGGGTTTTAATCACCTGGTGTTTTGGGATATGGGATGTGAGGCTATGATTTACCTATGGCGAGCTTCCACACATTTGGATGAGGCAGACACTTGAATTGTTCTTCCTATCGAGCTCTATAGACAGTCTGACCCACCACTCACATAACTTGACAAACCATGGAACTTTCAACCTTTACCCTCAATCTTGCATAAGAAAGAGAGTACACTGACTCTTACACTTAACAACTTACTTACCCTTTTGTAGAATCGCCTCAGGTTACTTGATCAATACTCTCGCATACTTCAATTAGCTCCCCTCTGCTCCCCTGATCATGATGTCAATTCTTTGCCAAGACTCTAGCTCCAAGATTAAACACCTTACATGTAATACTCCTTTGAGGTGACCAAGGTGATGTGAGGTTGGTTGAATCTCCTACAACTACTGAAAAGTTATTACTCCTAAGGGATACACATAGATGAGTTTTTTTTAGAGGATTTAGATAATAGCATGCTTATAGAGGTTGAGTCTAAACTCCAGAAAATAAATGAGTTCAAGCATATCTTCAAGGTAGAGGTTAAAATCTTCATTAAAGTGTTAATTTGAAGGAAGATGACTTGGAACTCTTTGTTTTAGAGTCTTGAGGTAGGGATATGATCATGGATTCACCTAAGCTTCTATTGCACCAAAATTTTATCAAAATGCCTAAGAACTGAATGCCCTTTATAAGAAGTTCAAGTTCTAATGGTCAGAAAATGAGTAGATAATGGCTCTATCGATGCCATCGATAGGTCTTTGATGACATCAATGTGACTTTCAATGTCATTAAAGGGTACCTCGATACTATCAAGAAAATCAGTAATATGATATATTTCTTACTGGACATATTTGAGTTACCTTTCAATGTCATCGAGTAGTATTTGATGCCATCGAAGGAGACCTCAATGACATCAGGAAAATCATATTAAATGATCAATTCTTGCTGGATATATCTAACTTCTTATTCGAAGCATTGAGGGGATATTTGATGCCATCGAAGACCCCTCAAGGTCTGCTCGATGGAATCGAGCACTACTCAAAAACTACTGTTTTGGGCGTATATTTTCATAGCAACTTCACACTTCTTTTAGCCAAAATTATTATACTCTAATTAGGTTTCTAAGGTTAAGGGATGATCAAAAAGGTTTACGTATTAACCCACAATCATCTAGATATTTGAATATTATTTTGGGTCAAGGGTTAGGGTCACCAAGACACCTCATTTATATGTTCTTTGCTCCTTAATGCTTTTATACTCTTATGTCTTTGGTCTTCAACTTTTAAAGGCTCAACTAACTACATGACACAAGGACTCATGTGATTGATAAATAAGATGCACAAATCAGTGCACTAACACTCGTTTTCTTATCCATCTTGTTCCATTCATAATCTGTCATAGATTTTGGTCACTTTTTAAGAGAGCATCATCCAATCCTTGTTGAACTATGAGACCAGTCATTTTAAACTTCCATAGTTTAAAATTATCTTTCCTGAAATATTTTTCATCATCAAACTTTAGATTAAATGCCATTGTTATGATGCTTTCAGATTCAATCCACTTCCTAACATCAACTCAGATACAACTTGTTAGGGAACCGCGAAAGCACACAGAGATGAATCAAGTAAAGTACTCCAATCGCACAACCAGTTCAAACATAAACAAACAGAAATTTACATAGAAAAACCCTTGTGAAAAAAAAAACCTCTGCACAAAGCAACAGTAATACACCATAAAAGCATAAAATTATAAGAGACAGAGATTACCGATTTGAATAAGCCTAAATATTCCTCTTAAGCCAAGCTATGCCATTAAATCCCTTAGGAACGAATTAGAAAACCTAGAACATCTTTTACTATCCAAATCTTAATTACACTTTATATATATAGTATCATATAGTATCACAATCGAAATACGAAATAAATCTCGCACTTACGCAATTCTACACACATGCTCGATGTCACCTTCAATTAGATTTCAATGGCATTGATGATCTGTCGATGGCATCGAGTAAAACATCAAAACGTTCTAGTAATAAAATATGGATTTTTTGAATTTTTCTGATGGCATCGAACATCATTCGATGACATCGACATCTGCTCAATTGCATTGAGTGGTCGGTCAATGGCATCAACAGACCCTGTTGTTTACAAATTTAAGACATCAACAACATATATCACCATAAAAGTAGTAATTTTATAAATGAGTAATAATCACTTACTCCCTGAACTGTGTGGTAACATCGCCTACACTGTAAGAATGACATTCCTACCCTTGTTTATTTTATTCTGACATCACTGTAAAAGTATTAGTTTTATAATGTAAAAATATATTGATTACAACTTTCATTACATATTTACTCTATAAGTATATTCAACTCTTAATTTACATGTTTACACTCATTTTTATGCCTTGACTTGACACAATAAGAAACTACCACATGGTGCCACTACGTGTTTAACGCACACTAGATGCATACTTACACTTGAGGAGATCTTCAGTTGATTTTCCCTCAACGTTACGCATTTCACTATTAATGTGATGGCATAAACTTTTTTGCATGCCTTTGAAAAGGGTGAATCATCACATACCACATGTCCACAATCAACACACCCATGTATGAGGAAACGTACTAAAGCATGCTTAAAAAAGACTTGCCAGAGAATGGATCTATCATGAATATGGAGATGATATCCTTGACGAGGTCATCTCTTGCAACCCTTCCAAAACGGGATATGTCCCTAGAGATGTTCGGAGTAGCAATAGCGATCGAGAAGGTTCCGAACATCAAGAGATCTAACCCATGTCTATACTAACCTGGTTTGGGTCCGAAGAAGAAAGATTCTCATTGGATAATCCCAAGCCGTACATTGATTGGAACAAAAGGGATGAGAGGGCTGGATGAAAAGGCAATCCGATTATAACATGTCGAACAGATCCTATCCGCCCAACAATGTGGAGATAAGAAGAGACAGAGGGAGTACTCAGATACTCATGGGGGGGGGGGGGGGGGGAGGGAATGGTACAAATGTCAGAGAAGGCTTGATCTAGACTATTCAACACCTCTTGGTGACCTCTGGCCCAATCCATCCATTAGACCGTCATTAGAGAAATAAAGTGGTCGAGATTAATTTGTATTTAGCCCCAGACATATCCGCCTTAATTAAAGGAATCTTAACAAATCTAGGCTAGGTCCGTGAAAACTTGATGATGGATCATCTATGAGAAGAAGATCCAACAAGGCAGGGAGTCCGAATCTAACTGAAGCCCTTCTTCCCAATCCAAGTCATTAGTTTTGGAACAATCAAATGGATTTTCATATCCAAAGTTGCAACATGAGCACTAAGGATCCAGAAGCAACAAGGAAACCCTAGCGAATGTTTCACCACCTTGACTATCTATAAAAGGAGCAATCAAAGAAGAGCTTGATGCCCTACACCAAACACATGAATTTATCTTTCCTTTATTTTAGCATAACTTAGTATAGTTTATAGTTACTGCCCAGAGGCTCTCGCAACAGTACCTTAGGAATAGAGATAATCTTTGTATAACCTTAAGTTGTACATTGCGATCATTTAAGTTCTAATTTCATTTATTACACCCACTTTGATCGTCTGTTTTAATAGGCGTATCATATATTTATCAATTTTCTTTTATTTATTTATTTGGTTGTCTCACGACTTGTCGATTATAATGAACATCATTTCATTATATTAAAGAAATCAACAACTTTCGGCCTTCTTTAATTTAAATGTGTATCTTTGCTCATTTGAAAATTATTTTAAACTTAAAGTGTAAGTGAAAGAACAAGTCATTAAGTCTGTAGGCTCACATCTATTGTCACAACCCAAATTTTGAAAGGATTAGCCTTATTTCCTTTCACTAATCGCCTAAACAAAACGTGATATTTGTGGTTGAGCGAACTCTGGATATTTGATCCCAACCTTTAATTTGTCCATCTCAGTGAAGGGGACACCAACAATTCAATCAACTGTTAAGTGAGGCAAACTCTGACACACTCGTGCATCCTACTCACACATGTATCAAATCTAGACCCTCAATCATATGGGTGGTCTAATTTAAGTGAATTGAGTACAATAACTATCAACCATAATTCTTATCTAAACAAACATCAAAATAATAATAATAATAATTTACTATACATTACATGGTAAATAAAAATCAAATATATAATCTAAACGTGCCTTTAAGTAGGATCAGGCATAAGACATGCTTGTCAAGACACAGACGATTCATCAATAGGGTACACTGAGCATCTGGCATGGAATAAATTATTGCTAGTCCACTGAACAGTAGGTCAAACCTACTCAAGAAAAAATAGGACCTAGTTCTGAGTGTCGCTCACTTGATAACTATGCTACTCTGACTTTTTGTACACGACATGTTCAGAATCCACACTACATGATGAGTGGCCCATTTCTTTGACATGTGTGCCCACAATGATGTATTTATTATATCCACACTGTTCAGCCATTTTTCTAGATCATTTTAGAGCATTAGCCAATGAATTATATCCAAAGATTAACTGGACCACACCAAAAATAGCAGCGGGGATAATGATTTTCACCGTAACGTTTATTTTCCATCCAATATGTTCATAAGGTCATAAAGACCTGGATGAAGAAGAAAAACAAATTTCATATTGATCCAAAACTTCTGTGACCCCCAAAATGGTTTCAACAGTAGACGTTCAATCCCTGACTGCCTTTTGTAGTGTGGTCCACTTGATCGTTAGATCTGTCTTATTTTTCGTCTCAACCCTTATGACGAGCTCGCCAAATGGATAGACGGTTTGGATTTAACACATACCTCATGATGGTACTCATAGAACTTGTTGACGTCTAGCTGGTGTGTGGTACACCAGCCAATCTGCTTCCGCCTCCAACTCATGATCTGTCTTCTTGTGGGGGCCCACGTGTTGACATGTCTTATGATTAGAACCGTTCATGTTGTGATGTATCCTGAAAGGATGATCATGTCCATCACTATCAGTTGATGAATTTAGAACACTGAAATGAAGATTTTCAATGGATCACATTCAACTCAAAAAATCAATGGTCAGGATTATCAATGAAGCGTGATTATGGAATAATAGCTTATTTCATGGAAGTAAGGAAATAGTGGACGGTTCAAATCATTGAAGAATCTGTGAATATAGCCCAAGTGAGTGGGTGTTGACAGATAGGATTGGGCTATCAATAGGCATGAAAAAATCAAATTTTCTGAATAGGCGAGCCTGAACGGTTAATAATTCAATTCGAGATAGCCTTGGCCTAGCTGTTTGATAGCTCTTCATGAATCCTGAGTCACGACAGATACAAATTGAATTCTCCACGACTCAACATCCAGAGTCAGTTGCGGAATGCTGGCCCACATTCTTACGTGATTCGACCATCGGAACCGTCCATGTTTTTAAACGGTCACCTTGAGAAATTATGGTGAAAGGATGACTGGTGAATGTTGGACAATGAAATAAAATTTTAAATGGCTCTCATTCAACTCCAAATGTCAAAAGTTAGTTCCATCAGTACTCGAGAGCTGTTTGATGGAAGCGGATTGGCTGTGTACCACACACCACCTATATAGCTGGTGTATTGATGTCAGCAAGTTCTGTGCGTCCCATCATGAGGTATGTGTTATATCCAAACCGTCCCTCCATTCTGTGAGCTCATCGTAAGGGTTGAGATGAAAAATAAAACAGATCTAATGATCAAGTGGACCACACTGAAAAAAGCAGTGAGTTATTGAACCTCTACCATTGAAACCCTTTTGGGGTTCACAGAAGTTTTGGATCAATATGAAATTTGTTTTTCCTCTTCATCCAGGTCTTTATGATGTTATGAACATATTGGATTGAAAATAAACGTTATGGTGGGCCCTACGAAAATTTTAACGGTGAAAATCATTTCTCAACTGTTATTTGTGGTGTGGTCCGGTTGATCTTTGTATATGATTCATTTTTTGTATAGTACTCTAAAATGATCTTGAAAATTAGATCAACGGTGTGGATATAATAAATACATCATTGTGGGGCCATGTAACTTTGATCCCCTTTGAATAGAGGTGGGAATTGAGTTGAGTCGAACTGATTGGGTCCAACTTGAGTCGGTCCAAAATTTTCAATGAACTCACCCAAACTTGATCCAATTCGGTACCGAGTTCAGGTCATCTGATTCGATCTGATCCGTTGAACTGTTGGCCTGACCCAACCCAAGTCCGACTCGGTCAGGGAAACTGAGTCGGATCGAGTTGGGTACGGTTCGGATCGAGTCTTCTGTTTTATTTTTTATTTTTTGAATTTTTTTTTAAAATAAAAAAAATATAATTTTTACTATTAAAAAATTCACAAAGCCTACCATAACGTTTATTTTCCATCCAATGTATTAATAAGGTCACAAATACATGGATGAAGAGGAAAAACAAATTTCATATTGATCTGAAACTTCTGACCCCTAAAAGAATTTCAATTTTAGACGTTCAACCCCCCACTACTTTTTACAGTGTGGTCCACTTGATCTTTAGATCTGTCTTTTTTTTTACTCAAGCCTTAAGACGAGCCTGCCAAATCGATGGACGGTTTGGATATAACACATACCTCATGATGGGACCCACAAAACTTGTTGATGTTAATGCACCAGCTGGTGCATGGTACACCTGTCGATCCACTTCTCACGTCAATACCTTGTCAGAGTGTCAGGAGTCAGAATCGGTGCTTAAGGCTCCAACTGAGAGGACTGAGGAAACGGATTGGCTACTCCCCCTGGTGGTCGATGCTATGTGGAGCTCACCATGATGTATTTATTTCATCCACGCTGTCCATTTATTTTTCTAGATTATGTTATGCTATTAAACAAAAAACGAGGTATATCCCAATCTCAAGTGGACAACATTATAGGAAACAATGTTGAATGAACGTTGTGCAGATCAGATTGGATCAGATCCCTGATCGGATCGGTCCATATTGACCATTGACCTGAACTTGACTCGATGTACGGTCGAATCTGAGTGGGCCAACTCGATCCAACCCAATCCTGGCCTTTGGTTTGGGTCGGATTAGGTTAGATTGTGCCCAGCTCTAGTAACGTGTCACTAAGCTAAAATAAACTCCATTGATAAATATGAGAATTTTACTATAATGAGCCCAAAGTTTAACTATATCACATGTTTAGCCCTTTTATATTTCTTATATTTTTAACTTTCTGATAACTTTTTTAATTTTGCAAGGACTTAAATATCCCAGTCTCCTTATTTTTAATTGTTGATTTTTTAAAGAAAAAAACTAACCAAAACCGTTCTTCATTCAAAGCTCCGTCGATGGTACTCACCACCACTCTTCGGCCATCATATTTTTTGAAGTTTTATTCTTTACCACTCTTCTTTTTCAAAGCTTCCTCCATGGGACCACTATGCCAAAACAGCGAAAAAAGGATGGTCCAAAACTGTCTCAAATGACCAAAAAGGACGGTCATGGACCGTCACATAGGCAGTCAAATTTTGACATGTCTTATTACTTAAAGGACGGTTGAAAACCGTCATTCTTATTGACGAAAAAAAGACGGTCATGGACTGTCATAGACCGTTGACTCTTATGAGCCCAAAAAGGACGGCCATGGACCGTCCTTTAAAAGGACTGTCATGGACCGTCCTTAAAAAAGACTGTTATGAACCGTCTCTTATGGGCCTTCAAAGGACGGCGATAGACCGTCCTTTAAAAGGACTGTCATGGACCGTCTCGTATGAGCCTTCAAAGGACGGTTATGGACCGTCCTTTAAAAGGACGGTTATGGACCGTCCTTTAAAAGGACTACTATCGGCCGTCTCTTATGACCCTTAAAGGACTTTTCAAATTTGACCTATTATTACAGTCTTCTTCTTGATATACACCTGTTATACAATATATTTCATCACATTCACATTCACATCCATCTAAACCCAAACTACGTAAATCCATCCAAACACAATCTTCCTGATATACACTTATTATACAATATATTTCATCACATTCACATTCACATTCACATCCATCTAAACCCAAACTACGTAAATCCATCCAAACACACAATCTTCCTGATATACACCTGTTATACAATATATTTCATCACATTCACATTCACATTCACATCCATCTAAACCCAAACTACGTAAATCCATCTAAACACACAATCTTCCTAATATACACCTGTTGTACAATATATTTCATCACATTCACATTCACACCCATCTAAACCCAAAACTATGTAAATCCATCCAAACACAATCTTATCCACATTACATTCATCCATGCATAATACATATAAGTTTAACTTCATAAGTAAAAAAACAATCTTATCCACATTTCATCACATTCACATCCATCTAAACCCAAACTACGTAAATCCATCCAAACATAAACTACATCCATCCAAAAACAAACAATCTTATTCACATTACATTCATCCACGCATAATACATATAAATAAGTTTAGGTTTAGGTTAGGTTATAAGCTATAGGTTTAGGGAATTGAGAATAGGTTTAAGTTTAGGAAATCGGATTCGGGTTCGGGATCGGGTTCAAGTTTGGGTTTTCAAGTTTAGGTTTAGGTTTAGGTTAGGGAGTTGAGATTAGGATTAGGTGTAGGTGTAGGTTTAGGGATTTGAGAATAGGTTAAGGTTTAGGTTTAAGAATTCCGGTTCGGGTTCGGGATTGGGTTCAAGTTAAGGTTTAGGTTTAGGTTAGGGAGTTTAGATTAGGATTAGGTTTAGGTTTAGAGATTTGAGAATAGGTTAAGGTTTAGGTTTAGGAAATCGGGTTCGGGTTCGGGATCGGAGTTTAGGTTTGGGTTTTCAAGTTTAAGTTTAGGTTTAGGTTAGGGAGTTGAGATTAGGATTAGTTGTAGGTGTAGGTTTAGGGATTTGAGAATATATTTAGGTTATAGGTTATAGGTTCAGGTTTAAGTTTAGGTTAAGGTTAAGGTTTAGGTTTAGGTTATAAGCTATAGGTTTAGGGAATTGAGAATAGGTTAAGGTTTAGGTTTAGGAAATCGGGTTCGGGTTCGGATCGGGTTTAGGTTTGGGTTTTCAAGTTTAGGTTTAAGTTTAGGTTAGGGAGTTGAGATTAGGATTAGGTGTAGGTTTAGGTTTAGGTTTAGGGATTTGAAAATAGGTTAAGGTTTAGGTTTAAGAATTTGGGTTTGGGTTCGAATGGGTTTAGGTTTGGGTTTTCAAGTTTAGGTTTAGGTTTAGGTTAGGGAGTTGAGATTAGGATTAGGTGTAGGTTTAGATTTAGGGATTTGAGAATAAGTTAAGGTTTAGGTTTAGAAATCGGATTCGGGTTCGGGATAGGGTTTTAGGTTTGGGTTTTCAAGTTTAGGTTTAGGTTTAGGTTAGGGAGTTGAGATTAGGATTAGGTGTAGGTTTAGGTTTAGAGATTTGAGAATACATTTAGGTTTTAGGTCATAGGTTTTGGTTTAGGTTAAGGTTATAGGTTTAGGGTAAGGTTTAGGTTTAGGTTTAGGTCAAGCTATAGGTTTAGGGAATTAAGAAGAGGTTAAGGTTTAGGTTTAGGGAATCAGGTTCAGGTTCGGGTTCGGGATCGGGTTTAGGTTTAGGTTTAAGTTTAGGAAATCGAGTTCGGGTTCGGGATCGGGTTTAGGTTTGGGTTTTTAAGTTTAGGATTAGGTTTAGGTTAGGGAGTTTAGATTAGAATTAGGTGCAGGTTTAGGTTTGAGGATTTGAGAATAAGTTAAGGTTTAGGTTTAGGGAATCGGCCTCGTGTTCGGGATCGGGTTTAGGTTTGGGTTTTCAAGTTTAGGTTTAGGTTAGGGAGTTGAGATTAGGATTAGGTGTAGGTTTAAGTTTAGGGATTTGAGAATACATTTAGGTTTTAGGTTTAGGTTTAGGTTGTAGGTTATTGGTTAAGGTTTAGGTTTTAGGTTTAGGTTAAGGTTACGTTATAGGTTATAAGTTTAGGTTATAGGTTATAGGTTAAGGTTTTAGGTCATAGGTTTTGGTTTTAAGGTTATACGTTTAGGTTAAGGTTAAGGTTTTAGGTCTTATAAGCTATAGGTTTAGGGAATTGAGAATATGTTAATGTTTAGGTTTAGGAAATCGGGTTCGGGTTTGGGATCGGGATCGGGTTTAGGTTTGGGTTTTCAAGTTTAGGTTTAGGTTTAGCGTAACGCCCCGATAAATCGGGGGTCGTGCATAGACTCGACTCCCGAGTTCCCAAGTGTCACTTATCATGCATTTATGGTTTTTATGATTAATCAAATTTAACTGCACAATTTGGAATTACCTGAAGCATGAAGCACAATCGCACCAGTCTACTGAAATGAAGGAAATCTCACAAATATACAGGTCCAAAGATAATAAAGGGTTACCCAAGGCGTTGCCCAACAGGATAATGAAAAAAAAAGGCTATATCCAAAAGACTAAAGCGGAGCCCGCGGCTCAACAAATCCAAATTCAGCCCGATCAAGCCGATGAAGAGCCGCCCATCAGTTGAAAGTAGGAGAACTCGTCCTCCTCGTCAAAGCTTGCCTCGCCAGACTCCTCATGCCCTGAGTCACCTGCATCTATGAATGGGTCTGGTTGGTGTTTTAAAACACCGTCCCAGAGTGGGAGTGAGTGATCAACTCAGTGTGAACTATTGGGCTCAAGTTACAACAGGCATCAATTGTAATATGAACTTAATGAAAATCAGACAATCATCAACACCTAATAACTCTTATTTAAAATACATGCATGCGGGATGATATGATGCATGCCCTCGCCACAACACTCCCTCAAGCGACTCCATCTAACGATCGCATATGACAACACTCCCTCAGAGCGACCTTGACTGCCGAGTCGCCATCCTAACTAATGCGATGCAATGCGATCGTGTTAGCTGAGTTATTAGTTAAGTCCATTCATCCAGCAAGTTGGAGATTCTGATTCATCCTACATGTCACTGTCCTAAGCTGGTTGCGAGGCCAAGGCCCCAACAACGCGTGAGGCCGAGTCCTCGCGGTCCGTGATCCCGTCGGGGTCCTCATCCCCGACTCTGAGCACATGAGGAGTGTCGATAGGGAAGGGATCACTAGCGGTCACTACAGGGAGGCGCGGTACCCCAGCGTATGCCGACAGCTTGGGCACAGTGTCCCATTCCACTATGCCCGGCTCACGAGACTGTGGATCAGTTGTATTCTAGTTATCAATGGGCCACAAAGGTTGTAGGGTGCATCAGGTTTCATACATATGTGGGCGAACATGGTTAACAAACAGGGTGGATCAGGTAGTAGGCTAGTCCGCACAAATCAGGTGAGTATCAGACGAATGACCTCGGGCACAAGGGTCCCATGTAGTTAAACTACAGCCACCCGAACACTCCCCCCCAATCCGCGGGTCTAGCCCTAGTATAGTCCTACCGATGGGACTACTCTCTCTCATCAGGTTCCTGACCATCCCAAGAGAGTGTAAATGGGATCTACAGCATGCCCACTACTCATATTATCAACTAGCACATCCATATCATATTCTGATGCATCCTAACCATACAAAACAAATACCTTTAACAAGCAAGCAAGTATCATCGTAAAATTAAGGTGCACGTGAGTGTGTGGGTTGTGTGAGGAAGTTAACACTTCCTCCATCTTAAGATATCATGAGCATAACGGTAAATAATCACACACACAATAAAGCACCACATATGAGGGAAATGAATCAACAACCACAAGCATGTTATCATCCAACATAATATCATGTGAAAGGCACAATCTATATCACATTTGAGAGTTAAACATGCACATTTTAACAATTCCAACAAACATGAAATCCCTAGGGTTTTCTCTAGAATTTCAAATATGACATCCAAGCACTCAAAATCATTAAACCCACACTAAAATTGGTGCTAGGCCACCTAAGAGCAATACTCTGCACCTTTGGATTCGTTGGAGGCTTGGAAACGACATAGAGATGAGGGTTTTGGAGGTTGGCCGACCGGAATCCCTAAAATAATTCAAACATGAGAGAAATCCATGCATTTTCTTCTTCAATACAAGGATTTTAAGAGAAAGGAGTGAGGGATCTTACCTAGATGGCCCACGGACGATTTTCGGTGGTTGTGGTGTAGGGTTTCCTCTTGGAGAAAGTGTAGGAGGTTGTGGGTTTGATCCTCTTAGGCCCCACCTTGATTGAGAGTCCACCTTGCTCACCTCCACTCTCACTACTCCCTTGCTCTCCCTTCTTTCTCCTCTTTCTCTTCTCTCTTTCCCCCTTTTCTCTTAGGGCAAAATTGTATGGGGAGAGGGGTGCCCAAATGAAACCCTTTATATAGTGTCAGTTTTGGTGTAATTGGCCCCAAGTGTTGGGTTTTACTATACTAACCTTATGGGAGGGTTTTTTAGCCTATGGGGTGTACTAGTCGATATACACCATAGGATAGTTAGTCTTAATGATGATCTACGTATGGACATAATCGGCCCGCCATTTCGACGTGCCGATCGACAAATATGATTAGAAGTCCGTTCAACGGTCACCGATGGTCGATCGGGGCCGCGGCTATACGGATGTGAGCGGGGAAATATCCTTAATCCACGGGTAAAGTTTAGTCGTAAACCGACGGTCCGAAATCCCCAACTTGGCATAAGAGTGGACGACTCAAATCACTTAAGTTCCCACAATTTCCCAAACTAGCCTTCTAGGGCTCCCTATTGAAGTTGGGGTGGCCCTAACGCCCCCCCAGGCTGCCAAATTCGGTGGGTAGGTGTCTTATGGCCCAATTAGGGCCCATGTAAAATTTAGGGACAAACGGATGAACGGATATAGGGTCTGAGTAAGCGATTTCGTCCCTTAAGTGGCCCTACGAGGGCCATTTTGGTGATTGAAGCGGTTCTGACGGCCCTCTGTCCATGAAACTTATAATATAGGATTTTCATGGCCCGATGAGGGGCCATCCAAAATTTGGGGACGATCGGATATGGAGTTTGGTCATACGGGTTCGATTCGCGATCAACGGTCATCGTGCCACGATCGGGGCCCAAATTTGGTGGACAGGCGTTGAAAAATACATTAAACTTTCACCATAAATTTGGAAGAAATTCGACGGCTGGAAGGCCCGAAGTCTTAGTTTCTTTTATTAGTGCCAGATTTTAATTCGGCATTGGTGGGGCGCATTGGGCAAGCGTCAGATGGTACATCTGGGTGTCCACTGGGTCCGCAGTCCGTGATGGACCACAAGCCCAGTGAGATCTATGATTTTCTAAAGTTTTAGATTTTTCTGACCCTCCTCGGTCGCTGGGTGGCCCACACGGGCTGTTGTTAAGTGTAAACGGGCCATCTGGCTTGGCGGCCCGCACTTGGTCCCATCATAACTAGACTGGTCCACCCCAGTATAAACTAACATTGAGTGATAATGGTCATTAAGTGATTTTATAAGTTAATTAAAAAGAAATTTTAAGGATTTTTGGAAATCCAAAACAGTGAAAATCCAGGATGTTACATTTAGGTTAGGGAGTTGAGATTAGGATTAGGTGTAGGTTTAGGTTTAGGGATTTGAAAATAGGTTTATGTTTAGGTTTAGGAATTCGTGTTCGGGTTTGGGATTGGGTTTAGGTTTGGGTTTTCAAGTTTAGGTTTAAGTTTAGGTTAGAGAGTTTATATTAGGATCAGGTGTAGGTTTAAGTTTAGGGATTTGAGAATAGGCTAAGGTTTAGGTTTAGGAAATCGGTTTCGGGTTCGGGATTGGGTTTAGGTTTGGGTTTTCAAGTTTAGGTTTAGGTTTAGGTTAGGGAGTTTAGATTAGGATTAGGTGTAGGTTTAAGTTTAGGGATTTGAGAATAGGTTAAGGTTCGGGTTTAGGAAATCGGGTTCGGGTTCGAGATCGGGTTTAGGTTTGGGTTTTCAAGTTTAGGTTTAGGTTTAGGTTAGGGAGTTGAGATTAGGATTAGGTATAGGTTTAGGTTTAGAGATTTGAGAATACATTAAGGTTTTAGGTCATAGGTTTTGGTTTAGGTTAAGGTTATAGGTTTAGGTTAAGGTTTAAGTTTAGGTTTAGGTTTAGGTTTAGGTTTAGGTTATAAGCTATAGGTTTGGGGAATTGAGAATAGGTTAAGGTTTAAGTTTAGGGAATTGGGTTCAGGTTCGGGATCGGGTTTAGGTTTGAGTTTTCAAGTTTAGGTTTAAGTTTAGGTTAGGGAGTTGAGATTAGGATTAGGTGTAGGTTTAAGTTTAGGGATTTGAGAATACATTTAGGTTTTAGGTTTAGGTTTAGGTTGTAGGTTATTAGTTAAGGTTTGGTTTTAAGGTTATAGGTTTAGGTTAAGGTTAAGGTTTTAGGTCTTATAAGCTATAGGTTTAGGGAATTGAGAATATGTTAAGGTTTTGGTTTAGAAAATCGGGTTCGGGTTCGGGATCGGGTTTTGGTTTGGGTTTTCAAACTTAGGTTTAGGTTTAGGTTAGGGAGTTGAGATTAGGATTAGGTGTAGGTTTAGGTTTAAGGATTTGAAAATAGGTTAAGGTTTAGGTTTAGGAATTCGGGTTCGGGTTTGGGATTGGGTTTACGTTTGGGTTTTCAAGTTTAGGTTTAGGTTTAGGTTAGGGAGTTTAGATTAGGAATAGGTGTAGGTTTAAGTTTAGGGATTTGAGAATAGGTTAAGGTTTAGGTTTAGGAAATCGGGTTAGGGTTCGGGATCAGGTTTTAGGTTTGGGTTTTCAAGTTTAGGTTTAGGTTTAGGTTAGGGAGTTGAGATTAGGATTAGGTGTAGGTTTAGGTTTAGAGATTTGAGAATACATTTAGGTTTTAGGTCATAGGTTTTGGTTTAGGTTAAGGTTATAGGTTTAGGTTAAGGTTTAGGTTATAAGCTATAGGTTTAGGGAATGAGAATAGGTTAAGGTTTAGGTTTACTGAATCGGGTTTGGGTTCGGGATCGGGTTTAGGTTTGGGTTTTCAAGTTTAGGTTTAGGTTTAGGTTAGGGAGTTGAGATTAGGATTAGGTGTAGGTTTAAGTTTAGGGATTTGAGAATACATTTAGGTTTTAGGTTTAAGTTTAGGTTGTAGATTATTGGTTAAGGTTTAGGTTTTAGGTTTAGGTTAAGGTTAGGTTATAGGTTATAAGTTTAGGTTATAGGTTATAGGTTAAGGTTTTAGGTCATAGGTTTTGGTTTTATGGTTATAGGTTTAGGTTAAGATTAAGGTTTTAGGTCTTATAAGCTATAGGTTTAGGGAATTGAGAATATGTTAATGTTTAGGTTTAGGAAATCGGGTTCGGGTTCGGGTTCGGGATCGGGATCGGGTTTAGGTTTGGGTTTTCAAGTTTAGGTTTAGGTTTAGGTTAGGGAGTTGAGATTAGGATTAGGTGTAGGTTTAGGTTTAGGGATTTGAAAATAGGTTAAGGTTTAGGTTTAGGGATTCGGGTTCGGGTTTGGGATTGGGTTTAGGTTTGGGTTTTGAAGTTTAGGTTTAGGTTTAGGTTAGGGAGTTTAGATTAGGATTAGGTGTAGGTTTAAGTTTAGGGATTTGAGAATAGGTTAAGGTTTAGGTTTAGGAAATCGGGTTCGGGTTCGGGATCGGAGTTTAGGTTTGGGTTTTCAAGTTTAGGTTTAGGTTTAGGTTAGGGAGTTAAGATTATGATTAGGTATAGGTTTAGGTTTAGAGATTTGAGAATACATTTAGGTTTTAGGTCATAGGTTTTGGTTTAGGTTAAGGTTATAGGTTTAGGTTAAGGTTTAGGTTATAAGCTATAGGTTTAGGGAATTGAGAATAGGTTAAGGTTTAGGTTTAGGGAATCGGGTTCGGGTTCGGGATCGGGTTTAGGTTTGGGATTTCAAGTTTAGGTTTAGTTTTAGGTTAGGGAATTGAGATTAGGATTAGGTGTAGGTTTAAGTTTAGGGATTTGAGAATACATTTAGGCTTTAGGTTTAGGTTTAGGTTGTAGGTTATTGGTTGAGGTTTATGTTTTAGGTTTAGGTTAAGGTTAGGTTATAGGTTATAAGTTTAGGTTATAGGTTATAAGTTAAGGTTTTAGGTCATAGGTTTTGGTTTTGAGGTTATAGGTTTAGGTTAAGGTCAAGGTTTTAGGTCTTGTAAGCTATAGGTTTAGGAAATTGAGAATATGTTAAGGTTTAGGTTTAGGAAATCGGGTTCGGGATCGGGTTTAGGTTTAGGTTTTCAAGTTTAGGTTTAGGTTTAGGTTAGGGATTTGAGATTAGGATTAGGTGTAGGTTTAGGTTTAGGGATTTGAAAATAGGTTAAGGTTTAGGTTTAGGAATTCGGGTTCGGGTTCGGGATTGGGTTTAGGTTTGGGTTTTCAAGTTTAGGTTTAGGTTTAGGTTAGGGAGTTTGGATTATGATTAGGTGTAAGTTTAAGTTTAGGGATTTGAGAATAGGTTAAGGTTTAGGTTTAGGAAATCGGGTTCGGGTTCGGGATTGGGTTTAGGTTTGGGTTTTAAGTTTAGGTTTAGGTTTAGGTTAGGGAGTTTAGATTAGGATTAGGTGTAGGTTTAAGTTTAGGGATTTGAGAATAGGTTAAGGTTTAGGTTTGCGTTTTTAAGTTTAGGTTTAGGTTTAGGTTAGGGAGTTGTGATTAGGATTAGGTATAGGTTTAGGTTTAGAGATTTGAGAATAGGTTAAGGTTTAGGTTTAGGAAATCGGGTTCGGGTTTGGGATTGGGATCGGGTTTAGGTTTGGGTTTTCAAGTTTAGGTTAGGGAGTTGAGATTTGGATTAGGTTTAGGTTTTAAGGATTTGAGAATACATTTCGGTTTTAGGTTTAGGTTTAGGTTATAGGCTTAGGTTTTGGTTATAGGTTTAGGTTATAAGTGCAGGTCATAGATTTAGGTTTAGGTTAGGTTATAGGTTAAGGTTTAGGGAATTAAGAATAGGTTAAGGTTTAGGTTTAGGAAATCGGGTTCGGATTCGGATTTAGGTTTGGGTTTTCAAGTTTAGGTTTAGGTTTAGGTTAGGGAGTTGATATTAAGATTAGGTTTAGGTTTAGGTTTAGGGATTTGAGAATACATTTAGGTTTTAGGTTTAGGTTTAGGTTTTAGGTTATATGTTAAGGTTTAGGTTAAGGTTTAGGTTTTAGGCTTAGGTTTAGGTTTAGGTTATAAGTGTAGGTTATAGGTTTAGGTTTAAGTTTAAGTTAGGTGATAGGTTAAGGTTTAGGGAATTGAGAAAAGGTTAAGGTTTAGGTTTAGGAAATTGGGTTTGGGTTTGGGTTCGGGATCGGGCTTAGGTTTGGGTTTTCAAGTTAGGTTTAAGTTTAGGTTAGGGAGTTGAGATTAGGATTAGGTGAAGGTTTAGGTTTAAGGATTTGAGAATACATTTAGGTTTTAGGTCATAGAATTTGGTTTAGGTTAAGGTTATAGGTTTAGGTTAAGGTTTAGGTTTAGGTTTAGGTTAAGGTTTAGGTTTAGGTTATAAGCTATAGGTTTAGGGAATTGAGAATAGGTTAAGGTTTTGGTTATAAGTAAGGTTTTAGGTTTAGGTATAAGCTTAAGTTATAGGTTATAGGTTATATGTTTAAGTTAAGGTTTAGGAATTGTGTTCGGGTTTGGGTTTGGGTTTGGGTTCGGGTTTAGGTTATAGGTTTTGGTTTTGGTTTTGGTTTTGGTTTTGGTTATAGGTTTTGATTTAGGTTTAGGTTATAGGTTATGGGATTTGAGAATGGGTTCGGGTTTAGGTTATAGGTTTTGGTTTTAGTTATAGGTTTTGGTTTAGGTTATAGGTTATAGGTTTAGGTTTAGGTTCTGAGTTTTAGGATTTGAGAATAGGTTTAGGTTAAGGTCTTAAGTTTAGGTTTAGGAAATCGGGATCGGGTTCAGTCGGGTTCGGTCGGGTTTAGTTTTGGGTTTTCAAGTTTAGGTTTATGTTAGGGAGTTGAGATTAGGATTAGGTGTAGGTTTATGTGTAGGTTTAGGGTTAAGATTATAAGTTTAAGTTTAGGTTGTAGGTTTAGGTTAAGGTTTAGGGATTTAAGTTTAAGTTTAAGTTATAGGTTTAGCTTTAGCTTTAGGTTTTAGGTTTAGGTATAAGCTTAGGTTATAGGTTATAGGTTATATGTTTAGGTTAAGGTTTAGGAATTCGGGTTCGAATTTGGATTCGGGTTTAGGTTATAGGTTTTGAGATTTGAGAATAGTTTTAGGTTATAATTATGGGTTTAGGTTTAGATTCGGGTTAAGGAGTAGATTAGGATTAGGTGTAGGTTTAGGTTAAGGGATTTTCTAGTATTATCTACTATTGAACCTTGTATTATCTACTACATACTAGTAGCATACAACAAATATGGGGTACCATACCATAAGCTACAAGAATTTCATGTCCCCCTAAACAAGGTATCCTCCATTGATAACATATACATATACATACATATATATATATATATATATTATAAGTTTTTTATTTTCATTTACATTCCCAAATACATTCATCATCCATCTAAGAAAATTGAAACAAGTACTGTCAATCTATGACTAACAATTGAAAAGGAAAATCATGCATCTTATCTTACCGACCGACTTATGTTTCTTTTCACCTTTGTAACTCTCATATTTGTTGCAGCTGCTAGTTAACCATCAGTAGTCTCCCTAACCAAATCTTTGTCTGTGCAAATCCTCCATTTGAAGCGATGGTGAAGTTACAAGAAGTAGGACTGATTAGTCTTTCCATGTTTTGAAAAAAATCAAATTCTTTATTTTTGGCTGCAAGTCTACTTATAATTATCATTGGCTCTTAATCTATTTATAATGAAAATCTTAAATATCACCCAATAATGCTCCTTTGATAAATGTCCTATTTGGAACAAATAATTTCTGTAAAACACTTTTATGTTTTTTCAATCCATCTTCCATTTTCTTCTTAATAAGAAAATCCATATTTACTAATATTCCCATTTTTCTATTTTTCAAAAGAACGAGTTCAGTTAAAATTTACTAATAAGAAAATCCGGATTTCCACTATTGAAACCTTCCTAGGGTCTAAAGTAATTTTTATTTGTCATCCAACTAGTTAATATGATTACAAAGACATGGATGAAGAGAAAGCATAAACATCAGCTTGATCCAAAACTTCTTTGGCCTCCAAAAAATTTTCAACGGTAGATGTTCAATCAAACTGTTTCCTGTGCTATAATACTTTCATGTTCTCATACATGCCTAAGTTGGATTGATGTTGTGGAGATGTTTTCCTTGTAATGTTTTCCTAATGGACGGTCCAGATGGGTGATGTGGAGGCCAACTGATCCAAATGCAAGTTGATATGTGGAAAGTTTTCCATGCACTTGTACCATGGGAAAATTTTCCATTTGAGATTGTAAGTCTATATCATGTACTTGACTCATTTGAACAGTATGTATTCTTCAAAAGTTAACCAACCAAACATCATGGATGGAAGTTGAAGTCGGATAAATCCATTGCCCAATAGACAATGTAAACTACCATGATATTTATTTTATAAGTATTCAACAAAAGAAGCAACTATAGGCTTTTGCAGTGTAATGAATAAAGAAGGTTGTGATAGGAAACCTGGTGTTGAATGTTATTGGGACCACCGAATAGCAAAATAGAGTATGGAGAGACAATGCTAGTATCTCGCAAAAATACTTTAGTAGTTTCAACCTGAAAACATGAGAAAATATTGAAAATTTAGAAATCCATTCTCTTTTTACGTTTGGGTTTTAGGTTTAGGCTAAGCGTTTAGGGATTTAAATTCGAGTTCAGGATCAGGTTTAGGTTTGGGTTTTCAAGTTTAGGTCTAGGTTTAGGTTAGGGAGTTGAGATTAAGATTAGGTGTAGGTTTAAGTTTAGGGATTTGAGAATACGTTAAGGTTTAGGTATAGGAAATCAGGTTCGGGTTCGAGATCGGGTTTACGTTTGGGTTTTAGGTTTAGGCTAAGGGTTTAGGGATTCAGATTTGGCATGGCTCCAGGACTTGTTAGGTTGATTCTCGAGTCATATGCCACATGTACAAGGCCAAGCTAGGCCCGGACCTAGGCTCATGCCAGACCAAATTAAATTTTAGTATATAAAAGAAGATTAATTCAAATGCATGGCAAAATAGTGATATTTGTGCTTAACCAAGGGCAAGACTGACTTTTTCAGTTGACTAATTAAGGATCTATTAGTGTAAGCAGCTCCAAGTCATGCATAAAATGAGGTGGAGTTTGGGAAATATAATAAAAGCAAGAGGTTTCTTTTTTTTTTGGAATACATTCTAGATTCCTTCCCATCATATTTAGAGACAACGGCTGATACATGCACATTCATTTACTACCTTTTTTTGGTCAAATATTAAAGATGTCAGTAAAATAACCAAGGCATGGTTACCCTTTGTTTCCATCTTATGAACTGCACATGACATTCATTATCTATAATTCCTTTCTAAATCATGGTAAAATAAAAAGAAAGATTAAATGCTCTTACATCAATTGAATATGCACTTCCGAACAGGAACTTAAGAAGCATGGCCCAAAGAAGCGGAGGGGACTGATACATGAAGGCCACTACAATACTCTGAAATGATGAATGAAATATTTATTAGCTTAAGAAGCATGGCCCAAAGAAGCGGAGGGAACTACAAATGACCACCCACTTCCTTTCATTGATCATCCAAAAAAATGAAGATCAATCGGCTGAATAATAATCAAACTATTGTAATTATTAGTTTAAGTTATTGCAAAAATAGGATCAGCGATATAAATAGTTTTAAGTTGTGACCATGCCACTTGTGCAGTTTTTGACATCATGAATATCACCTTAACAACCTAGTAGAGTAACTAACATTTTCCAAATCAGAAGGGGCAAAAACTTAATTTGGTAGCTTAGCAAACATTAGTTATGCTATCATCTTAAAACAGTCATAGTTTGGGGATTTGTTTATAAAGGACAAAAAGGAATGGTGTTATTACAAATATGAAAACTAGAGGGGGCTTTGTCTTGTATTGCTAAAAGGAAGGGTTGTATATGCAAAAACCTCTAAAATATATTTATCATATGAAATACAGAACCATGGTTGATCATGGTTTAGCTAAGGATCAACAACATTACTACAATGCTTCTATGAGGGTTCCGCTCCATGCCCTTCTGAAGTTGGACTAAGATCTCTCTCCCCTTCTA
This sequence comes from Magnolia changhungtana, assembly GCA_030180095.1. Taxonomy (NCBI): domain Eukaryota; kingdom Viridiplantae; phylum Streptophyta; class Magnoliopsida; order Magnoliales; family Magnoliaceae; genus Magnolia; species Magnolia changhungtana. Next base: position 4,547,694 of record JASAUF010000092.1, on the reverse strand, counting down.
TGAGCATCTGATCAAGAACACTGGAAAAGAATCTTTTGACTAGTGAAATATTCAAAATGCAACCAAGATACAGGTACATACAAGATGGGCTAATCATGCATGTAAATTTGTCGAGGAAATCACTTTCCACAACTATAGTTGTGAATTGTAACTAATCCTTGCTATAACTGTCCTAAGAAATCAGAGTTTAGAGGACCCCTGACTCAACCTTTCCATAGTTGATCCTCACAAGTCACACCCATGCTCACCAAAGAGCACACCCTTCAAAACCATATTATAAAGGACAGCTAGGCCTTAAAGATGATACACACCAGATGGTGTCTTGAAAGGTATCTAAAAACATGAAGATTTATGAAAATATAAGAGGAAGTTTGGATTCTTGCAACACCTCTTGATTACTTCTTTCCACTGTGTACATTTGGAGATAGAAAAGGCGGTCTAGTCTCAGTGACTCATGCGCTGAGGATGTTTCTGAACTAGCATTATTGATTCGGGTTTGAGATCTCTTTGATGTTAGTCTCTTTTTCTTTTCTTTTTTCTTCTTTTTTTTTTTCCAGGTGTCATCACTTAATCAACGTGTTCACTATTTTTTCTACTTTAATTACTTGGGCTGTTTGGGGTGAGGGATTTTTGGCAGGGATTTGTGAAATCCATGGATTTCAAATCTCCCCTATTTATCATTTACAGGGATTGTCAAATCCGTGGATTTCCTAAATGCAAGCCTCCATAAATCCATGCCCCCTCTGCTGTCTATCAAATGTAAGCCATTGCCCTCTCTGCTGTCTATCAAAGGTAAAAATAAATAAAAAAAGAAAATTGGAAAATTCATGCATTTCAAAATTCGCTAATTAAACAACAAATGTAACACGAAAATGCTGAAAATTTAGGCAAATGTAGCATGAAGATCGAAAGCTCTACAATTAAAAATATCAAACTATTATAAGTCAACCAAAGATCCAGCAAAACAGGAAAAAAGAAAAAAGAAAATCCAAACTGATTAAATTCGACTAGATGAGCAGAAAATGCAAGAAAAATTGTAAAAATATATAAATTCAAGGTCAAATGAACCAGATCAAGCAAGAACATCTATTCAATCAAACTAAAATTAATCACCAAAAATTTACTGTAAAAATGCAAAAAAAAAAAAAGAGGCCCAAAATACAAGATCAATATCAAAACAACAAGATCAAGCAAACACAACCAATTTTATTTTTTTTTTTTTTCACATTCAGGGTAATTCGTACTATTTTCCATGATTTTACACCTTTCCAAACAGGGCTCAATTGAAAGGTTCGGCCACTCCTGACGCCACCGGAAGGTAGCAAGGAACCCATATTCAAATATCCTAACAGAGCTAAGAAAATTACAAAAAGCAATTCAGATTGATTTTCCAATCACCGCAAAAAACAATTTACTACGATATCAAGGTTTCAACTTTTTGTGTGTGTGGTAGAAAATGTGAAAGAAATTAAAGAAGAGCACGCAAGTAGTATCTGTATTTCTTGCTATTGGATTTCCTTCTAATTTCAATTCCTTCTCAATCAGTTCTAATGCTTTCACTGAAAGAATCCAGATAGATTGAAACCGATGCAGGTGAAAAAAATCATTTTTCGATGGAATATAAGGACAGGTACTCAAAAATAGAAGAAACAAGGGACTGCCCCACCATTTTTTAAGGCTTGAGAGCTAATGCAAATCTAAACCTGGGGGGACCATTTACCGCCTTGGGATCAAATTCTGCTAAAAGGGTTACCAGCGACTTGGGTCGCCACTCGCGCTGACAGAGCATCGCTACCTTTCCATTGTGGCTGAGCCAAGCTTTCACCAAGGTGAGAGGATCGAGAACTTGGGATCCTCCAATGGTGAAGTTGTTCTCATATGTGGTGAACTGGTGGGGTCATTTCGGTAGCGACAACGGTGCCGTTGATGGGGTCCACCAAGTGAATATAAGAAGCCTTCAATGTCTCTCCTTTATCTCCCAGTATAAGGGAAGCAGAGAAATCCTGCTTGTTTAAGTCAATCCCAACATTGCACTTGGTGAAAGAGGCTGAAGCAGTATTGAATCCCCAGTAGTTGTGAGCCCCAGCCCACCATCATGAGACATCATCAGAGTGAATTTCTGATCGAAATTGTAGTCTTTTATCAGAAGATCATCTTTCACTTTCTTCCCAATCTCTGAGAATGGTGCTGGTCCGCTGCCCATCTCTAACCCAAATAAGATTACAGAGATGGGTGGAGACGAGAGTAGGAGTTTCCGTGTGATCGAGAAACCACGGTCGCTTGATCAAAGGAAAGGTGGGCCGTGGCTTTCGAGCCCTCGACTCTGCTTCTGCTTCTGCGTCCGAAATCAAATAGAATAGGGAAAAGAAAAGGATCGATACCTCTGCAACATAGGCGGTGAAAGTATTGCTGGCGAACGAGATCTCGGTCTTGGGCTTTAGATCAGACATGGGAGCTGAGCACTGGCGCCGGAGAATGCTGATCTGGTGTTGGAAAAAGCGATCGATGGGGCCGTTTGAATGTGGGCTCTTAATGGAATATGAAAGAGGAAAAGAGGGAAATGAGGGGCGCTCGATCGACTTGGGATGGATATGAAAATCCTCTTCCAAATAAGATAAAATTTTGAAATCCGTGTGAGTTTTCCACTAAATAATTACACAAACTTTATTAACAGTCGTACATGTATGGGACCAATTTCTAGATGGTTAAGATTGTATTATATAATAAAAATATATAAATATTTATCATTTACAACTATACCAATTATTTGGATGGTTTAGATAACTCTATATCTTAGCCACTATTGTTATGAACAAGTCACCACTATTTTATATTAAATACAAAACTCACCGTGAAAAACAGAAAAATGAAAACGTCTTGATTCATCAAATATCAGACATCATATCCTATCAATCACTAACTTTAACTCTAATATATGTGACCCAATGTATTTATGCTGGTATGATAAATTTAAAAATATCTTAAAATATTTATTGAATATTATTATCCACTTGCATACATATGCAATGTTTTAAACACAATCCAGAATGCACGTTGGGACCAACCTAACCCGAAATTGACCACCAATGCGGGCCATTGCTTGTACTTCGAAAAAAAAAAAATAGTGTAACCACTAGGTTATGCTAATTCTCTATTTTGTGTGGATCTCAAATGAAGCAGAATTACAACCTAAAACTGACCAGACCAGTTTTAAAAGATTGCTTATGACCCTAAAAAAAAAAAAAAAAAAAAAAAAAAGATATCACACCTGCTTTCAAATCACTATTAATTTGTGCAGCATACGACCCATCTGTAACCTAAAACAAAGAACTACTTCACATGCCTTAACATGGATGCAAATCCATTTAATCTTTGGATATGATTTATTTGTGTATATATCTAAAGGCTCCAAAACTTTTATATCAAGATGATATTTGTGTATCCATACCATTCATCCATTTTGTCGACTCACGAGCACATCCAAATTTCAAATCTTGAGTAAACTCCATGAGGTAGACCATGATTTATGTATTTGATCCACTTCGTCCATCCATTTTATCAGATAAGTTTAGGACTTTATAACCCAAAATTTAAGCATATCCAACACTAAAATGGACCACACGACAAAAAACAAGTGTGAATTTACGGTTGAAAAATTCTTGGGGGCCACATAAGTTTTGGATCAAGCTTATTTTTATGTTTTCCATTCATCCATGTCCATACGATCTTATGAACATATTGGATGACAAATAAACATCATTGGGGGGGCCTAGTAAGGTTTCAACAGTGGAAATCATTATTCCCACTGTTTCCTATTGTATGATCCGCTTGGTCTTTTGATATGCTTCAATTTTGGGTTCAACCCCTTAAATTATTTGAAAAAACGGATGAATGGCATGGATAGACTACATAAATTCACGGTGGGCACAACATACATTGATCGAAAACTTTCTGGGCCATGTCAAAAGAAAACAATTTTATCCTTTGATTTTCATATCACTTTTCTATGACCCACCAGAGTTTTAGATCATAGTGAAAATTAGTCCACGGGGTTTAATGGGATGTTTCATCATATGAACCGTTCGAATTAGAATCCCATGACACGTGTGGAAAGGATTGCACGTGCGCACTTGCACAGGTGAGCATGCATACGAGTAACACCTAATCCACTCCCCTTTTCAAAACAAAAAAGAAAAGGAGACATTGCGATCATACCCTACCATCTTGGGGAGGAGTAGAGAGGGAGGGCGGTCGTTGTAGGTAGAGAGAGAGAGATTGCAGAGAGGGAGGGCGGCCGTTGCGGAGAGAGAAGAGAGAGAGAGAGAGAGAGAGAGAGAGAGAGAGAGAGAGAGAGAGAGAGAGAGAGAGAGAGAGATTGCAGAGAGGGAGGGCGGTCGTTGCAGATGGAGAGAGATTGCAGAGAGGGAGGGTGGCTGTTGCAGACGAAGAGAGAGTGCATTTCTCCATCTTCCCCTCAAATCCCCAAATCTCCAGTAACATTGAGGTATTTCTCTCTCTCTCTCTCTCTCTCTCTCTAAATCTCTTCAATCTCACCCGAATGTTTATTTGCCATACAACCTCCAAACTTTTCAGGTCAATATTTCAAGTCTAACTCATTAATCAAGCGACACGTTCTTTCTTATGATGTTTGCAGAAAATAATCAAAGACCACAAACTGTGAGAGAAGGGGTATGCACAACATCAAACATATGCTATGGCCAGGTATCAAAGAGGTAACCGATAACTGGTACTCTTTTTTTTTTTCATTTATATCACCAAACGATGCAAATCCTTTCTAAGATCTTGTTTTCTTATGCTCTTTTAAAGTTGCTTCAATGCCAAGGAATATGTTCTAATGCATATGTGATTAATGTCCTGAATCTCCTGATAAATCTATACTATGTTTGTTGATGTGATTGGTCCTGCCATGTACAAGATTCTCTATTGATAAATCCATACATTTGTGATTAACTTTTCTGCCTTTTTTTTTTTTTTTTTTCATTTCTTAACTGATTTAGTAATGAAAATCTCAACTAATGGAGACACAAATAAATCAACATATATTTTTTTCAATTTGTCAATTTTTTCACAATTTTGTTTAATTTCTTAAATTTTCTTTTTCAAAATATCACTTTTGTTATATAAATTTTCAATTTTTCTTGTCAAAATGCAAAATCTAGTTTTCTTTTTTAAAAATATATTTTTTCCAATTTCTCAAAATTTTCACAATTTTGTTTAATTTCTTAAATTTTCTTTTTCAAAATATCATTTTTTTATCGAAATCTTGTTATATAACTTTTTAATTTTTTTGTCAAAATACGAAATCTAGTTTTCTTTTCTAAAATATATATTTTTTTACAATTTGTCAATTTTTTCACAATTCTGTTTAATTTCTTAAATTTTCTATTTTAAAATATCATTTTTTTTAATATCACTTTTGTTATATAACTTTTCAATTTTTCTTGTCAAAATGCAAAATCTAGTTTTCTTTTTTAAATAATTTTTTTTCAATTTGTCAAAATTTTCACAATTTTGTTTAATTTTTAAAATTTTCTATTTCAAAATATCATTTTTTTATCGAAATCTTGTTATATAACTTTTTAATTTTTTTTTGTCAAAATACAAAATCTAGTTTTCTTTTTTAAAAAATATATATATTTTTTACAATTTGTCAATTTTTTCACAATTTTGTTTAATTTTTTATATTTTCTTTTTCAAAATATCATTTTTTTATTGAAATCTTTTTTTTTTCAAAATTATCAACATTATTCAAAGTTCTTAAATTTTTTTTTTTTCAAAATGTAGAATTTTATAAAATCATAGTTTTTTTTTTTTTTTTTTTTTTTTTTTAAACATGGTAGAAGTTATCAACTATTTTTTAGGGCAGGAGGTACCTGAGCATTAGAGACGGTTAAGGACAGTCTCTAATACAAATGGTCTTCCACGGTCATAGAAGACGGCTAAGGACCGTCTCTAATAGAGACGGTCAGTAACAGTCTCTAATAGTGACGGTTATTGACAGTCTCTAATAGAGACGGTCTTTGACAGTCTCTACTAGAGACGGTTTTTGACATGGCAATAAGACGGCTAAGGACCGTCTCTAATAGAGACGGTCTTTGACAGTCTCAGATTACAAGTAAAAGACGACCAATAACCGTCTTTAATACGGACGGCCAGTGACCGTCTCAGATGACACATATAGGACGTTTGAAGACCGTCTCTAATACGGACAGTCTTTGACCGTCTCAAATGACGTATATAAGATGGTCAGAGACCGTCTTATATTGTTTGCGGACACAACACATTTAAAGACAATATTAGGGACGGTCAGGAGCCGTCCTTAATTTTAGAGACGGTTTACAGCTGAAGCGTCTTTAAACCAAGCAAATTTAGAGATGGTCCACAACCGTCTCTAAATCTGTCGTTTATTTCCATTTTTCACATAGTGGACTAAACACAACTTTCTGGCGTTCCATTATTTGGTGGATCATATTCCTACATTTCATTATTCAACGTTCTTTTCTCAAAAATTACCATTAAGGTTGTCTTCATCCATTATCCTGCGTTTTTTTTACTTACGAGCCTAGTAGAAATAAGGTTAATGAAGAAGTGGAGGAAATAAAGGAACTAGGAATCTACCCAATGTCTCAATCTTGATTAGAAAAAAAAGGTTAATTAGATATATAGGAATATAAATAATTTATATAATTTATTTTACTCATGGGATGTACATATTTATATAATTTTGTGGGATGTATATTATTGTACGATTTAATGTTGTGTATATGATAAAATGAATGAATATAATTTTTTATATATTTATAAGATTATGTGAATGTTGAATCAAGTTGAATGAAAATGTCCTTCAAGTTGATGGAATTAGTGTTTTCACATAGGTCTTGTGCTAGTCATCATTTGCATGTGCAAAGAGTCACCCCTACCTTGAGTAATGGGTCACCGTTCTCATGTTATATGGGTCATTGTTGCCATGAGTAATATATCACCATTGTCATATGTTATAGGTCACTTTTGTCATGAACTACGGATTGTCGTTGTTATTTATTATGGATTTACGTTGTTATGTGTTATGGGTTATTGTTGTCATGTGTCAACTGTCTTTTTTTATTTTTTTAAAATGATCTAGAAAAATAGAGGCACGGCGTGGACGAAACGCATACACCATGGTGGGCCCATATGGCACCGACCACCGGCCATGGCAGGGGAGTTGCCAATCCGTGATAGTCAATGGTCGCCTGACAGGAGCGGATCATGTTTACTCAGGTAACACTTTAGTAGCTTGCACTGATTATGGGACCCATCTTGATGTAGTTTTAGTATATCCATACTATCCATCCGTTTTCTCATGTCATTTTGAGGCATGACACAAAAAATGAAGCAGATTGAAATCTCAACTGGACCACACTAAGGAAGCATTATATGGTGATTGACTATTAAAAATTTCTTGTCACCACAAAAGTTTTGGATAATGTGGTTTTTTCTTTTTTTTTTTTACCTTCATCCAATTATATATGACCTTATCAACAGGTTAGGATGGAAAATAAGCATTACGGTGCACCCTAGAAAGTTTCTAACGGTAAGAGTTCAATTGCCACCGTTTCCTATGGTGTGTTCCACTGGAGAATTGGATCTGTTAAAAGTTTGGCATAATACCCTAAAGTGATTTGGAAAAATAGATGGACGGCGTGGATATAGTACACATACATCAAAGTAGGCCCATGGTCAGGGCCTTACCGTGTTTAGTGAGGCAGTGCCGCGCCCAATCCACTACCGACCAGCACACCTCGCGTGGGGAGCGTGAAAGATATGTCCAAATTTAAAAATATTTTAATAATTTCGTGAAAATCTATTAAATGATATTATCATGATATACTTAAAATATCGCCAGATTTATCTTATCTCAGTTCTTACTATGAAAAAGAGTAATAACCATTGTACTGGTTTTGATTCGTAAAGAAATTTTGAAAGACGTGGGACATCCAATCAGTAATCATGACCGTTCATTAAGTAGTACCGTTGAAAGCAAGTCATGGAGCAAGAACGTGTGAATTGGATGATCCTAACCCTAGAAAGAGACATATGTGTTACAATCATCTGTTTTTACCGGCCATAAATAATGCAGATAGTTCCAATCATCAAACCAATACAAACTTAGATTCTTGGGATAGATGGGTCAAGATGATAATTAGACTTATCTGATCAATCTTTACTAATCATTTTACATCATGTTGATTGGATGTTTAGATCATCTAATCACATGTCCTTGGTTGCATGAAAGAATGGATGGTCCAGATTGACGATTAAGCATCCCCATATGTCATCAAAATGTGGGGACCACGGCAAAACTCATCCAATGGCCAGCACAAGTTATAGTGAACAATCGGATCCCTTGATCAACACCGTTCAAAATGTGGGGACCTCGGCAAAACTCATCCATTAAAGTCGGACACTTGAACAATCGAATCCCTTGATAAACACCGTTCATGAGGTCTAACACACATTTCAAGGGCTATCAAGCAAACATCACACTATCTTGATTAATATTAACCACTTGATCAAATTGTGTACGATTTTTTCAAGAGAAAAACTTCAAAATTTTAAATTCTCCTGAGAAATTGCATAGAAATGATCGAGAACGAGATTTGTTAGTGGTATGTGCGGACATGGATTTCACGGGAGCCCAAAGGTGGAAGCTCTGTGGGGCATAGAGATGTGGGTGGGACATCCATTCTATCCATCAGATCATGAGCCTAAAAATGACAAATATACAAAACTCTAAGTGGGCCACGCATAGGTAACTGCTGGGACTACAAAGCACAAGTGGACCACACCACAGAAAGTGGGAATTGGACGCCTACCATTGAAAACTTCTCCGGGGCCATGTGGATTTTAGATCAAGCTAATTTTTGTTTCAAACCTTCATCAAGGCCTGTGTGTCCTTCCCTGTGAGACCCTATAATGAACATGTTGAATAGCAAATAAACATCATGGTGGGCCTAGGAAGGTTTCAACGGTGGGCATTAATGTCCTGGCAACTCTCTGTGGTGTGGTCCACTTGATCTTTGGATCTCTCTCATTTTTGGGCTCATGCCTCCCTAAAACAATCTGGCCAAATGGGTGGACCCTATGAGACCTCATGAACATGTTGAATGGCAAATAAACATCATGGTAGGCATAGGAAGGTTTCAACGGTGGGCATTAATGTCCTCGCAGCTCTCTGTGGTGTGGTCCACTTGATCTTTGGATCTCCCTCATTTTTTGGCTCATGCCCTAAAACAATCTGGCCTAATGGATGGATGGTGTGGATATTACACATACATCATAGTGACGACCACAGAACTCAGTGACATTAGGTGGCGTGTGGAACAGGCACAGCCCGCTCCCCCGTTAGGTATGGTGCACCCAGCAGATAACCTCCGAACCATTAAGTCCATGTGTAATATGGGAATTTGAGTCTTCCTTCCTCTTTTCTTGGTCAATTGCATTAGCTTCAATCGACCTGAACCTCATTGCACCATTTCATTTCGGAAATCTGGCATATCTTCTTAGTCATAATCTTCAATGCCTGGGCTTTTGTAGTAAGATCACGAAAAGTTCGTATATCAGCTTGTCAAACCAAACACAATTCCCATCTCCAACGAATTTAAACACATCTTGACTTGTCCTTTCTCTTCAGGTAATTGCCTGCATGATGCCCCAAGAGTTTTCCATCTGTTGATGAATTTCTCTATCGGTTCATTTTCTCTTTGTCGTATAGAAGCTAATTCTGTAATACTAACATCTCGGTCAGATGAGAAAAAGCTAGCCATGAACGTATCCTACATTTGATCCCAAGTTCGTATAGATTCAGGTGTCAGTTTGGAATACCATCGAAATTCCTTTCCCTATAAAAGATTATATAAACAACCGTAGGCAATATTGTGAAACTGTTGAAAAATTGCCCATGGTAGTGATAAAGTGTATTGATGTTCTTTTGGAGATCCATCTCCATTGAACTTCTGGAAGTTTGGATATTTGAAGTTTGCAGGGAATAACGCATCTTCAATTTTCCGAAGATATAATGTTCTATATCGAAATCTCTCAGGATGTTCTTAGTCTCTTTCGGTCCTAATCACTTTTGCCACCGCTTATCGTATTTCTTCTTGCGTTATGGTTCGTGCTACAGGGGCCGACCCATGTGACCCTGCCTGGGTGGTTGTCATCTTTCTAGCTGTTGCTCTTGACCATTAATTGTGGTCAGGAGGAGCTACAACTTGGGCCACATTATGGGATAAAGTAGTTAGTGCTTCTCTAAGGTTCCAGTATTCTTCCATGAGAACCATATGCACACGAGCTATCTTAACCAAGCGTTCATCTATAGACGACATTTGATTCTGACTTGTGCCTGCCATATAGACTGCAGCTTCTTTGCTTACTGATTGTCTTGTCATCGAAATGGAAGAAGGATACGTTGTTGTAGGAGAATTCAAAGAAAAAGAATTCTGATTAGATCCCTTAATACTTTTACATGATTATGATTATTTTGGTATGATAATTCGTGGTGATGTCGTTTGTGATGGTATATCACATCATTCTGATGATCCCCAGGGGAGTCGCCATTTTGGCATCGCTACGACGTCAAGTGATGATAAAAGTTCTCCAAACAATTTCTAAGTTAATATTAAATGATTGATTTCCCAAGTAGAGTCACCATTTTATTTTGACAAGAAACGAATGTATTTCATTTGGAAAAATCTTATTCAATAATAACAAAGAAAATAGAAGAATATTCATCATCATGTACTTTATTGGTTTAAAGGTTCTTCTAAATCCTCATATCTCCCTTGATTCCAATACAAAATATACATAATGAATGAAATAAAGTTATGCGGAATAGTCTGAATGATGATTTCAGTAGCATCCCAGCTTGCTACGCACTCGTTTCAGTGAAAGAAGTGTTGCCTGGGTCCAAAAATCCTTCATTTCTCCTTTGATTAATCCAAAATGATAATATTAAAGGAGATGTTTGAATTCCACTGAAGATCATGGCCCTTTTCAAGGATCTGACAGTATGTGTGTGTTGTACACATCGTGTGCGTACAACAGACCCTAGTTGTGCGGACAAGCGCTACAGAGCTCTGTTGTGCAGGTAGGTGCGACAGACCTCCTGTTCTTTCTTCTTCCTTCTGCTTCTGTGAAGTACCTTGAAGAAGCTTTCGAATGACTTCCTTTGGGAGCTCCAAACTTGTGTGTCAAATGAGGGGATTGGAGGGGTATTTATAGGCATTTACATGTGTGAAGCCTCGAATGACACCCTACATGGCCCACTGTGCGCAACTAGAGTTTCGTTGCACGCAACGCAATGGGTCTCATTGTTGACTCCATGTCTTTTTAAGTTTAAACTTACAAATAAAATAAAATAAAATAAAATAAAAAACAAAGAGTCTCGCAAGACCTCTCAACTATTGAAGAATCACTTTCTCTTCTCTTTCTTTTTCTTCCTCGTTTGGATCTTCGTGCTTTTATGACATTTTCTTTTATTGATTTTTGTGCTCCAATAGAGATACGTTGAAGGGCTATCAAATGATTATGTTAAGAAATAACTTATGTCCGAAAAATTTACTGAAACCATGATCAAGAACCGACCAAGATATGATATTCCATCAGTTAAGAAGTCCATATGCAATTATATGAGGGAGAACAATTATGCTCCACCAGTTAAGAAATATGTAACTGCTTGTAATTGAAGCACACTTGGAGTTATAAAATCTCGTAGACAAAATACTGGTTAAATTTCAAGTTCACTTCTGTCCTCTATGACACCTCATCAAGATCAACTCAACATCTCAAGACTTAAGGACTAGACATGGTTTTAAGATAAAGATCAATGTATATACCAACCACCATGTTATATGACCCTAGAAAGACCTTAAATTAGGTCCTTTTGAAACGTGGCATTTAAATGTTTAATATGCTTAATTTACTGTATAAGTTCACTAAAGTTCGGCCAACCCAACTTCAGGTTTAGCCAGCCTAACTTACGTTGGCTAACCCAGCTTTAGGTTCGGCTAAATTTCTATATTTAAAGGAAAATCTGTTACAAGTTCCTCCAGCCCAACTTTGGGTTTGGTTAGCTAAACTTAGGATTGAACCATCCCAAAGGTGTCTCGAGTCAAGTTTCTAGCAATGGAACTTTCATATTTCAAAGGGATTTGGTTAGCTAAACCTTCAATTCAATCATCCGAATAGGAGATTCCATTAATCGAATTTTGGTTCGGGCCAGTCGAATTTTTAATAAATTTTATCCCATGCAATCCGATAGTCGTTAGAATAGAATCGTTGGATTTTGACCATCCAAAACTATTTTTAAGCTGACTGAATTTTCAAACTATTTAGCTATAAATAAGGACCTTCTCTTATTCATTTTTACAACAAAAATTGGTGATAAACCTTCCTCAAGTCAGAGAGAAACTCAGGTCCTCCCAAAGATATCTATGTGGTAATTATTTTAGCTTATTCAATTCACTTTCTCAAGTTAGTTTTTGTCACGCACCAGACTCAGAAATCGAATCTGGCTCAAAGAATTTTCGATCGCCGAATCCGGCGCCGACAATCTCCGTAGTACCCCATTCTTGGCTCCCGGCACCCATATACCAGATTCCGATCCTAGGATCCTACAAGGAGGATTTTCAATGTAAGTTTGTTCCATAAGAAGCATAATCATAAGCACAAGCAAGCCACAACAACAAGAATACTACCACATATCCACTAATATAAAAAACTTTGAGTACAATGCATGAAGGGAATTACATATATTAAATAAAACTTCAAAGAAACTCTGGCACGCGCTCTTGCCTCAACGCTGCTGCTACCAAAAATCACTTGCATGCAACGGTCGTGCATAAGCTTACTACGAAGCTTAGAGGGTGGTGTAGGTGTGTCCGCAATATAGGTGTCAGGCATACAATACATGTCCATAAATCATACAATATCAGGGAAACGAAAATACTATCAAGTCCATAAATGTTATAAGCCTTATTCAAACCATATAATGCGTAATCATAGTAAACCAAATACCATATGTAGGGGATACAATGCAATATGATGCCATATGCAGAGGATGTAATGCAATATGTGGTGAAGGCGGGATGATAGTGCATAGTATTGCAAGCTGTGGGGTCCATCATAAGGGACTTATATCCAAACCAGTCTCGTACCTAAATTTGAATAGCTAGACTCAATGTGGTAAACTCTTAATCTCAGGTTGGTCACGTACCCAATCGAAATTGTGTCTATTGCGAATGTACACATAATGGAATAATTGCGCACTACTAGCTCGAGTGGATAATTAATGGATGAATGAGTCAATGCTGAACGAGAAACCTCCACTCAGTAGATCCACATATCAGTACCGCACATCTCTGGGATATCACTGGGTCTAGTACACTCTACACTAGATCGCCGCCAAACTGGACGAACAATCATGCAAGTGGAAGAGTGTAATACCCCGTGTTTTCAGGACCCGAGTGTACGATTCGTTTCCCAAAAATCTGAGTGTTAACCTTAAAGGATGGTCAAAGTCGAGTATATATTTTTCTTTTATATTTCATCAGAGTAAGTAGGTGAGCGTAGAATGGACGAGTAAGCATCATAGAGAAATTCTAAATTCATTTAAAATATATAAGAGGTTGCCCATAATGACTTATACAAACCAATGCCTCTGAATTTAACAAGTACAAGATTTATAAGATTTAATATATGAAGAATAGTAGGAAGTACATAAATATAAGTCGCAAGATCACGCAACTCCTCCAGGAAAATACGGCCATACATCCCTGGCGATCATACCTTGCTCCTCATCAAATCTGAACATGCATATCACTAAAGTCACCTGTACTACCTGTACGGTTGTATATTTGATGGATGAGTGGCCAACTCAGTGTGAATTTCTCCCAAGATTACACACCGTCGCATTAGATAAGAAATAGTATAAAACTTCTAAACAACCAAAACAGAGTAAATGCAGTCTTATTAGATACATGGATGCGTGAATGCAATCATTGTCCCAGGTAAAACATCCAGATGGACAGTAGGGTCGTCACCCATGAAATCATCGACCTGGGTAAAACATCCAGACGGTCTGTGCCCCGGGTAAAACATCTAGACAGGCATGAATGTGACTGGTCATCAGCACAACACTTAGCGTAATCGCATGGGCATGATGATCCAAGTCATCATCCTAAATTGAATAACTGGTCATTAGCGCAATACTTAACGTAATCGTGGGCATAATGATCCAAGTCATCGTAATATGCCATATATGCATATATGATTAGCCAAGTCATTATTAGTCCATTTACAACCAGTAGATTTAATAAGCTCAAAGGTCACTATGGGGAGCTCGGAACCCAGCGTAGGCCGACAGTTTGGGCACAGTGTCCCATGACCACCATCCCCGACCCATAAGACTACCATTTTATGACGTTTAATGGAAACTCATCGACTAGTAGCCAATCATATTACAATATATGGGGCTTGCCATCATATGATTGGGCTATATAAAACATCGAACCCATCTAGGGCAAATACCAAGACAAAACCACTTAGGGCGAGTATCAAAATATGCCACATAGGGCCGATATCAAAACCATATGATAAAGACCATCCTTGAAAACCATTGGGCACAACAACCCTGGATGGTAGGTCCATATCAACGATCCATCTAGACCATCACTCAATAACTACCAAGTCGAAGGTCCATTCCGATCACAACTAGTCAAGTTATATCCCAAGTATGAGTGTACATTCATATGTGAGAATTTTTCACTAATGTACCAGTTTAAGTTCCATAAGCAATCCACAAAAAGAAATCCACAAGCATGAACAATTATACAAGATAATCACAAAGCATGTAATATAACAATTCAATTTTCACTAGCTAACACATGTGATTATAAAGGGAGATATTAATTATGAATTTAAATAAAAACTATAACTTAAGCTAATGGAAAAATGGAACGCTCAAGGGTAAGAATCATCACCTAATATTTTGAATCACCTACCCGAGATGCTAGAGAATGCGTGTTTCCTTAGAATCAAACCCTACTATGAATGGTAAAGTTATATTGTTAGATTCAAGCTTTACACACTATTCTTGGTCAATGTCTTAACCTAGGGTTTGGATTACCTTGGTTTTTGGGTTTCACCCAAGAGTCTAGGTCTAGACTTGGACCTTAGGGTTTGGACCCTAGTTAATTGTACAATTAATTAGATGGTTAATTTAATAGTTACGAGGTGCTTATTAACATTAATGATTCAATTAATATTGCCAATATGATAATCATAATCGTTATGATAAATGTTAATATAATAGCTACCAGGTACTTATTAATATTAATAATACAGTTAGTATTAGCTAATTTGGTAATTATAATTGTTATGATAGTGACAACTAGTACAGTCCATTATCAATGGTGATACTTAAGGATGGTAATTAAAATATTATTATTTAATAATTATAATTATGTTTATAATATTTAATATCAGTGTAAATAGTCTACTAATGGCTAATCATGTCTATATTAAAAATTTTATGATAATAGTAATAAGAGTGGTAGTTGTAAATCGAGCCTGAAGTTTGTCCACGGCTAAGGCCTAAATTTGGGCTTCACATACATCAAGCGGGCCGCATCAATGGGCTACGCCAATCACACTATTCATTTATTTTAAGAAGTTATTATAGACCATTACCCAAACGAATCATAACGGAAGATCACCTGGACCATACTACAAATAACAGAGGAGATAATGATTTTCGTCACCTAAAATTTCCAGGGCCCACCATAACGTTTATTTTCCATTAAATCTGTTCATATGGATTTCAATGGTAGGCGTTCGATTCTCCACTATTTTCTGCGGTGTGGCCAATCTGGTAGATCTACCTCATTTTTTCCATTTTTGCCTCAGGCCTTATGACGAGCTCACCATTTGGATGGACGGTTTGATTGTAACACATACACCAAGGTGGCCTCACACCACCCGTCCAGATGGACGGTTGGGTTATCACAAACCGTGGGGTCGGACCCACAGAACTTGCTGTCTTCAATATAACAACTCTGTAGATGGTGGGGCTCACATAGATGGATGGTTTTAGATGTATCACAGCCCCCGTGATCAAACCCATTGCTTGCTGACGTCCTTTACAGCAACTATATACCTATGTGAGTTACACTAGCCAATTTGTTCCACATCAGGTGGGTCCCACCATAATATAATATAATATTATATTGTAAGGATACCTGACAGCTTTATATGATAATATAATATATTATATTATAAGTATATTATAATATATTTAAATTCATAAGAGAGGCCTGGAATCATATAAGGCTGGAAGGACGGCCTGGAATCAACATCCGCTGATGGTGGGGCCCACAGGACTCGGTGACGTCAATAGCAGCCTGGAGCTGTGTGGGGCCCACCATCTAGATAGACGGATGGCATAGATGAAATACATACATCTGAGGTGGGCGGGTTTCACTTCAAGCAAGATAGATGGACGGTAACACATACCTCAATCAGACGCACAGAACTTGGTAACGATAGCACAACAATCGTTCTACTGCTAGGGCCACAAACGAATGATGTTAATAAAACACTATCATCATTACAGGGTCCACATCCCACGTCCAGGGATTTTTCAGCAGGCACGACACGACTCGGCAGCAAGTCAACTCGCCTCAGTTCAAGCTGGTGCAACGACGCACTAACCCTATCTCTCTCTCTCTCTCTCTCTCTCTCTCTCTCTCTGTTTCCTCTCCTCTGTTCTCTTCTTTCTTCTTCTTTCTACCTTCTTCCTTCTCCAGGGATAACTCAACCGAGCCAGGACTCATCTCGCATGACCATTCAAAGTGAGACTCAGCCCGACTCAATGTGGTGCGGCTGAAAAAAATGAGGAAAAAGCTTCGGAGGAAAATGGGAGATCTCTGTCGGGTGAGCTTTTCTCCAAAATGAAGCTCCTGGGTGGTGTAATCCTGCCTATGGGAGCTCGGGGAGTGGTCGGAGTGGAGCTCCGATGGTGTTTTCTTGGTGGGTTCGATCATTGAAGGTGGCAGCCATTTTCTTCGGGTTTTCATAACAACAGAGAAGGAGCTATTTTCGCTCCCTTCTTAACATCAAAGCTGGCTACTTTAGGCCATTGGATGCAAATGGACAGTTGGGATTTTATCCCGGTGTCTGGCTTATAAAACAGCTGAGAATGGTGGTTTTAGCCACTGGTTTTCTCCCCTAGTATTGAGGAAGTGATGCCCTCAGTTGGACGGCTGAGATGCCTTCAAACGGACGTCCAAGATCAAAGGAATCCTCCTCACTCGGATCCTGCTAGTTGGCAAAACAGAAGGCGCAACAGTTTCTGCTTTGGGAAGTTTTATGTTTCTGAGACCTATTTGCGGCGAGATTCATGTGTCCACTTTGCAGGAAAACCTGTACTGAAGGTTGGGTTTTGGTCAGGGCTGAGGGACGCATGTGATTGACGGTTTGCATCGTCCATGGTGATGATCATGGTGGGCCCATGGGTGTCCCAAATGGTCACCCGCCATCGGCTGTGAAATCGAGAGAGAGAGAGAGAGAGAGAGAGAGAGAGAGAGAGAGAGAGAGAGAGAGACGTGCTCCCTTTTTAAGCCAAACACGGGTCAGAGGCTCTGACCGAGCGTCCCCTACTCAGTGCATGGCGAGTGTACATCTCTGTTGTGCACTCGCAATGTGAGGTGGGGCCCATCATGATGTACGTGAGAAGTCTACTCCGTCTATCCTTCTAGGGTGCCCTTCCAAGGGATCTTGGGCCATTGATCAGGCTGATCTAATGTCTAGGTAGGGCCCATAACTCAATCTGGGGTCATATTGGTGGGGTCCACTAGTATGGTTTCCAGAAAATCTATTCCTTCCATCAGTTTTGTAAGGTGATGTTAGCTAGGGGCCAAGGTATGGAACACATTCATGTCCTAGTTGGGCCACACTTTAATCAACATGGACTGTATTCACGTTGAACCAGGAATTCACTTACGTGCATTGATTTCACGTAAAGTCTTGACTTGAATGCACGGCTGGGGAAAAATCATGTAGAGCCCATAGTGATGTTTGTTTAAGAAATCCACTCCGTCCACCAGCTTTAAAAGATCATGTTTGGCTTAGGGCCAAAATATAAAACCAATCATAATCCAAGGTGGGCCACACGTTTGTAGGAACGAGTGAGTGAAATTCACACACCAAAACCTATGTGAAGCAAGAGAGGCTGCTGTATATATGAGTCTTCATTTATAATTTACAAATTTGCCCTTTTTCATGGTTATACCATCTATCATATGTAACTCCCAATTGCACCATCTAAATAATACGAAACTTCACCGTTGTTTGTTATTTTTCATGCTCTTTCATTTACTGCGGTTTGGGCTCCGATCTCTCGAGAATGTCTAAGATGCTTTTTCAATAGCTAAGTCTTCCTCAAATTCAAAATAACATTTGTACATATTTAATTGACGAGCAACTCGGTAGTATAAACTTAAATTCGAAGATCTTCATAATGACTAATTTACCCTAATATTCAGATGGCCCATTTGGTGGATTCAAACCTAATTGATAATCAGATGACTTGTTAAAAATAAAGAAACCTCATGGTTAGCACTTTGACCATGTATATAGGTGGATGTACGGTCAATTTTATAAATGGATGGACATAAAGCGAGTTTCTGTAGTGATTAAGGGTAAGGCATATATACTATTAAATTTGAGTGACTTATTCACATGTATAAGTTCCTCGGATTGAAATTCTAATGGTGGGTTAAGCATATTCCTATGGGGTGAACAAGATGAACAGATTTGAATCTTGATCTGATAAGCGTACATATGGATGCAGAGGTCAAGTAGTTGATTTACTGTGATCTAAGGGCTGAAATTCGACGTGTACGGTTAATTTCTAATAATTAGGCATGGTATAAAATTTTGCATTAAACGGATAGTCAAAACCACGTGATCTAGAATCAAGTGGCCTAGGCAATGGCGTTTTCGTAATTATTACTGATATGAGGGTTTTGTGAAATCTAACGGCTCCACATGGTTTTAGGCATGCTTCTAAGCAATTCTTAGAAAACAACATATCTCAAAATTGTTATGGATATGGAGTTATTCGTCAATACCTTTAAGGGAAGACACGTACGTTAGATCTCATGACGGAGAGTCTTACCTTGAAGTCTACGGTCAGATGGCTTGATCTATGAATGAAGATCATTCTCAATGGTTCAATTCTTATTGGGGAATGGATATAGGGTTAGGATAGCTAGGTTGGTGTCCTATACATGTACGTATCAACTTAAAATTCATGATAACACTCGAGGACTTTCAATACTCGAGTATTGAAAAGTTG
The DNA here is from genome assembly GCA_030180095.1 of Magnolia changhungtana. Classification (NCBI taxonomy): domain Eukaryota; kingdom Viridiplantae; phylum Streptophyta; class Magnoliopsida; order Magnoliales; family Magnoliaceae; genus Magnolia; species Magnolia changhungtana. The sequence goes on along the minus strand of JASAUF010000092.1, from coordinate 4,528,280 downwards.
TTGGGCTGCCTGACCAGTAGTCTACTAAAATCTACCCGGCATGTCGATAGTGGACCTATTTATGGGCTGGTCGAACCCGGCCTAGCTTTACCCCTACCCTCGGACAGGTAAGGCCACACCCCCTTTAAACCGACCATGATTAGTGAGAGACGCCGCCTACAGGTATTTGGCACTCAGGCACTCATGTATTCCACCTGGTCTCAATGTTGGAGCATCTCCTGGCCTCAGGGGTTTAGGGACTTTCACCTATGGACATCGAACATGCCCATATGCTAGAACCAAACATTTTCGGTATCCCATCTAACCATCCATGATATGTCTATGGAGGCCGCAACCCTCATGACGCTGGGACAAATAGTGGTCATATCACATAAGATGAGATGCATGAGTCATACCATCCCATCATGCATCAAACCTGCGCGCACCGCGCACTCCTATGGGACAACTCCGCCTCTCAGGGGGTCCCATAAACAATCAGCCCAATGGCACAAGATATGATCAATCACTACATGAGTCATACCACCCCATTATGCATCAAACCTGTGCATATTGCGCACTCATGTGAAATAACTTTGTTTCTCAGAGAGTCCTATAAACAATCAGCCCAATGACACCAGCTATGATCAATCACTCATCATAACAAGCACAAAAATGATGCGCATGGGCATGTATTATGATACAATACCAAACATGTACTCGGTGTGTCCTACTAGACTAAGTACATTAGCATGACCATTAAATAAGGCAATCAACAGTAACCACAATCGACCTTCACCAGTGTGTCACATATCAAGAGTATAAGCTAAATGACATGTTCCTTTTGCAACTATAGGAGTCCATGCGGTATGCCTAACATTTGGCTAACATTAGTTTCCTCCCAAGACACTAACACATCCTATATTCCAAGATGGGGTCCACTAGATGGACGGTGAGTCTAACTTATTCATAGATTCTATATAGTGGATATACCAACCTGATACCACATATTCTTCTACCTATGGCAAGGGGGAAATGATGGTGATGCACAAATGTTAAGGATGGGCCTCGCACTCGTCCAAGGAAGGTGGACGATGTGGATAATACATACATAACATGAGGTCCTAACAATCGATCACAAAGGTAGGATACATCTTATGAGGTAAATCAAGCGGGTATACAACAAGTGGTCCTTCTCATTATCTTTGTCTTATAACGACTGGTCTTTTATATGGGGCTCGATATGAATACAAGGCAGGCCTTCATATGATTCATACGTCCAAGATTGTGTGCCTTTACAAATGGATGGGGTAGCCCGCTCATCATCTAAGTGGGCCTCAGGTTTGGGTCACTAAGCTCGGGCAAACACATGTATCTAGGTGGTCCACATTTTCCATGGAAGGCCCGGTATGAAGACAATGAGTGCTTAATGCTTGGGTAGTCCTACAAGATGTGAGGGGCATCATTATCAATGGGACCCAGTGGTTTGAGGTGGCCCAACAAGGGAAGGTGGGTTTCATAGGGGCCCAATGGTTTGGGATAGCCTCATCGTGGCAAGGTATATCAGCCACTCATGTAGGATCTGAGTGAAGGGAGGAAGAATGGGGAATGGGCTTAACAATGGGCCCTAGGGAGACTTAATAGTGCGGTCCACTTGGGATTGCATCTGACTCATGATGGGGCCCCTGGCCCTCAGGTTATCTGGGAAGGTGGATGGTTAGCCTGTGTAGAACACATGTGTCAAGAGTGGGCAATCAAAAGCCTAAAAAATGGACAAATAGTGCGCATATACACACAATATGGTGGGCTGCACGAGGTAGCCCCATGGTCTAAAATGGATGAACTACGTGCATATGATACACCCATCAAGGCAGGCTTTAAGGTTTGGTCAATCCTTCTAGCATCAATGGGGACCCAACGGTTTGGGTTAGCCCAATAAGAGAAGATGGTTACCTCTACATCATTGGGGGCCTAATGATTTGGATTAGTCTAATAAGAAAAATGGGCAATACTAATATCAATGGGGCCCAACAGTTTGGGTTAGCCCACTAGGGTAAGGGTGGAAGTGGGCTTAGTAACGGGCCCTAGGGTAGTTTACAACAGTGGACATTTAACCACCACTGTGCTAAGGTGTGGTCCATTTGGAATCGGAATCATAACGGGGCCCTCAGCCCTCCAAATATCTAAGAAATGGATGGACAACGTGAGCCCATCACTCATAGATGGTGGGCCTGCATAAGGCGGAGGGGTCCACGGCCTAAAAAATGGATAAATGGCATGATATAACACATACATCATGGTGGGCCTCATCCCTCACAATGGGCCTTGTCTAATAGGCCTTACACATTCACAATTGGGCCTCACACATATAATGGGCCTCACACAAGGGCCTCATACATCACAACGGGCCTCATCTCATGGGCCTCACACACATCACAATGGTTCTCATCACATGGGCCTCATATACATTGCAACGAGCCTCATCACATGGGCATAATGGGCCTCACATACATCAAGTGGGCCCTGCACATACAATAGTTGGGCCTATACATTGGTAAGTGGGCCTCATGGTGGGCCTACAAGATGGATAGTGGAGATATAATACATACACGACCAACTAGGGGGTGGCCAGCCCACCAACGCCCTGGCCCAGATAGGCATCCAACAAATGGACAGCCTAGATGAAACACATCATAGGGGGGACCCACCACACGTGCAGCACGTGTAGGGTGGGTCCCACCGTCTAGAAAAACTGGACGGTGTGGATGAAACACGTACACCATGGTGGATCCCACCGTCTAGATGGATGGTGAGGATAGAACACATATATCACAGTGGGTCCCACCGTCCCATTGCTGCACGGTGGGCGGTGTAGATATAACACATACCTCATGATCAGGCCCACAGAACTTGCTGATGTCAATACAACAACTACATAGCTAGTGTGAGGTACACCAGCCGATCCGATTCCCACCATCCAGGGACTAGACGATGCGGATACAACACATATCACGAAGGTGGGTCCACACGTGTAGCCCACCAGTCTAGCAAAATGGACGGACAGTGTAAATATTCACATACATCATGTGGGCTCCACCGTCCCTCTCTGGACGGTGGACAATATGGATGAAACACATACATCAGGTGGCGTCCACGTATACGTGGCCCACTTGATTCGAATCAAGTTGATGTTTGTATTTTCCCTCCATCCAGGCCTGTCCAAACAGATAGGCAGTAAGGTGGGCCTCACAAGAGTATGACATGGATAAAATTACATAAATCATGGTGGGATCCCCATGGGTGGGCCACCCCACTCCAAAAATCAGGGTAATATTTGTGTTTTCCCTTCGTCTAGATCAACCTGAAAACGGGTAGCAAGGTGGGTCCTACAAGCGAACGGTCTGGATCACCATACATGTATCATCAGGTGGGCCACACATAAGAGAGAGAGAGAGAGAGAGAGAGACGTGCGATGGAGGGCTCCGCCACTATGAGCCCTCCTAGGATTTACAATACATACATCAAGATGGGTCCCGAATCATGTGGGCCCTCAAATCATCAAAATCAATGGTAGACATCCCTTTGCCACTAATCAAATGCAAGGCCTAGACGACCTTCTTTTATATATATATATATATATATATATATATATATATATATATATATATATATATATATATATATATATATATAAACATCATGATGGGGTCCATGGAGAATGGCCCCATCATGGGATCAACGTATGAATCATGTTGGGCCATGGCCATACCTAGGGACCAAAGTGAGATTCATACTATCAATCAGTAGGCTCCACTTAGTCCAACATCAAAATTACAATCTAATCCTACAAAACACCCACCAATTTCATTCTTCTTGGATCTTTGGACTCCTTAGCTCTTAGGGTTTCTCTTTGATGGAGGATATGAAAGTTGAATGGTTAGGATGAGAGATTTGGGGGTAGGAAGTGGGCCTTGATCTTGGGTTTTCTTTTCTATCCTTAGTCTATTTTCTCTCTTGTTGCTAGGGAAATGGAGGGAGAATGAGATGGAATGGGTGAAGGATGGGAGATGTAAGGAGAGATGACATAGAGGGTATGGGTGAGAGATGGACTTAGTTGACTTTTGGGGGCATGAGGTGATATGGGGTATGGGTTGTCTTATTTTGTTGGTAAGAAAGAAATGAGAGAGGCATGGGTTGTGATGGCTTGTACTTGATTGATTGATGTGATAGATTGGATAGAGATTCTCTCGCGATTTGCAATGCTCGGCATTTCCTCGAAATAAATGTGGGCCCACAACTCTTAGCCTGGGTATCGCATTTGAGAGTGAGAAGCGGCATTAGAACTGCGGCGTCAACGTGGTCGCTAGGGTATAAGTTTCAAGTCAAGCCGACTTAGATCTACGGGATGCGACTTAGGAACGAGGGCAAATGATGTCTACAAGTCACAGGTTGTTGGAATTCATTGGGGAGGATCGTGGGATTCTAAGAAACGGTACGGTCTAGGATACGAGCCTTACAATTTTAAATACAATTAGAAAGCAATATATACTCTGCTTGAGAAATAGAGAAGTAAATCTGTAGCAATTAGGGTTTATATTTTTTGAGAAACATTAGATCCCTATATTCTTTTTGGTTGAACATATACTACATCAACTCTCAAGAAAGAAGATCACTGCTCGAAACCTAAACTACATATTCAAAGCGACGCTCTGTCTTCTGGAGATAAGTATTATTATTATTTTATTTCATTTTGGTTTGTTGAGATAGCCCGTAAATCTCATTTGGGTTGATTTGTGTTAAGCCCGTGAAAATCACAAAGGGGGGTGATTTGTGGTAATCCCGTGAAAATGAGAAATAGGGTTGATTTGTGGTAAACCCATGAAAATCACAATAAATGTAAGAGATTATGAAGTTAACTTGTGAAAACCTTGAAAACTGAAAGCTAAAATTATGAGGGTACTAATTTTAGGAGTGGAATAGGTGTATGTTGAATACTGTACCACTATAATTCCTTGTGCATTTGTGGTGATTATTTTATTTGATTCTCTATCATTTATTGGTTTGAAATACTGATTTCAAGGACGACATGAAATAAGGTTGTCCAGCTTAAATTAATAGGAGAAGGTTGTCCTATTAATTAATTGGAATCAAGATTTCAATACCTTTTGTGATTGAGATTATTATTGTCATATTTTATATTCGAAATTGGTAGTCTTACTCACCCCCTCCTCCCCTAGGACATTGATAGCTCATCTTTCAAGTGGTATTAGAATAAGTAAGTTGCTCTTTTTGGGATTTACCTCCTAGAGCTATATCTAGAACTATAAGATGTCACGTTTCGAGAATTTATCCATTTTCAGGCCACCTCCCTTTGATGGCTCAAATTATTCATATTGGAAAGTTAGGATAATGATCTTCTTAAAATCCATTGATGAAAGTGTATGTCAAACCACTGTAACTCAATGGATCCCTCCTATGATGGAAGTAGTAGCTGAGAACGGAACCACACCCATGAAAGCATTTTCTTACAATTTTTAGATGACTACTCAAAAAAGTGAAAGTAGTGCAAATGCTAAAGCCTTGGATGTTATAACTTGTGCTCTATCACCAGATGAATTCAAAAGAATCATTTCGTGTGATATAGCAAAACAAGTTTGGGATATACTTGAAATGACACATGAAAGAACCAACATTGTGAAAAACTCTAAGATCCAAATCCTCACAACCAAATTAGAGGAAATTCGTATGAAAGAAAATGAGTCATCCATGAACTTCTGTACATAATTGAATGACATAGTTAATTCTATGTGGGGTCTTAGTGAAAGCATTCCTGAAAGCAAGGTTTGTGCTAAAATACTATGATCACTTCCTAATAGGTTTAATTCTAAAGTTACTGCTATACAGGAATTGAGGGATACTGATATTATGAAGGTTGAGGAGTAAATTGGATCTCTACAAACTTACAAGTTGAATTTTAAAGCTCTTAAAATCAAGTCTATTGCCCTAAAATCCTCTAAGTTTAAATCAAATGTTTTAAATGTAAATTCAAATGAAGAAGAAAATGAGGATAATGTGGCTATGTTGTCAAAGAAATTTTATAGAATTTTAAAAAATAAGAAAAGAACCAATTTTCAAAAACCGTTTGTTAAAAGTAAAAGAAACTAACACTATTGGAAATATAAATTTAAAGAAACTTAATGCTTCAAATGTTCTGAATTTGGGCATCTCGCTTCAAAATGTCTTAAAAAGGATAAATCGAGAAGAAAATGCATGATTGCCACTTGGTATGAATCATCAGAATCAGAAACTAATTCAGAAACTGACGAATTAAACCAGGAAACTGTAAAAGATCTTAATGCCTTTATCACTATAGCTAGAATTACTTCTTTAGATGATTGTGAAATATCTGATTATGAAACTCCTGAAAATGAAGACAATATTCAAATAGCATATGATGCCCTATACAGAGAAAGTTGCAAGATTGTGACTAAATAAAAAATTTGAAAAGAAAATTATGTTAAATTACAATTAGAACTTGAAAATGTTGTTTTAGAAAACTCTCAATTTTCTGATTGTTTTGAAAAAATCAAAATTAAATTTAAGTCTGAAAATTTCTAAATTACAAAATCTTAAATATGAAAATGAAAAATTGAAAATTAAAATTTCTTCACTTCAGAGTTCAAAGGATACTTCATCCATCATCATCGCATTACATTACATCTTTTTTGTGTCAGAATTAATCTTATTCATAAAAAATTAGTCAAATTTTGTGAAGTAAAGATCGTTTATTTGTACGAGCAGAGTAGGTGCCTAACATATTCTTTCTTTATAACATATTACTTCGAATCTCTGAAAATACAAACTCAAGAGTTATATTAGGACTAAGGATCTTCTAATTCTCAACCCTAGCACTTTTAAAGGGTTTAATTGACTGTGGGATCGAAGTAATTAGTTAGTAGCCAATCTAGTCAAACATAACACTCTCTTGAACTCGGAAAGCCCTCAACCAAGGCATCCAGTGAAAAGTTAGCCATTCTCCTATCCCACCGACATATTTGACATGACGAAACTTTTGTAGGCTCCATCATCACATGTGTTAAATCCACACCTAGTTCATCTGTTTTGCCGGATCAAATTAGAACATGAGACAAAAATTGAGGCTAATCTAAAATTCAAGTGGACCCACCACCAAAAACAATGTGCATTGAATGCCTATCATTGGGAATTTCCCATGGCCATTGGAAGGCTCCAACAAGGTGATATTTATATTTTTACTTCATCAAGATCTATGTGACATGATGAACAGGTTAGTTTGGCAAATAAATATCAGGGTTGGTCTTAGGAAGTTTTAAATGGTAATCGGTAAATCCCCGCTGCTTTCTGGGGTGTGGTCCACTTGAGCGTTGTATCTGCCTTGGTTTTGAGCTAGTACTCTAAATGAATCTGGAAAAAAATAAAAGGATGGACGGTGTGGATCTAACACATACATCATGGTGGGTCCATGGAAGATCCACACATCAAAAGAGGAGAACGCATATTTTCTTATAAGAATGTTTATTTCTTAAAGGGATGGCGTCGGAATCATCTCGGCCTTCAGCGCATACGATCGGCACTCTTTGTTACTAATTGCACAATATGTAAAAGGACAAGAAGACAAAATGAAAAGCAAAATTGTGGTTGTTGCAGTATAATTGGACCGTGTGGTTGTGTAATGCATTGACTAATGCATCGCTGACTCAATTTAATCACGTTAAAAAGAAGCAACATATCAAAGCTCACCAATCTCATCACCTTATAAAGAGACAGCCCTATTGCATTGCAATCAGAACGCAAGCCCAAAACTACATAATTCTTCTTGCAGTTACGTAGTTTGCCACAAGCCAAGATGTTCAAGGTAGACGTTGTCTCCAGAGAGACCATCACGCCATCCTCTCCAACTCCCCATCCTAACTGTACATTCCATCTCTCATTGCTAGATCAGATCGCTCCTTCTGTATACGTCCCTTTAATTCTCTTCTACTCTGGAAACGGTCATAACAATACTGAACGCTCCGACGTCTTTCATCGGTTAAAGAAATCTCTTTCGGAGACGTTAACTCTCTTCTATCCATTCGCCGGCAGGATCAGGGAAGAAGATCTGACCGTTGATTGTAATGATGAGGGCATCGACTTTTTCCAAGCCCAAATCAAGGGTCGGCTCTTCGAGTTTCTCCAGCAACCAGACGTGGGTGCATTGAACCAGTTCCTCCCTTGTGGCTACGATTTTGCTAGACATACCACGGACATGCTCTTAGCAATCCAAGTCACCATTTTCGAATGCGGAGGAATAGTTATCGGTGTGTCGTATTGGCACAGGATAGCTGATGGAACCACGCTGGCCACATTTATAGACAGGTGGTGCTCGATAACACGTGGAGCTAATGAAATTGCAGCCCCCACTTTCGACTCGACCACACTCTTCCCACAGAGAGAAGCGGCATATTTTACTTTGAACTCCATGTTTCCCACAGAAGAAGCGATTGTTCTGACCAAGAGGTTTCTATTCAATAGGCAGAACATAGCCAAACTTAGAGCTAGAGCTCCGGAGGACTTGCGTCCCACTCGAGTTGAGGCGGTGACAGCTCTCATCTGGCGGAGCATCATGAGAGCTCAACATAAACCCGGGACGGTAAGGGCGTCCATAGCGATTATTCCTGTTAGTTTGCGAAGCAGGATGGTCCCGCTCTTGCCAGATCATTCGTTCGGAAATCTTTGCGTGGATGCAGTTTCGTCATGGGTGTCAGATGGAGAGTGCAATGAGGACTTACAGCTTTGCTTAGAGAGGCTGCTGAGGTATTCGATAAGAAATATCGACGGTGAGTACATAGCTGAATTGCAAGGACGGGACGGGTTGATAAAGGCAATTGAATTGCTGACTGAGGTATTTGAGAAATACTCAGAATGTAGCATGGACATTTGCTGTTTTACCAGTCATTGTAGGTTCCCGTACTATGAAGCGGATTTTGGTTGGGGAAGGCCCATCTGGATCAGCAGTGCGAATATTCCTTTTAAGAATCTCATCATCTTGATGGGAACGAGATCAGGCGACGGAATCGAAGCTTGGGTGAGCTTGGACAAAAAAGAAATGGCTAAATTTGAACAAGATGAAGAACTCCTTTCCTTTACTTCTCCTGACATTTCCTTGCTTTGAAGTTAGCTGACAAGAAAAATTACTGAGAATGCTCCATTTGAACTTGTAATCATGTGTGGTCTTGTGTACTTGTAATCTTTCTATATTTTTACGTTTTCCTTCTTGATAAATTAATAAAAAGGATGAGAAAAGATCATCCCAAAAATTCTAAAAAAATTTGTGAGTTTACATGACATCAGAGCCATTTGAATTTTGTGAGTTTACATGGCATCAGCGGCATTTGATCTGGATCATTAAATTAGATATTCATATGAGAAAAAGGCTATCAAGTGGGGTTATTTACACTCCTTACTTCTCATCAAAGAGGAACGAGTCACTGATATTTTTAACAAAAGAGTTCCGGAGCGTCGTCTTTTTGACATATCTCTTCATTATTTCATCTATAATTGTGAGTGAATAAAATGGATTTTTTTTTTTTTCAGATATCGGTCTAACGTTTAGGCTATGAATCCATAAATATTGGCCAATCTTTTAAAACCAGTTACCTTCTGAAGTAAGTTCCCAAGAAAGCCCCTATTCCATACTTTCGCTGACAGTTTTCAAAAGAAAACATGCATTAATGTCAGCAAGGGCATTTCTGTTGTGGTTCGATTTCAAATTTGGTTACCTCATTGAATGTGCAACCCAATTCAAACTAAACAACTACGACCCCAAGTGCAAAACAGGTAGATACGTTGGTAATCAACTGTATGTGACCGAGTTTTAATAAGATCAGTCGCCTATTCAACCACTTACACAACGTTGCTTAAGATAATTAGGTGATAGTCAGAGGGTGGGGTATATCCTTTGAAAATGGATCAAACATCAACCTTCCTTACGAAATGACTTTTTTCTTTTCAGTACAGATAAAATAAAAATAAAATTATTATAATCGGCTGCAAAGAACAACTATGGAATGCCTATCTAGATGAACCCGAAGTATGAGCGTTGACTTAGATTACAACTAAAATTAACAGCTACATTGATTACCACTACATATTACACCAAAGAATGCAAATAGCAGGTAAAGATAAAGAATTATGCTAAGGAATGTAAATGACATATAAAGATAAGGATTACACTAGGGAATGTAAATGACTGATAACTAAAATGATAATTAAAAGATAGGTTTGGTTTGGTTTGGTTTGGTTTGGTTGGTATGAGACCATTTTTCTTACTGAATTCTCCTGCTATTTATAGCCTTAAGCTAACATCCATATACTTCCCACGTTTTGATGGTTGGTATAACCATTTCAGCATTACTAACTTGCATTTCCTCTACACCAGCCATATGTATCGATAACTGCTTCAGCATGACCACCCTCCTCTCGACCAGTTTCTCTTAATGGATGACGTGGCCCCGCTCGATAAACACTAGCTGTATTGCCACAAAATCCTCTCTATATATCTAAAGATCTTCAAATATACCACGCGCCTCCCTGACAATTACACATAACGTTCCTTGATTAGCTCTTATAGGAATTGGTAAAAATAGGAAAGAGCATTGCCCCCACGTCAGCTCACCTTTGGGTAAAAGGTGAAAGTGACCTATGGCCCCTCATAAATGCAGACGTTCTGTAGGACATATGGCAACGCCTCAGTTACCTTCTCTGACCGAGATAATTTCAAATGTCGATTCTCGATTTTCCTTTTTCAAACAAAGAGCTATTCCTATGGCGGCGTGTGTACAAGCATCATACCAAATGATGAAATAATGATGCTCTAATTAATACACTAGATTTTTGGCCAATATATACCTCATTTTTATAAAAATATTCTTCTACCTCTCATACTTTCTTCCTTATTCCTTCACCTCCCAAAACTCAATCTAACCTTCTTGTTCTGACAATGGTGGCTTCCTCATCTTTTGCTCCTTTAACCTTTTAACAGGATGATCTAATAAATGTCTTGGATGGCATCTCTGAGAAGTTTTCCAATGAAATTATTTTCAAATCATCCATCGGATATTACTATTGCTTGGGACTGACTTTTTTTCTTAGAGTTGAGGCAGATGAAATTCATTCATGGGATCCCTTCTTCCCGAATTGTCTTAGTGAAATAATATTAATTCAATATGAATCAATCCCAGAACCCTCCAAAGCTTTAAAGAATCCACAATCCTAGCAAAAACCCCTGCCACGATTGGAAGATTGGTTCGACCGCATCACTACCCAATATGAAACTTCTTGAAGAGAGTCTGACATCTATAAATGCATCAAACTGTCATTGCATGACTATCCATTGGATCCTCCTCTTTTCACCACATCATCAACATTTTGGAGCCCATCTACTGTTCACTCCCCAAGTATAGGGTTGTGATGTAGTAATAAAACTCGGTGAGACCGAGGTCGAATCCACAGGGACTGAAACCTGTACGTTATCTGAAAGTAACTAGAACTAGAACTGGAATGAGATGAAATCTAAATCAGATAAAAATGAAAGGAATAATGATGAATTTATTATCTAAAACTTAGGAAATTTTCAGAAAAAAGGAACTAGGGATTCAGAGGATCCACTTGTAGAGATCAGGGAGATCTTATGCCAGTATCACGAATTATGGACATTTACTGAACTGCCATTGATATAGTTTTTAAGAGATGAAAGGTGTATGAATTAGAATGGATTCCATCACCAAACTATGCCCAGGAGACAAAGTAAACAACAGAATTAAACTAATTACCAACCAATCAATCATGTCATTAAGGTTAGGAAGGGTACCGACATCCAACCATGCCCAAGAGACGATGGTGAACAACAGGGCTTCCTGACGTCAGACACATAAAAAGGAAAGGAAATACTCAAAGTCATTGCATATCTATTGTAATTTCAGTCACAACACACCATTAAAAACTGAAAGTATTCCTATTAATCAAACTAAAATAAACATAGGTTCAGTCTAAATAAAAGACATAAACAAAAGGTCTCCCATCACGCTACAAGCTTCACCTCTTAGCCCTAGCTAAGAGGTTCAGCCCAATATGAATGGGCTGGATCCTTTAAACAAAACAAAACATATAAAAATAATAATAATAATAATAACAAAACAAAACTCCCTGTCTCTCTCTCTGCCAATCCACGTCCCAGCAGCCGTCTGGATCCAAAAGATATCTCTCCTCCTTTTATAACAGCCAATGGTCAGTGGAATAGTGTTTTCCCGCAGCTCGTCCGTAACAGAGCCGGACTCTAGAAAACGCACGGTCCTGCGTAAGGGAGAAGCTTGTCTTGTACTATGCTGAATGTGGGGCCCTTTATCGAGACTTGCTGGGAAATCCAATCCATTCATTGGATTCCTCTTGAAATTTTAATAAAACAGGATGATTTTTGGACCGAATTTGGTGTGTCCCACCCATCTTTTCGTTACACCATCAATCCTCTATTTGGACGAATAGAAACCTATCTTTACTGTTTTCTAAAATTTGGTCACCTAGGCCTTGATGAGGGGGACCGTAGGTTCATGATGGACGGTCCAGATCAAACTTTTGAACTGCGGTGGTGGCCCACGCGGTCAGTCCGCAAGCTCCGTTGCGAAACAGAGCTTGCGCGAGCTCACTGTGATGTTGGTGGGACCCACGGTGGTTTTTTATGCGAAATCCACACCGTCCATTGAATTTCTGGCAAAAAACTGTCCAGAAAAAGTGAGATTTTATTGATTTTTGGTGTGGCCCATAAAACTCTTTATTCCGCCGTCAATCTTGCGTTTGATCACGATCCACGTACGTACACGAGCATGGGTTCAAAAGGACACCTTGAAGGGGGTCAATACACCCCTATGTGAACAATAGACGGTCCAGATTGGTGATATGGACAAGTAGTGGGCCCCACTGAGAGGACCCGGCGGAGATCAGTGAAGACGCTGTAGCGTCTTCCGTCTTTTTACGTGAAATTGTCGGTGGACCCATGATTGAATTCTAATGGGAAATCCACGCCATCCATTAGAATCACAATGAAAAACCGTTGAGAGATGGCTGGTCTTGGATCAAGTTAGGTGTGGCCCATTGAATTGTAACCCAGCTATCCGTCCTACGTTTAAGCAGAGATCTACGGAGTATACGTGCATGGGATCACAAGGATACCATGAACAGAGTCGTGGTCACCCCTAGACGTGAATGAACGGTCCGGATCATGAAATGGACCCACGATGAGGTCCCACAACGCGCGGTTGGCCCAACAACGCCTGCCCGCTGTTTGATTATACAGAGAGGGTCGGGTCAACCCCGGCTTTGACCGGGCCGCTCGACTAGTGTGGTGCGGGAGTGCAGCACATTATGCACTCCACCTTATATGTGGGGTCCACCGTAATCTATATGAAAAATCCGATCCGTCCATCCGTTTTGTCAGCTCATTTCATCCGTTGAGACTAACATTGAAGCATATCCGAATATCAGGTGGGCCCAGAATCAACAGTTTATGGGCTGATCTGTTCGTTGGGCCTCTTCCACAGGGATCCGAGGGATGAAATTTGACTTGTACGGTTATTTTATGGTCCTCAGGCAACGTATGAAGTTCTGAGCCAAACGGATGGTCAGAACCCTGTGATCCTGCATTCTGGCTAACTTTCAGGCCACTTGATCTTCAGTTCCTCAGTTTTCTTGGATCTCTGGCGTTAATGTTGGTCCTCTGAAGTCTGTCCCCTGCCTTGGTGTCATCAGAGCATTAAATCCCAGCTTTAAGCACCCTTTCTCAGTCTCAGCTCGTAATTACACTCTGTATCACAAACGCGATTAAATCGGACCATTAAACAGTATCATGCTCATAAATCTAGGCAATAAATGGGGTCTAATATGCAATATTTGACCCTCACCATCTACCAACACATTTTTCTTCGAATGCGATCTTATAAGTTCTATGATTTTGGACATCTCTGCTCTCACCCAACTCCTTCCTTTCTGCGAGACAGTCTTCCCAGGCTTCGCTCAAAAGGAAGCAAGACATTTCACTAATAAGGCTAGCAAAGCATATTCACACTTCATGCAAGTGTACTGTAAACATGAAGGCTCAGTCGAGTATGAAGAACACGTGGCCTTCTTGCTTCTCTAGATCTTTCATCATTTGCTTTGTGTAAATGCCCTCCATATCACCACCAAGTACGTCCAACTAGCCGAGTTGCTTGCAAAGGGTCAAAAACTTGCACTTGTGCCCTTTACGATCAATCACCTATGCATTTATTAAGTAACCACCAAAGGTTTATATCTCAGTGGAGGACTACTACAGCTTCTCTAAATGTGGATTTATGAATACTTTCGCTCCACTCTTATACATTCTGTCATGCCCTCCGATATTGTTTATACTTCTTATAGACACCGTATTATTCATTGTCCTAAGAAGATCCACACATTCTCTAGTTTTATGGACTCATTATTCTTTCTTCTCAATAAAGATAAATGTAACTGAACTCTTACCCCTTTCTTACTCAAAGAATTTGGCCCATCTTGGTTCACAGGCCGTTTCGAAGATAATGATGGACAATCAGCATCACAGATACTCCTCGCCTAGGAAAGTTACCTCATCTACAGGAATCTTTTCTATGGCGGTACTATAAATACTGGAAAAAATGAAAAGGCTGGAATTAAGTAGTATTGTCTGAATTTGTTTGCTAAAAAATTTGGTCTCGTCCAATGAATTTCTTGGCCATTCATTTAGAAAACTTGCAATCAACCCCCTTTCTCTTAGCTGATTGTCGATCAAATCTGAAATTGTAATTTTTGCCGCAATGCGTTAAGTGCGTATGCTAGGCGAAGCTAAGGAATGAAAAGGTTATGTCCTGGATGGGGGTGATTAGGACCTATTTAAAAATATGCCTATTTAAAATTCAAATTGCCTGACTTAAACTACTTAACAATTAAACTAAGTAAGGCAATATAACTCTAAGGCTTCCAAGCCAATAGAGGGTCCAATCACATAGACTACAAAAGATATGCAAGTAAGTAACTAGTCTATACAATTATAGTAAACATGCATGTGTGGGATATGCTATCTATTAACACTAAACATTCATCTAATCATGCATGTAAAATATAAACATTCAAACTCGTATGCATAATTAAACAATTGCACAAATGACACTCCCAAACATAAGCATATATATATAGTGGTTCAGCTACCTGCCAACTCCACTCCTGGCGGACATAATCAACCCATGAGTGTACCGAATTTCACTATTGGAGGTTTTAAATTAGGTTCACCTCTAACCTTTACAGCCCTATACGAGGACTCTAAGAATTACGCCATACACAAGTGCAAGGGTCCTACTCCCGAACCTGACAATTTAGGCTCTATTCCTGAAATAAGGTCTTACATAAAAACCTGAGGTTTTAGACCCTACACAAGAGCCTAGATCCTATACAAGAACCTGGAATTTAGACTCTACACTAAAGCCAAGGTCCTACACAAGAACCTAATACGTATTCTCCCGACAGAGGCTCCCACAAGATACTTTGGTTGGTTTCTCCTAAGATAAGTAACAAGCTTGATCCTACACAAGAACCATAGAGTAATATTTAGGGCCTACATAAAGGTCAAGGTCTTACGAAAGAATCTAAATGAGTTTAGGACATAAACTTTTGCACTCTAACCTACACAAGGAAGGAGTACAAACTTGGACTCTTACATATGACACTTATTTGTCAGATTAAGTCTTTTTTGTAGATCCTTCTTGGGTTGCTTGATCTCTACTCTCCCGTGCTTCAATCAGCTCCCCGATGCTCCCCCGATCATGTTACCACCACTTCATCAAGGCTTCAACTCCATGATCAATCACCTTACATTTGATGCTCCCTTGAAGTGACCAAGGTAATGGGAGGTTGGTTAAATCTCCTATAACTAGTGGGAAGTTGTTTATCTTAGGGGATTCATCTAGATGGGTCTCCTAGAAGATTTGGACAATGGTTTTCCAAGGTATCTTAAGTCCAATCTCTAGAAAGTAGAGGAGTTCAAGCACATCTCCAATTGTGAGGTTGGAATTCTCATTAGAGTTAAAATCTCAAGGTAGATTGCTTGAAACTCAATAGAATAGAGGCATGGGATGAGGGATATGCATATAGAATCACCTTACCTCTGGTTGCTCCAAAAATTCATTAAAATGCCCAAGAATCAAATGGCTTTTATAAAAAGTTCAAGCTCCAATGGTTAAAAAAGGGCAGAAAACAGCTATCTCGATGTCATTAAAGGTCCTTTGATGTCATCAAAGATACCATTGATGTCATCGAATGCTTCCTCGAAGCCATTGAACAATCAAGACAGAATATGGTATTTTCTTGTTGGACAGTTTTGGACTATTATCGATGTCATCGAATGGTTCCTCTAAGCAATCGAACAATTAAGACAAAATATGGTATTTTCTTGTTGGATAGTTTTGGACTATTATCGATGTCATCAATTAACCTTTGATGTCATCGTGAAATTGTGGTAAACCGCTATTAGTGAAGTACAAAATTATGCCCAAGTGTCTTGGAGGGGGGTGAATAGGACTTTTAAAAATGTTAATCCTACTTAGTGTAGATATTGACTTATAATCACTAGCAAGCAAGATTAATTAACAATCAAGCACAATTAAAAGATAAGATAATGAAATATATAAAAGTTTCAATGCATCAAACATGTAGTGTGTGGAAATTAATCATATCATGAATCAACACAACATAGACAAAAGCATGCGTCACAAACACAACGATATATAGTGGTTTGACTATGTGCCTACTCCAATCCCAGCTGACGCACTCATCCCTATAAGTATACCGAATTTCACTATCCAATAGTTTTAAATCAGGTTAACCATAAACCTTTACAACCTGCACAAGGTTAACTAAGGTCCCTACACAAGACAACCCTAGATGCCTACACAAGACAACTCACAATGATTACACAAGGCAACTTTAATGCCTACACAAGGCAGTAGATCCTACATAATGACTCTAGGCATATTCTCTCATCAAAGGCATACAAAAGGACTTAGAGAGTTTGAAAACCAAACAATGAATCTCAATCATACACAAGGAAAGGGCCTCAGACTTAATGGACTCTATTACTTACTTATAAGTGAGTGAGCCCCATTTAGCACATGTTGATGATGATTTTCTTGTTGATGAAATGTTTTCAGCTCCCTTGAATTGCAACAGCTTGTAGATGCTCCAATCGAGGTACGAGGTTGTTGGGTTAGGGTTTAGTTCGATCTTCTCTAATTAATGATAAGTCTTTAAGAGCTAGAGAAGATTGCTAGCAGCTAAGAATTCAAAAATCCTAGTACAATGATTTTCCATTAAAGAGTGTTGTTGGATGATCAATAAAGGCCAAAGTTCATTCTTAAATCCAAGCTATGAATATACCAATAAATAGCTTTAAGTCATGGATTGAATGATGAACTCCTATGGCAAAGAGGGCTTTAGAGGAAGGGAAATAACTTTGGTAATAACTCTCTCAAAGCTCTCTTCAACACTCACTCAAAAAGCCAAGAAGCAACCCAAATGTTTATATAAAGTCAAATCCCAAAGGTAAAAAAAAATAGGTAGAAATCTGTTGTTGTTGATGTCATCGATGGGTCTTCGATTCCATCGAAGTTTCATTCGATGTCATCGACTTCCTGCACTAGATTTTTCAAATAAGTGCAGCACAGATAATGTCTGATGCCATCGAACATCCTTCAATGCCATCGAACGGCCCTTCAATGTCATCTAGAGATAGCTCGATGCCATAAGGATTTTTCTTGAAAAATACGTTTTGGTTGATAGACATATTGAGCTCTTTTTCGTTGTCATCGAACATGATTCGATTCCATCATGATTTGAATCTTGATGTCATCGATGTCATTTTAATTACATCAAGAATAAATAGATTTTCCTATGAAAACTCACTAGACTGTTTGATCCATATTTCGATTATATTGAACAGCCTTTTGATGTCATCAAAATTTGAATTTCGATGTCATCAAGAATATATGATTTTCCTTGAAAGTTTGTTCTACAAACTAGTCCCATTTTGGATGCTATCAAACTGTGTCCAATGCCATCAAAAGGGGTTTGATTGGATCGAGTATACTTAGAATTTTTCAAAGCTTGCTGGAGATATTTGGCCTTATATCGATGTCATTGAAGTGGGTTCGATGCCCTCAAAACTTAAGTTTTGATTGCATCAAACTGCCTTCAATTCCATCGACATTATCTAAGATTTCTCAATTTAGTTGTTGGACTAATAAGCCTCTATTTCGATGGCATCGAACACCCTGTTCGATGCCATCGAAGCTGCTCGATTGCAATCGACAGAATATGAAATTTACCAATTTGTTTATATCTCCATAGGCTTTAAACAAATTCTAATCTAAGCTTACCAAGGGTTTTACAAACATAGTTTTGGGCAAGTTTACACTTATTTTAAGTTGGTCTTTTACCTGATAGGGTTTGGTTGGGAAGTGAGGCTTAATATACCTGTATAGTGCTCTCAAACTTCTTCAACTTTGTTAGTCTTTGATCTTATAGGGGCTCGCTTGACAGTAGGACTCAACATTCATGTATATTAATAAATAAGGGCACTTTCAATCTCCCCCTTTGTCAATTATGTGACAAAACCCTAACATTTATTGCGACCACCCATTCCACTTTCCTTGGAATAACAATCAGCGCCATACTCTTTCGATTATCCTAACTACCACATCTTGTTACCCACAGTCATTAAATACCTCTAACGATACATATAAAATAATCATTCTGCTTCATAGGGGATACAAAAGTGTCTCGATCTAACAAACCTCTCAAAGAACTGTTAGAGGTTTTGATAAAAGCACATCGCCTAGGGGATGCTTATTTCAAAGCTGATATGGAGATACAAAAGTATGATGATCCGATGAGGTAGCGGTCTACCATCTACGTAGAATCCAAAACTTTTTTGGCCCAATACGATGCCTCATAGTACCATCGCTTGCACTAGCCCCGTCAACACCACTTCAACGAGGCCATGCTGTAATCACTCTAAGCCCGAAACAATGAGCTGGCCAACGACCTCTCCAAGACTAAACATCTCCATCCATGCAGGGGTTGGCTAGTCAGATTGACCTTTATTAAGCTCGATAACAAGAGAGCAGCGCTCACAAAGAAGAAGCCGACAACGAGGTTGGCATAATCGGTTGTCGTATCGATGAAGTGATAAACTTCCTCGACTAGTTTATGGTCGAGCGGCTGTCATGGAGAAGTAAGCAGGTACTGGCCGATAAGGCTATAATGTCACCACTTAAGGAGTTCTAAGATATCCAGACAGCTTATATCTAAACTACTTGATTGGACGATTGTGCCTCTTTATTATACACATTTTTATTTTTATGTATTTTTTATACTGGCCGATGACCTAAGTCTTTTTCTATAGTAATAAAATCTTACTTTTTAAGATCAGTAGTAGGGAGCTCATTGGCTCCCTTTGTGTTACTTGACCTGACCTGCACCATCTCTCATAACGAAGGATAGTAGGCCTTTAAGAATTGATTGCTAATGGAATTTTCACAACTTTTCCATCCTGATTTGTATGACAACATAGGGCCCATCCCAAATGGGAGACCATTTCTTACCCAATGCTTGGTCCCTGCATCAAATCGACAACACTACCTTTCAAACCTTATCTCCTTCTCCAAATAACTTTTCTTTCACACTCTTATTATATTCCTAAGCGATAATGGCCTTGTTGGTCATTATAGAATTTAAGGCCTTCATTCAAGTTTCGTCCAACCTTTCGAACTTGACCAGCATGTCTTCTGTGAACTCGGGAGGGATTAACTTGGCTTGATGTGCAATCCTTAATGATGGCATAACAATTTGCAAAGGCACTACTGCATCGTGTCTGTATATTAATGCAAATGGACACATTCTTGTACTGGTACGGGGTGAATTTGTATATGCCCAAAGTGCATTGGATAGTTTTGATGTCACTCTCGAGAATTTTCTTCAATCGTTTTTCTTAATATATTCTTTATCATTTTGTTGCTAGCGTCGACTTGGCATTTACTTACGCCTAGTAAGGCTTCAAGTGTGGAATCTTAATTTTATATCTGTCGACTATGCTTTTAATCTCTTTTGCTAAGAATGATTCGCCGCAATGCATGATAATCGATTCGGGAAGCCCAAACGTATGGATGATATGGGTCTCAATGACATAGATAATCTCCCTATGATCAACTCCTTTCATAGGTCTTGCCTCCACCCACTTGGGGAAATAATCAATGGTCACAATAATAAAAGAATCCAAATGTGATAAAGGAGGATGGATTTGGCCTATAAAATCAATCTCCCATCCCTGGAAAGGCTATGGCTTGATAATTGGGTGTATCTTGGCCACATGCACGTGCTATATTAGCCCTTTTTTTTGGCATGCTTGACACCTTTTAGAATATCGAATAAAATCGATCATCAGTATAGACCAAAAATATCTGTAGCATCTGAGTGTAATCCTCATTTTTCTCCCAGCTCGATGGGCTTCACATAATCCTTCATGAACCTCACCCATTGCCAGCATAGCTTCTCTTTTAATTAGCACCTCATCCACACACCATCAGCCCCTCTCTAGTATAATTTGCTATCAATCATGACATAATTGACGACTGATCTCCTCATATTTATGCTAGTTTTGTTCCGCAGGCTTTGAAGATAAGCCATGAGAGGAGCCCTTCAATCGTCTTCTTCTATCTCAACTCGACATATTCCATGATTGCTTCTCTATTGAAGACTAAGGGTAAAGACCTCATTTGCACAGTGACAGTCCTTTCAACAGATCCTTTGAGGATGTCCAACCCTGCGGCTAGCTACGCCATTTCATTGGCGTCCATGTTATGGTCTCAGGATATATGCATTAATTCTACATCATCAAAGTTATCCAACATTTGGAATGTTAGGGCACAGTAAGGCAACAATGTTGGACTGGTGCATTTGAATAGTCCCGGCATTTAATTTATCACTAATTGTGACCCATTACTGTCACGTTTCATGGGCCTAATTCCATTAGCAATTTCAAACCAATTATCATAGCCTCATACTTGGCCTGATTGTTAATGTATTTGAATTTCAACTGGAACACGAATTCTTGCTTGTTCCCATTTAGTACAATAAAAATGTTGCTAGCCCCTAAAGCTTTATGGGACTTCTAGCCAGTGAAAATCAACTTCCAAGGAGTTAAGACATATGACGTCTAAAACCTCCGAGGAAAGTCGACTCTCTAAGTCAGATGGGTGATCGGACATGAAATAGGCTATAGCATGACCCTTTACTGATTTTTGGAAAAAGTACCTAAGATTGAATTTAGACAGATCCGAAACTCATTTACCAATTCGACCGATCAAAATCGACTGGTTTAACATATATTTTAATAGATCGATCAATGTTATTATATTAACTCTTTAAGCCAATAAATAATGTCTTATTTTAGTGGCCATAAAATACAAAGATAAACACAAGTTTTCTATTATCGAGCATCATCTCTCGGTATCGAGTAGCATCCGACTCAAATAGTAGACTGGTCGATCCTTTCGATCTTCGTTGTCTTGGGCTAGTAGATCTTCGACTGACGTCGTGACTATTGAGACTCAAATATTGCATAATTTTCTGCATTTATATCTTGGTTTATGAACACAATCAGCTTAATGTTCTATTTTACTCATGTTTGTGTTGTAAGGTGAATTTAAGAGCTTGGATTGAAAAGGGTGATAAAAGCATGAATTTGATGCTCAAGAATCACCAAGGTAAGGGATGGATCTTAGGAGACCAAGATTGAAGAATTCACATGCCAAAGATTGAAGAAAATCAACTGAGGAATGAAGAGAATCAAAGATTTGAAGTGAAGAAAAAGAATCCTAAAATCATCCTGAAAAAGCGTATTCTGAAACTCTAAAGTCTATTTTGAAAAACCACGTAGAATGAAGTTTATTTTAACAAAATACGTAAATTTGAGGCGGTTTCTAGAGTTTTCCAACTAGGTGTGAAAGTTAGAGTTCCCCACTTATAAATAGGACTTCCTGGGGCATTCCTAAGCATCATTTAAAACATTCAAGAGTATGATTTATGGTTTTTAGAGAGTTTTCAATTTTATTAACGTTTTATAAATTATTTTTTCTTTTAAATCTTTTCTATTTGCATTTATTTCTTTCTTGTTGCTTTTCTATTTTACAATTTAATTATATTCTTCTAAGTTCCCTCTAGCCCAAGCTAGAAGGGAAGCACATTGGTTTAATGTTTTCATAGTTATGATGATTGATTGTTTTAATGATGAGAAGAATGGCGAATACATGTTATCAGTTGTTTAGGTTTAGTTTTTTATCCTCATATGAGATCCATATGTTTCCATCATATGAGATCCACATTGATGGATAAGCTTACCCTGAATCAATTAGATTTCCTAGATAGGAGAGGTTCTCAACCTGTTATATTTCTTTGATATTCATTATCTTATAGATATGAATTATTAAAATCACTGGCGTCTGAGAATATATATCAATGGTACAAATCCATGATTTTCTAATCTTTTATACCATTTATTTAAAATGTTTAAATTATTTAATTTTCCGATTAGGCTGACCATAGTGCTCGGATCCTAGTTGTGTTATCCAAGTCATCATCATTTTGGAACATTAACCTATGTGTGGAACTTTGAAGCTTGGGTGTTATTTTAATTCAGTTGAATTACATCCATACAAAATCCCCAAAATTAAATCAATTGTTTAGTTTTTATTACTTTGTTTGTTTTGCATTTGATTTTCTCCTTCTCGTAATTCATCTCCCTGTGGAATCGACCCTGTATTCACGAGATATTACTTACGAACCTCTGCACTTGGAGGCAAGCAATCAAGTTTTTAGCGCTGTTGCTGGGGAGAGACTGAGATAGATTAGATCTGTGCAAGATAGTTAAGGTAAGTTCTTTTCTAAGGTAAGTTCTCTTCTAAACCCTCTAAAATTTCTTTAGATTTTATGTTCTTCTTTAAAAGTAAATTCAGTTGGGTCTTTCAAGCATTAACTGTATCATAAGGTTGCCCTGTTTGGGATTTTATCATCCAAGTGTTATGTTCGTCCTACAGTTACTGTTTAATCACAAAGATCATCTAATGAATTTATTTTCTAAATTAGCATAGTTTAATTTCCACATTAGTTTTACTTTTATTGATTTATTTTTTATTTTTACTTTATGGTTTGAACCTTTATGGTCGGCTCTACTGCCTTGGTTGTTGATTTATTTTACTATGTAGATTGAACCCTTGTGGTCAGCCCCGCCGCCTAGGTTGTTGATTTATTTTACTTTGTGGATTGAACCCTTATGGTCGGCTCTACCACTTGAGTTATTGATTTATTTTTCTTTGTGAATTGAACCCTCATGATTGTCCCTACCACCTGAGTTATTGGTTAAGCTTTTATTTTTATTTTAAGTATCATACTTATTATTTGAATTAGTGGTATTTATTGTGTGGTGTAGATGATTTATGTCCTGTTGGAGTAGGGATCAAAACAATCAACTCTCCTCCGAAGGCGGACTAGTCGCACCAGAATTTTTGAAATTTGGTTGAACCTTAGACCAGTCGAAGCTGACCTTAGACTAGTCGAATGAACCGTTTTTTAACCTATAAATAGAGGTCTTTTCTCAAATTTATTCATTCATTCAAAGCCAAATCAAGCCTCCACTTTGAGAGAAAAGTCCTCATGATTATCAAGCTATTGTCCAGTACATTGTAGATTCATTTTATAGCTTTTTGATTTGTAATTTCTTGATCTCTCTTTGCTTCAATCTGATTTTTGAAAAAGGGTGTTCTTTTCTACCCCTTTTGGGATCCAAGGAATTCAATCAAACTAGCCCAGGTTTGAGTTTAATTAAAATTCATTTAGAACCTAGAACCCTTCTATATGTGTGTTAGACATTGAACATCTACATCTACAAGTGAAGTGGTTCTACCGGCTACATCAAAGCAGAATCTTCAGATAAGTATTTTTATTTTCTTTTGGTTCTTGAGATTGCCATAAAATCTCTGTACTGGTTTTGACTGAGATAGCCAGAAAATCTCAGCGTGGGGTTTTTAATTGTGGTAGCACATTGAAAACACAATTGTAAAGGTTTTAAAGTGAACCTTGGAAAACCTTCTTTTATAGTGAAAGTCAATATCACGTGGGTTGTGATTAATGGGAGTGGAGTAGGTGTGGCTGTTTGAGAACAGTTGGTGTACACATCGAACCACTATAATTCTTAGAGTTTTGTGGATGATGATGTATGTGATAAATGTGTGGTGAATGGTTGTATCTATTTCATGTACATGTGATGAATGTTGTAATAGCTAGATTTCCTTATCTTGCCTCTTGTTTTAGTTTGGATTTTTTATCCTTACCGAGTTCAAGATATCAGGTTGTCCTACCATAAACTTTACTTTTTGGTGTAAGGTTGTCCTTTGAACAACGTTTGAATCAACTTCTCAATACTATTGCAATTGAGATCGCTATTTGTTTCAGCTATCTTTATTTCTATTCTGCATTTATTTTTTATTTGGCATAGTCCTATTCCCCCCCCCCCCCCCTCCCCCTCTTGGGTAATTTGAGAACTTGGCCTTTTCAAGTGGGATCAGAGCTAAGTTGCTCATTCCTTTGGATTTATTTCATGAGCTTATCTATTTAAAGCTTTCAGTATGTCAAATTTTGATAACCTATCTATTACTAGGCTACTACCGTTTGATGGCTCAAATTATGCTTATTAGAAAGCCAGAATGAGGATTTTTCTGAAATCCATTGATGAAAGCATGTGGCAAACCACAGTTAACAAATGGAAACCACCAGTGTCTGAGGTTCTAGGTAGTGATGGAACCGAGTCCATTAAAGAAACGCCTTTTTATTTGTAGACCACACCTCAGAAAAATGAAAGCAGTGCTAATGTTAAGGCTTTAAATGCAATCACTTGTACACTATCACCTGATAAATTCAAAAGAATCATTTCATGTGATACTGCTAAACAAGCTTAGGACATTCTTAAAATGACACACGAGGGAACAATTATAGTAAAAAAGTCTAAAGTTCAGATCCTCACCACTAGGTTTGAGGTGATTCGTATGGAAGAAAATGAGTCTTTCATGGACTTCTATACGAAACTAAATGACACAATTAACTCTATATGGGGTCTAGGAAATGATATCCCAGAAAGCAAAGTTTGTGCAAAAATGTTGCGATCTCTTCTTGAGAGATTTAATTCCAATGTGACTGCCATTCAGGAACTTAGAGACACAGACCAAATGAAGGTTGAGGAACTTGTTGGTTCACTTCAAACTTACAAATTAAATTCCAAAGCTCCCAAAGGTAAGTCCATAGCTCTTAAATCATCCAAATCAATTTCAAAAGATAGTGATGTTATTTCTAATTGTGAAAACTCAGAGGATGATATGGCTTTACTCGCTAAAAAGTTCTACAAGAGTTTTAAAAGTAAGAAAAGAGTAGATTTTCAAAAACCCTTTGAGAAGAAAAAGGGTAAATCTAAAAACTGGCAATCTCTAAAGACAGTCAGTGTTTCAATTGCCATGAATATGGGCATTTGGCAAATAAGTGTCCAAAAAGGGACAAGCCAAAGAGAAAATGCATGTTAGCCACAAGGGATGAATCATCCAACTCTAAAGCTTCTTCTGAGTCGAATGAATCAAAACCTGAAACATCAAATGAAATTAAGGCTTTAATGACTCTAGCCAGAGTCACTTCCACAAATAGTTGTGATTCAACTGAATATGAAAATTTGAGGAGTGACCCTGAAAATGAAGATGATCTTCAAGATGCGTATAATGCCCTATACAGGGAAAGTTGTAAGATTGCTGTCAAGCTAAAACTTCAAAAAGAGAATATTTTGAAATTAAAAGAGGATTTTGAAAATTCTATTTTAGAAAAATCTCATATTTCTAATTATTTTGAAAAAGCAAAATGCGATTTAAGTTTCAAAACTTCTGAATTTGAAAAATTAAGAACAGAAAATGAGAAACTAAAACTTGAAGTTTCTTCCCTATTGAGTTCTAAGGATATATGTAGGTATGCCCATGGAGACCTTAAACTTGAAAAGTTATTAACCGCATCTAGAAAATGTGGAGATAGATCAGGTCTGGGATATGTTAAAGATATACCTCCGAAAAATAAGAGTGTATCTCCTACATTTGTCAAAGGAGAATCCTCTAACTCAAAAGGAAAGAGCTTGAAAAACCATAATCAAAACAACTTTAATAATGCAAAAACTTTTCAAGCCTCTAAAGTCAATTCTAATAACATTAGCTTTAGAAAACAATCTTACAATCCTTAAGCTAAAAAAATTTTGGATTTACTCAAAGAGCTTCTTATATCTAACTCTAATATGAGAGTTGATAGACGAAATAATATCAAGCGAAGAAAAACCAACAGTGCTCCAAAACCCAAAACAACAATGAAATGGGTTCCTAAGGTTGCTTGTCTTGTTGCCCACACCGCCTTCAAGGCTTCGAGTCAGTCAAAGTGGTACCTAGATAGTGGTTGCTCAAGACACATGACAGGTGACAGAGATTTGTTCACCAACTACTAAGAAATGACTGATGGCTCAATCACTTTTGGTGATGGAAGCAACTGTAAGATAATTGGCCAAGGTATCGTTCAAATTTCTAACCTTCCTCCTTTTGGAAATATTTTATTTGTAGAAGGGCTTAAGAACAATCTTTTAAGTATCTCTCAACTTTGCGATAACAAACATAGTGTTAAATTTACAAACCGCGTTTACAGACCGCGTTTACATTAGAAAATCTAAAGATAAAACGGCTTACGAATTGTGGTTTAATAAGAAATCTACAGTTAAATACTTTTGAATTTTTGGAAGTAAGTGCTACATTTTATAAGACCGAAAAATTTTAGAGAAGTTCGATACTAAGAGTGATGAAGGGATATTCCTAGGTTATGCTCTGAATAGTCGAGCATATCGTATTCTTAACAAAAGAACTGGTGTCATTCAGGAGTCTATAAATGTTATTATTGATGATCAACTAAACACACCAACATTTACTTCGGAGATGATGAAGTCAATATAATTGAAAAACCTGACTCATTATCTTGTCCAATCAATACTGAACTATGATCAGTTAAAGACCACCGTACTGATCAAATTCTAGGCAATCCTCTCACAGGTGTACGTACTCGAAAACAACTGAAAAACATATGTAATTATGTGTGTTTTACTTCCCAAATCAAACCAGCCGACGTAAAAGAGGCACTCACTAATAAAAATTGGATTGTTGTCATACAAGATGAATTGAATCAATTTGTTAGGAATGATGCATGGTATTTAGTTCCAAGACCATTTGATAAACATATAATTGGGACAAAGTGAATTTTCAAAAATAAATTTGATGAATTAGGAAATATAATCAGAAACAAGGCTAGACTAGTTATACAAGGGTACACTCAAATAGAATGAGTCGATTATGATGAAACTTTTGCCCCTGTAGCTCATCTTGAATCTATTAGATTATTCATATCCATTGCGTGCTTTAAAAAGTTTAAGATTTATCAAATGGATATTGGTATGTGTAATTCTAATTGAGTTTATCATGTTATATATGCATTTTTTATTTTTATATTTTTTATGCAAATAATTATTGAATAAAATTTAAATAAATTTGAATTTTTTTTGTGCTTGCATGACCGGTCGAGCACGTCCTCAACCAATCGTGGCTTGACCGGTCAAGCACGTCCTCGACCAATCATGGCTCGACGGGTCGATCATGTACTCGACCAATCGAGTTGTGTGGTTAGGTGTTTTTATGAGAGAGAAAAGCTCTTTTTCTTCACATTTCTCTTCTTTTTCATCTGGCCCCCTTTCGACTCATCGAACCCATACTTCCATTGGGACATTATAAGTGCTCCATTTCTTATTTCCTTCCATATTTGGGTTCTTATTTACATACATTGCTAGATTTTGGAGTCGAATTGAGTTTTTCTTGTGATTTCTAAGGGTTTTTAGCTTAAAAATCTATTCTTCTTGAAACCCTTCTTTCCTTTGTTGTTTTTCTTCATTTTAATCTTGCAATGGAAGGTCATTCTAAGAAGAAAGCTACTCCAGCTTCCTCTTCTCGAACTACTATTAGGCTGAGAACCCTACGTCCTCCTGAAGAAGACCCGGAGTATGTGTGGGATCTTTGTAATCGCGAGATTATTGTTGAGCGTTCGGTTAATTCAAATCACCTTGCTCAATTTCAACTCCTTCCCATCCTTACCACTGTAGGTTGGGAAAACATCTTGAATTGGGGTGGACCGACTTACCACTCCATTGCTCAAGGAATGTTCGCTTCCATTAGCGATGTATCTCTTGAAGACTTAACTTTCATGATTAAATTTAGAAAAGGTACTTTCCAAGTTGATCGATATTTAATTTCGGGTTTGTTTGATGTAAATGTGAACGATGATGGTATACCGATACTAACTTTAACCGAAAAAATGACTGAATCGGAACGTTGATCGCTAACCCGTAAATTATGTCGCATGGACTCTGAATGGAGTGCGGGGAATGCGCTTCAGGCCAATCAGATGTTGCCTAAATACAGGGTACTTCATCCCATTTTCATTGCGAATGTTTATCCCCGTTTTGACGACAAAGCTGAATTGACCTTTTTCATGGTTCGCATTTTACATTCAGTTGTGTCAGGTATTCCTATTTGTCTTCCATCCTTAATTTTCTATATTATCATTCAATTTCATCTTCATCCGAGCCACAGATATATTTCATCTGCCCACTTGATGACCAATTTGGCTTTACATTATAATGTGGTCATGCCACCTGGTGAAGCTCCTATTGCAGTTCTTCCTTTCAATAATTCAAATATAAACAAGATGAACCTGAGGCTCAATCCTGGCCGAAGAAATGAGGAAGCAATGGAAGTTGAAGAAGAAGATGCTTTGCCAACCGACATGATGATGCATGACATATTTGATGAACTTGAATCCGACGATGATGAGGCTGACCATGATTATCAGCCACCTCAGTTTGATGAGCACCTTCGTGCTTTGGAGGAGAAGGTGGATGAGTTGAAAATTTCTCAGGACAATCTGCATGAGAGTCACAAATCGTCTATGAAATATATGCGTAAGTACTTTCATCACATAACTAGAGGACTCCATCAGATTGATCCATCCATTCCACCTCCTTCTTCATCTGGCTCAGATTAGTTCTTTTTCTTAATATTTGGGCATGTATAACTTAACTTTCATTTTCACTTTTTCACTAGTTTTCTATGACTTGATGATGATGACACTCTGGTTTATGATTATGTACTTAAAGTTAACTCTTTTTCTGTTATTCTCTTTTATTATCATAATCACATTTATGTTTTATCTCTATATTTATATCTTCCTTTGTCAAGTTGTGACAAAAACGGGGAGAGATTTGTGATTATGTTTATGAGTTTGATTGTGTGTGGTTGTAGAGTGTTTTTTTTTTTTTTTTTTTTTGGAAATATGTATATGTTTAATATAGGTACTCTACTACACAAGTCATCAAGCTTAGATTGAGGGGGAGTAGATTAAGGGGGAGTTTGTGAAAGAGTGTTATAAAGTGAAGCTGTGAAGTTTATTGAGTTTGTGAACTTGTGAAGTTTGTATGATAATCTTTTAAGTTGGTTTTGTCATGAATTTGACAAAGGGGGTGATTATAAGTTCTATGTTGTATATCAAGCACCCTGTGTTGTCAAATTTCGTTGAGACAAACCACTTTAGAATGATGAAAAGTTCACCTTCATAAGAAGATGTGCTACAAGGCTCAAGATATGAAGATTGTTCTACAAGTTCAAGTGCTACTACAAGTTCAAGTACAAGTGAACTACATGGTCAAGATCAAGTTCAAGCTTCAAGTGTATCAAGTAGAAGATCTACCGAAACTACTGAAGCAACAAAGTTCAATGTTCAATATTCAGGTATAAATGACCCTAGAAAGACCTTAGGATTAGGTCATTCATATTACACATTTGGTATGGGTTATTATACTTCTTATAGGCTTTATTTTGACTAGTCTTAGCCTATGTTCGACTAGTCTAAGCTCTGACTCGACCAATTCAGGGTTTCTCTCGACCAGCCAGGTTTTGTTGCAAATTTTCAGAAATTTTTAGTAGGTCCTCGACCAGTCGAGCACTCTGCTCGACTGATCGTGGAGACTGGCTTGACCAGTCGAGAAGGGCTTGACTAGAACTCCAACAAGCTTTTTGGGCCCACTCGACCAGTCGAGGGTCGGTTTTATCCGATCACGCCAAAATTTTTGAAATTTGGTTAAACCTTAGACCAGTCGAAGTTGACCTTAGACTAGTCGAAGGAACCATTTTTCACCCTATAAATAGAGGTCTTTTCTCAACTTTATTCATTCATTCAAAGCCAAATCAAGCCTCCACTTTGAGAGAAAAGTCCCTGTAATTATCAAGCTATTGTCCGGTACATCGTAGATTTATTTTATAGCTTTTTAATTTGTAATTTCTTGATCTCTTTGCTTCAATCTGATTTTTGAAAAAGGGTGTTCTTTTCTACCCCTTTTGAGATCCAAGGAATTCAATCAAAGTGGCCCAGGTTTGAGTTTAATTAAAATTTATTTAGGGTTAGCAGGCTAGGATTCTTTCACAGGTGAGTAGAATGGTTCTCATCAAGCATGTGCTAGGAAGTATCCCCATCCATTCTCTCAGGGCGGCGCATATCCCATTGCAGGTGCTGCCCTCTCTTGAAAGGTATTTCTGTAATTTCTTTTGGGGATGGACGCAAGGTAAAAAGAAATTTCACTGGCTGAGTTGGAAGAGGTTGGCGATTCCTATTGAGGAAGGTGGGTTAGGTTTTAGGAGACTACAAGAGGTCATGAAAGCTTTCCATCTAAAGATGGCGTGGAGTATCCACTTCGAGCAGAACAACAGCTTATGGGGCAAGTACATGGC
Organism: Magnolia changhungtana; assembly: GCA_030180095.1. Taxonomy (NCBI): domain Eukaryota; kingdom Viridiplantae; phylum Streptophyta; class Magnoliopsida; order Magnoliales; family Magnoliaceae; genus Magnolia; species Magnolia changhungtana. Next base: position 4,497,249 of record JASAUF010000092.1, on the reverse strand, counting down.
TGCAAAATATAATTGTTTCCTGCACCCAGGTAGTACGGATAGATGATGCTCCTTTGCCTCTCCTCTGTGGATTCGAATCTAGTCCCAATTTTCCCACATGGCTCCTTTTGTGCAGCATTTGATCGAAGAGGGAACGTCTCTCCTTTGGTCAGAAAATTGGACTGGGTTAGGCCCGCTCTCGGAACTCTCTGTCAGTCCCATCCCAGATGGATTGATGGAGATGCAGGTCAGGGATTTCTTGGGCCCTTACAGCCCTTTGCCTCATTCAGCGGTGTACAAGTTCTTACCTCAACAGGTACTAGATTACATTTTCCAAGGTGGTTTCAGCCTCTCTGTTGGCCCTGATGTGAATTTTTGGTCTCTGGCTCCATCAGGCAAGTTCACAGTTATCTCAGTTAGAAACATATGCAGGTCCCTTCTCTGTCTATGGATTGGTCGAAATTTTTTTGGAATGGTGTGCTTCCTCCTAAGATCTCATTGCTAGCTTGGAAGATCCTTCGGAATGCTATCCCGGTGGATGACGCGGTTCAGTCCGGGGGCATGCAGCTTGCCTCTGCATGCGTCTGCTATGGGCATGAGGATCCAGACCATAAAGCTATCGAGACCAACTCCCATATGTTCCTTCATAGTGACATCGTGCAGGCTCTCTAGCGTCATGTGGGGGACTCGTTCCACATCCAAATTATGTCGACTCAGTCGTTCTCTAGTCAGATTATGCAGTGGAAGATTGAATGTCATGGTTCAGCCAAGAATTCTAAGGCGCAGAGAGTCGCCATGTTTTTAATCTGCTGGGTAGTGTGTAAAGCGCGTAATACCATGAGGTTTGACAGCAAATCAACTTCCATCCCCTCCCTGCTTGCTAAGATTAATTGGTGGTTGAAGTATGTTTCTAACCGAAGTGAAGTAATGGCGGCCTAGAAATTGACCCAGTCAATTGTGAGCAGAAATTCAGGCTCGGCCTCTACTTCTAATGTACATTCCCGAATGAATGTAGTGCGTTGGATCAAGCCTCGTTGTGATTGGGTTAAAATCAATGTCGATGGATCTTGTAGGGTAAACCCAGGCCTCTCCGATGGTGGAGGTATTTGCAGAGACGATAAAGGCAAACTCAATTTCATTTTCTCTGCTGCTTATGGTCATGGTACAAACACGTATGCGGAAATTTGAGCCATTTTAGACAGTCTTTCCCTTTGCCCTCAACGGGGATTATATAAGGTGGAGATTGAATCTGACTCCCTGCTTATAGTGGACATTCTGAATGGCAACTCTAGCCTGGGTTGGAAATGGAGCTACTGGCTCAGGAGGATAAAAAAATTTCAGGTTGTTGGGGCAAACGCGCATTACTCACATCTTCAGGGAGGTTAACTTCCCGGCCGACCCTCTGGCCCGAATTGGGAGCGATACCCAATGAGCCTATGACTTCGCTTCGGCTGCGGATTTGCTGCAACATGTTAGGGGTATGATCTTATTGGACAAGGTGGGCCTGGGGGCAACTAGAGATCGTGAGGGCAGGAATTCCCCTTTGTAATTACCGTCTTTTCTCTTCTTTTTTTTTTAGTTTTCTCTATTTTTTTCTGATCACGATAGGCGTGCCAGGGTCTTTTTTCCGGGCATGCCTGAATGTAACCCGGTTCTTTTCTGAATGAATAGAATCTTCCTTTTTGAAAAAAATATTTTAAAAAAAATTAAAATTCATTTAAAACCTAGAACCCTTCTATATGTGTGTTAGACATTGAACATCTACATCTACAAGTGAAGTGGTTCTATCGGCTACATCAAAGCAAAACCTTCAGATAAGTATTTTTATTTGCTTTTGGTTCTTGAGATTGCCATAAAATCTTTGTACTGGTTTTGACTGAGATAGCCAGAAAATCTCAGCACAGGGTTTTTAATTGTGGTAGCCTGTTAAAAAGGCAATTGTAAAGGTTTTAAGGTGAACCTTGGAAAACCTTCTTTCATAGTGAAAGTCAATATCACGTGGGTTGTGATTATTAGAAGTGGAGTAGGTGTGGCTATTTGAGAATAGTTGGTATACACACCGAACCACTATAATTCTTGGAGTTTGGTGGATAATGATGTATGTGATGAATGTGCGGTGAATCCTTGTATTTATTTCATGTACATGTGGTGAATGTTGTAATGGCTATATTTCCCAGCACAGGGTTTTTAATTGTGGTAGCCTATTAAAAAGGCAATTGTAAAGGTTTTAAGGTGAACCTTAGAAAACCTACTTTCATAGTGAAAGCCAATATCACGTGGGTTGTGATTATTGGAAGTGGAGTAGGTGTGGCTATTTGAGAATAGTTGGTATACACACCGAACCACTATAATTCTTGGAGTTTGGTGGATAATGATGTATGTGATGAATGTGCGGTGAATCCTTGTATTTATTTCATGTACATGTGGTGAATGTTGTAATGGCTATATTTCATTATTTTGCCTCTTGTTTTAGTTTGGGTTTTTTTATCCTTACCAAGTTCAATATATCAGGTTGTCCTATAATAAACTTTGGTTTTTGGTGTAAGGTTGTCCTTTGAACAACGTTTGAATCAACTTCTCAATACTATTACAATTAAAATTGTTATTTGTTTCAACTATCTTTATTTTTATTCCGCATTTATTTTTTATTTAGCATAGTCCTATCCCCCCTCTAGGACGGAGAGCTCGCCCTTTTCACCTACTCTACTTCTGGCAGAAGCACTCAACCCATGAGTGTACCAAATTTCACTATTAAAAGTTTTAAATCAGATTAATCTCTAACATTTACAATCCTATATAAGGAAGGGCTCCCACAGGAGACTTTGTGTGGTTTTCTATAGGCTCACCATAAACCTTAGTCCTACACAAGAGCCTACTAACATATAGTCCTGTTAGATGCTCCCTCAGGAGACTTTAGTTGGTTTTCCATAAGATCACCAACAACCACGATCCTAGTCCAAGGACCTACATTTACTCGAGCCGGAGACTCCACAGAGCTAACATGTATGCTCCCGTGTCCAGTGGCCTACACAAGGACTTGATTTAAGCCCTACACAAGAAATAAGGTCCATACAAAGACCTATGTTTTAGGCCCTACACAAGAGCTAAGGTCCCACACAAGAACTTAATCGATTTTGGGTCATAAAACTTTACCCTCAATCCTGCATAAGAAAGAGAGTATACAGACTCTTACACTTAATAACTTACCCTTTTGTAGAATCGCCTCGGGTTGCTTAATCGATACTCTCGCATGCTTCAATTAGCTCCCCTTTGCTCCCCTGATCATGATGTCGATTCTTTGCCAAGTCTCCAGCTCCAATATCAAACACCTTGCATGTAATACTCCTTTGAGGTGACCAAGGTGATATGAGGTTGGTTGAATCTCCTACAACTAATGAAAAGTTGTAATTCCTAAGGGATACACCTAGAAGAGTGTTTTTTTGGAGGATTTAGACAATAATATGCTTATAGAGGTTGAGTCTAAACTCAAGAAAATAGATGAGTTCATACATCTTCAAGGTGGAGGTTAAAATCCTCATTAAAGTGTTAATTTGAAAGAAGATGACTTAAAACTCTTTGTTTTAGAGGCTTGGGGTAGGGATATGATCATGGATTCACCTAAGCTTCTATTGCACCAAAATTTTATCAAAATGCTTAAGAACCAAATGCCCTTTATAAGAAGTTCAAGTTCCAACAGTCAGAAAACGAGTAGAAAATGTCTCTGTCGATGTCATCGATAGGTCTTCGATGCCATCAAGGTGACCTTCGATGTCATTAAAAGGTACCTCGATACCATTAAGAAAATCAGTAATATGATATATTTCTTACTAGACATATTTGAGTTACCTTTCATTGTCATCGAGTAGTATTCGATGCCATCAAAGGAGACCTCAATGCCATCAAGAAAATCATATTAAATGATCAATTCTTGCTGGATATATCTAACTCATGTTCGATGCCACCAAGGAAATATTCGATGTCATCGAAGACCCCTCGAGGTCTGCTCGATGGGATCAATCACCACTCGAAAACTATTGTTTTGAGCGTATATTTTCATACAACTTCACACTTCTTTTAGCTATAATTATCATACTCTAATTAGGTTTCTAAGGTTTACCTATTAACCCACAATCATCTAGAGATTCGAATATTATTTTAGGTCAAGGGTTAGGGTCACCAAGACACCTCATTTATCTGTTCTTTGCTCCTTAATGCTTTTGTACTCTTGTGTCTTCGATCTTTAACTTCCAAAGGCTCAACTGACTACATGACACAAGGACTCACGTGATTGATAAAAAAGATGCACTAACTCATTTTCTTATCCATCTTATTACATTCATCATCTGCCATAGATTCCGGTCGCTTTTAAGGAGAGCATCGTCTAATCCTTGTTGAACTATGAGACTGGTCATTTTAACCTTCCATAGTTCAAAATTATCTTTCCTGAAATATTTTTCTACATCCAACTTTGGATTAAATGTCATTGATATGATGCTTTCAAATTCAATCTACTTCCCAATATTAACTCAGATACCGCTTGTTAGGGAACCGTAGAAGCACACAGAGATGAATCAAGCAAAGTACTCCAATCGCACAACCAGTTCAAACATAAACAAACAGAAATTTATGTGGAAAAACCCTTGCGAGAGAAAAAAAAACCTCTGCACAAAGCAACAGTAATACACAATAAAAGCATAAAATTATAAGAGAGAGAGAGAGAGAGAGAGAGATTACCGATTTGAATAAGCCTAAATATTCCTCAAAAGCCAAGCTACGCCCTTGAATCCCTTAGGAACAAAATTAGAAAACCTATAACATCTTTTACTATCCAAATCTTAATTACACTTTATATATATATATATATATATATATATATATATAGTATCATATAGTATCACAATCGAAATATGAAACAAATCCCGCACTTACGCAATTCTACACACGTGCTCGATGTCACCTTCAATGGGACTTCAACGCCATTGATGATCTATCGATGGCATCGAGTAAAATATCAAAACGTTCTAGCGATAAAATACGGATTTTTTGAATTTTTCTGATGGCATCGAACATTTATTGATGGCATTGACATCTGCTCAATAGCATCGAGTGGTCTATTAATGGCATCAACTGACCCTGTTATTTACTAATTTAAGACATCAACAACATATATCACCATAAAAGTAGTAATTTTATAAATTTGTAATAATCACTTACTCCCTGAACTGTGTGGTAACATCACCTACACTGTAAGAATGACATTCCTACCCTTGTTTATTTTACTCCGACATCACCGTAAAAGTATTAGTTTTATAATGTAAAAATATATTGATTACAACTTTCATTACATATTTACTCTATAAGTATATTCAACTCTTTATTTACGTGTTTATACTCATTTTTTATGCCCTGACTTGGCCCAATAAGAAACTGCCACATGGTGCCACTACGTGTTTAGTGCACACCAGATGCATACTTACACTTGAGGAGATCTTTAGTTGATTTTCCCTCAACGTTACGCATTTCACTATTAATGTGATGGCATAAACTTTTTTGCATGCCTTTGAAAATGGTGAATCATCACATACCACATGTCCACAATCAACGCACCCACGTATGAGGAAATGTACTAAAGCATGCTTATAAAAGACTCGTCGAAGAATGGATCTATCAGGAATATTGTAACGCCCTGAAAATCGAGGGTTGTGTATAACTCAACACCCGAGTTCCAATGCATCACATATACAACATAAATAGTGATGATTAAATGTTGTCTGCATTAGAGCAATAAACATGAGTGAGATTATACCAAAACAGTAATTCATACTCCAGATCAATTGTACAAAGGCAAGCGGAAGACTGAAACTGTATATATAATGTATGTAAAGGAACAAAACCATCCTGATCTTCAGATTATGAACACTAATTGAGTATCCATGTACATATATTGTTTCTGAATAAAAGGGTCAAATACAACTAAAGTTAACTCCTAAAATCCCCGCGATCCAGTCAGCCTAAGCGTAGCCATCAAAGTACTGCATGTATGAGAACTCGTCATGGTCCTCATCATATTCCGACTCTGCCTCCTGAATCGAGGCATCCTCTATACCTGCGACAGAGTCTGGTTGGTGTGTAAAACACCGTCCCGTAACGTGGGAGTGAGTAGCTAACTCAGTGGAACAATAAAACATAGGTTAACATGTTATCAATTCAATCAAGCAGTAATGATAAAGCAGTACAATCAAACAATTCTAACTACTCTTATTAAATGCAAGTATGAAATGACATGATGAATGCCCTTGCCAAACCACCCTCATGCGACATCATCTTACGTTCACGGATGCATACCTCCCTTGGTGCTCCACATCTACTAGGCACATGCGGTGCGATGATGAGCATGATTACCAAGTAGTTATTAGTCCATTTCAAACAGCAGTATTGAAAAACTAAGGTACCTCCCTTGTATCATTCCCCAAACATGATCCATTCTAGGGTCGTCAATCCTAGTTAATCTCATACGATATTATGGTTCGAGAGGCATCGCGAAGGCATCGCAAAAGGCTCGTCACCCGTCGACGACGAATCTCACCGTAGATCTCACCGTACGTGGCTCACCATACTCGGCTCGTCGGCCGTCGGCTGAATACGTGTCTCACCATACTCGGCTCAATCGCTGGCCGTCAGCTCGAATACAGGTCTCACCGTACTCGGCTCAACTCATGCTCTAGTTGCTGTGAAGGGCTCGTCACCAATCACAGACTTCAGAGTATACTCGAAAACACTACGGAGGACTCATCGCCGGTCATCATGAATACAGGTCTCACCATATTCGGCTCTTACCGTAGGTGTCGACAGCTCGAATACAGTGTCCCATACCACCGTATTCGGCTCACGAGTTTGGTTGCTCAATGGTCACTACGGGGAGGCACGTGGCCCCAGCGTAGGCCGACAGCTCAGCCACGGTGTCCCATACCACCATGTCCGGCTCATGAGTCTTAGCGGATCGAGGTACCATGGTTTACGAGATTTCCACTGGTAAGTTTGGTACCCTAGGTTAAAGCAGTAGTGACCAAACATGGTGAACACACATTAGACATATCGGGTTACTTGACGAGCCTGACTAGCTCGAGCGCACAATCAGCTAAACGACATGAAGTGCATAAGCACTTCGCATGGCCTAACCACTGTCGCCAACAGACGTACGACTCGGGATCGTCAAACACATCTTGCGTGGCGACACAAATCTCAACCACGATCTCAAGTCTGGTACCGATTGTCTGGACTATAGGCTTAGTCCCAAACCCAATCAATCCTAATTCATAGCATGTGGAGTAAAGCATAATAAGCAAAGTAATTCAAGCATGTTAGTAAGCATGTCATAAAGCATGTTATAAAGCATGTTATGAAGCACTACATAAATAGGAATACAAACACATAAATTGCACAAGTAAGCGGTTTAAGTAATCATCATCATTCTCATGGAGGAAATCATACAGGTCTCTAAGGTAGTTGAGAATCCCATCTCAACACCCTCCTAAGGTATCAACATCCAAACACTTACACAAGCATTTTCACAAACACTTAACATACACTATTTCAACATAGTGTATGTTAACAAACATGTATTAGGGCGAGTCCTTTCACCAAGCAAGTATTTTACGCATACACAATATATTTATACAACAACTAATCATAGCAAACACATCTCTAAAATATGTATGTATATGGTACTTTTTACAATACAGTATTTCTACATACATAGTGTATATTAGTAAAACATGTATTTGGGCGAATCCTTTCGCCAAATAAGTATTTTATCCATATATCGTATATTCATACAACAAATAATCATGTCAAACACATTTCCAAAATTTATACGCATACAGTATTTTCTACGAATACCTAGAATATGTAAAATTCCATAATCTACATCGTTAATCGAAACAGAAAATGGAAAGCACTTTGTACATGTGCAATTACATGCAGATCATGAATCTATCATTATTTGATATTGAAAGCGTTGAAAACCGTAATCTATACACCTAAAGTCCTCACCTTACACCTTGGAATCGCAACGGATCAGCTAGGTTTGCTAGGCTTCCGTATTCGGCAATTTGGTGGCCTAAAGAATGAAATAGGTTAGCTATTTCATAACCTACACCCTTCATACCCCATAACAGATCTAGGGTTAGGGTTTCTTACCTCAAAATGAAGTCGGTGTCACCGGAAAAACGGCAAGATCGGAGTGGTGGAGCTAGGGTAGGGATAGGAAACAGCAACAGGGAGATTCTCCCGCTTCTCTCACTCTTTCTCTCTCTTTTCTCACTTCTCTCTCTAGGGTTTTCTTCAAATTCAAATGGTTGTGAGAGAGGGTGTTCTAAGGCCCTTATATAGCCTAAAAAGTCTCCAAAGTAGACTTAAGGTTAAGGTATACTTGGGTCATAATCAAAACGGCGTTAATTCAGCTCAAAGGAGGGTTTCTAGCTGGCCTCCTTGAGCCAAAGGTCAGACTTAAGCTCTCTAACCTTCGATCTACGTGGAGTTAAGTTTTCGTCTCAGTCGGATTCCCAGATCACGTGTGGCGGACCAGTTTCAATTCAACGGTCAGTGGGTCTCGATCCGAAATTCCAAGTACATGTAAATGTTTATGAAATTTTTCCTGATCCGAGGGTGTATTTGGGTCAGATTCTGACAGTCTGGTTGCTTACAAATTGACCCCAAGTATAAAGTCTCAGATCACTATTCCAGATATTTATTTTATAAAGGAAACATGTGTTTTCACACTCCTTTGCTTCGGACTCAAGCGAACAGCCATGGGACACTGCCTGGGTCTGATTTCCGAGATGGTTGTTAAGCCCAACAAGGCAGTCCTAAGTCCTTAACCTTGTATTATTTGGACTTCCGATGTGCGGTCCAGACCTGATACGGAGTTTCAATGTGTTCCCGAGAGCAGACGGGTAATGGGTTTGATCCTAGATTTTAGGGTAACCTAGCGTCAAGGATTCTACAAGTTTTGGGTCTTGTAGATCGTATTTAAAGCGATTCAAACGGATTTCATGTCTAATCTAGTTTAGTACATAGTTAACTTTGTCAAATTTCTAAAGGATTTAATCCTAAGTGATTTTTGGTCAAGGTGGTACTCGAGCCATTGGACGGAAATTTACGAGTCGTTACAAATATGAAGATGATATCCTTGGCGAGGTCATCTCTCGCAACCCTTCTAAAACGGGATATGTCCCTAGAGATGTTCGGAGTAGCAATAGCGATCAAGAAGGTTCCGAACATCAAGAGATCCAACTCATGTCTATGCTAACCTGGTTTGGGTCCGAAGAAGAAAGATTCTCATTGGATAATCCCAAGTTGTCAATTGATTGTAACAAAAGGGACGAAAGAGCTGGATGAAAAGGCAATCCGATTATAACATATCGAACAAATCCTATTCACCCAACAATGTGGAGATAGGAAGAGATACAGGGAGTACCTAGATACCCGGGGGGGAGGGGCAATGAATGGTACAAATGTCAGAGGAGGCTTGATCTAGACTATCCAACACCTCTTGGTGACCTATGGCCCAATCCATCCAGTAGACCATCAATAGAGACATAAAGTGGTCGAGATTAATTTATATTTAACTCCAGACATAGCCGCCTTAATTAAAGGAATCTTAACAAATTTAGGCTAGGTCCGTGAACACTTGATGATGGATCATCTATGAGAAGAAGATCCAACAAGGCAGGGAGTCTGAATCTAACTGAAGCCCTTCTTCCCAATCCAAGTGTTAGTTTTGGAACAATCAAATGGATTTTCATATCCAAAGTTGTGACAAGAGCACGAAGGAACCAAAAGCAACAAGGAAACCCTAGCGAATGTTTCACCACCTCGACAATATATAAAAGGAGCAATCAAAGAAGAGCTTGATGCCCTACACCAAACACATGAATTTATCTTTCCTTTATTTTAGCATAACTTAGTATAGTTTATAGTTACTGCCCAGCGGCTCTCGCTACAGTACCTTAGGAATAGAGATAATCTTTCTGTAACCTTAAGTTGTACATCGTGATCATTTAAGTTTTGATTCCGTTTATTACACCTGCTTTGATCGTCTGTTCTGATAGGCGTATCATATATTTATCATTTTCTTTTATTTATTTATTTAGTTGCCTCACGACTTGTCGATTATAATGAACATCATTTCATTATATTAAAGAAATCAACGACTTTCTGCCTTCTTTAATTTAAATGTGTATCTTTGCTCATTTGAAAATTATTTTGAACTTAAAGTGTTAGTGAAAGAACAAGTCATTAAGTCCGTAAGCTCACATCTATTGTCACAAGCCAAATTTTGAAAGGATTAGCCTTATTTCCTATCACAAATCGCCTGAACAAAACATGATATTTGTGGTTGAGCGAACTCTAGATCTTTGATCCCAACCTTCAATTTGTCCATCTTAGTGAAGGGGACACCAACAATTCAATCAACCATTAAGTGAGGCAAACTCTAACACACTCGTGCATCTTACTCACACATGTATAAAATCTAGACCCTCAATCATATGGGTGGTCTAATTTGAGTGAATTGAGTACAAAAACTATCAACCATAATTCTTATCTAAACAAACATCAAAATAATAATGATAATAATTTACTATACATTACATGGTAAATAAAAATCAAATATATAATCTAAACGTGCCTTTGAGTAGGATCCAGGCATAAGACATGCTTGTCAGGACACAGACCATTCATCAATAGGGTACATTGAGCATCTAGGATGGGAATAAATTATTGCTAGTCCATTGAACAGCAAGTCAAACCTACTCAAGAAAAATAGGCCCTAGTTCTGAGTGCCGCTCACTTGATAACTGTGCTACTCTGACTTTCTGTACACAACATGTTCACAATCCACACTACATGATGAGTGGCCCATTTCTTTGACATGTGTACCACAATGATGTATTTATTATATCCACACCGTTCAACCATTTTTCTAAATCATTTTAGAGCATTAGCCAAACAATGAAACATATTCAAGGATTAACTGGACCACACCACAAATAGCAGCGGGGATAATGATTTTCACTGTAACGTTTATTTTCCATCCAATATGTTCATAAGGTCACAAAGACCTGATGAAGAAGAAAAACAAATTTCATATTGATCCAAAACTTCCATGACCCCCAAAATGGTTTCAATGGTAGACGTTCAATTCCTGACTGCCTTTTGTAGTGTGGTCCACTTGACTGTTAGATCTATCTTATTTTTCGTCTAAAGCCTTATGACGAGCTCGCCAAATGGATAAACGGTTTGGATTTAACACATACCTCATGATGGTACCCACAAAACTTGCTAACGTCTAGCTGGTGTGTGGTACACCAGCCAATCCGCTTCCGCCTTCAAGCCCCAAGCTCCTTGTTGAGCGTACGACATCCATGCTATCCATCATTTTGCCGATGTGACAACTCATGATCTGTCTTCTTGTAGGGCTCACGTGTTGACATGTCTTATGATTGGAACCGTTCGTGTTGTGATGTATCTTGAAAGGATGATCATGATCATCACAATCAGTTGATGAATTTAGAACACTGAAATGAAGATTTTCAATGGATCACATTCAACTCAAAAAATCAATGGTTAGGATTATCTATGAAGCATGATTATGGAATAATAGCTTATTTCATGGAAGTAAGGAAACAGTGGACGGTTCAAATCATTGAAGAATCTGTGTATATGGCCCAAGTGAGTGGGCGTTGACAGATAGGATTGGGCTATCAATAGGCCTGAAAAAATCCAATTTTCTGAATAGGTGAGCCTGAACGGTTAATAATTCAATTTGAGATAGCCTTGGCCCAGCTGTTTGACAGCTCTACACAAATCCCGAGTCACGATAGATACAAAGCGAACACTCCGTGACTCAACATCCAGAGTCAGTTCGGAATGATGGCCCACATTCTTAAGTGATTCGACCATCGGAACCATCCATGTTTTTAAACGGTCACCCTGAGAAATTATGGTGAAAGGATGACTGGTGAATCTTGAACAATGAAAAGAAATTTTTAAATGGCTCTCATTCAACTCCAATGTCAAAAGTTAGTTCCATCAGTACTCAGGAGCTGTCTAATGAAAGCGGATTGACTGGTGTACCACACACCACCTATATAGCTGGTGTACTGATTTCAGCAAGTTCTGTGGGTCCCATCATGAGGTATGTGTTATATCCAAACCGTCCCTCCATTTTGCGAGCTCGTCGTAAGGATTGAGATGAAAAAAAAAAAAATAGATCTAACGGTCAAGTGGACCACACTGAAAAAAGAAGTGAGTAATTGAACGTTTGCCATTGAAACCCTTTTGGGGTTCACAGAAGTTTTGGATCAATATGAAATTTGTTTTTCCTCTTCATCCAGGTCTTTGTAATGTTATGAACATATTGGATGGAAAATAAACGTTATGGTGGGCCCTACGAAAATTTTAACAGTGAATATCATTATCTCGGCTGCTATTTGTGGTGTGGTCCAGTTGATCTTTGTATATGATTCATTTGTTGTGTAATACTCTAAAATGATCTTGAAAATTGGATGAACGGTGTGGATATAATAAATACATCATTGTGGGGCCATATAACTTTGATCTCCTTTGAATAGAGGTGGGAATTGAGTTGAGTCGAACCGATTGGGTCCAACTCGAGTCGGTTCAAAATTTTCAATGAACTCACCCGAACTTGATCCAATTCGGTACTGAGTTCGGGTCATCTGATTCGATCTGATCCGTTGAACTGTTGGCCTGACCCAAACCAAGTCCGACTCAGTCAAGGAAACCAAGCCGGATCGAGTCTTCTGTTTTATTTTTTATTTTTTGAAAATTTTAAAAAAATAAAATAATATGATTTTTACTATTAAAAAATTCGTAAAGCCCACCATAACGTTTATTTTCCATCCAATCTGTTAATAAGGTCACAAATACATGGATGAAGAGGAAAAACAAATTTCATATTGATCTGAAACTTCTAACCGCTAAAAGAGTTTCAATTTTAGACATTCAATCCCCACTGCTTTTTGCAGTGTGGTCCACATGATCTTTAGATATGTCTTTTTTTCGGCTCAAGCCTTAAGACAAGCCTGCCAAATCGATGGACAATTTGGATATAACACATACCTCATGATGGGACCCACAGAACTTGCTAATGTCAATGCACCAGCTGGTGCATGGTACACCTGTCGATCCGCTTCCTCATGTCAATACATTTTCAGAGTGTCAAGAGTCAGAATCGGTGCTCGAGGCGCCAGCTGAGGGGACTGAGGAAATGGATTGGCTACTCCCCCTAGTGGTTGATGCTATGTGGACCTCACCATAATGTATTTATTTCATCTATGCTGTCCATTTATTTTTCTAGATTATTTTATGGTATTAAACAAAAAATGAGGTATATCCCAATCTTAAGTGGACAACATTACAGGAAACAGTATTGAATGAACGTTATGCGGATTAGATCGGATCAGATCCCTGATCGGATCAGTCCGGATTGACCATTGACCCGAACTTGACTCGATGTACGGTTAGATCTGAGTGGGCCAACTCGATCCGACCCAATCCTGGCCTTCAGTTTGGGTCGGATTGTGCCCAGCTCTATTAACGTGTCACCAAGGTAAAATAAACTCCATTGATAAATATGAGAATTTTACTAACTTGAGCCCAAAGTTTGACTATATCACATGTTTAGCCCTTTTATATTTCCTATTTTTTTAACTTTCTGATAGCTTTTTTAATTTTGCAAGGACTTAAATATCCCAGTCTCCTTATTTTTAATTGTTGATTTTTTAAAGAGGAAAACTAACCAAAACCGTTCTTCATTCAAAGCTCCCTCGATGGTACTCACCACCACTCTTCGGCCATCATATTTTTTGAAGTTTTATTCTTTGCAACTCTTCTTTTTCAAAGCTTCCTCCATGGGACTAAACACCACTTTCTGGCGTTCCATTATCTAGTGGATCATTTTCCTATGTTTCATTATTCGACGTTCTTTTCTCTGAAAAATTACCATTAAGGTTGTCTTCATCCATTATCCCACGTTCTCACTGACGAGCCTAATAAAAATAAGGTTAATGAAGAAGTTGAGGAAATAAAGGAACTAGGAACCCACCCAATGTCTCAATCTTGATTAGAAAAAAAAAAGTTAATTAGATACGAATATAAATAATTTATATAATATATTTTACTCATGGGATGTACATATTTATATAATCTTGTGGGATGTATATTATGGTATGATTTAATATTGTGTATATGATAAAATGAATGAATATAATTTTTTATATATTTATAAGATTCTGCGAACATTGAATCAAGTTGAATGAAAATGTCCTTCAAGTTGATGGAATTAGTGTTTTCACATAGGTCTGCGGGTCGTCATTGTCATGTGCAAAGAGTCACCCCTGCCATGAGTAATGGGTCACCGTTGTCATGTTAATTTTATGGGCTATTGTTATACCATGAGTAATATATCACCGTTGTCATATGTTATAGGCCACTTTTGTCATGAATCACAGATTGTAGCTGTTATTTATTACGGATTTATGTTGTTATGTGTTATGGGTTATTGTTATCATGTGTCAACTGGCTTTTTTTCAATTTCGGTGGCACACCCTAAAATGATCTAGAAAAATGGATGCACGGCATAGATGAAACACATACATCATGGTGGGCCCACATAGCACCGACCACCGGCCATGGTAGGGGGAGTAGACAATCCGTGATAGTCAATGGTTGCCTGACAGGGGCGGATCATGTGTTACTCAGGTAACACGTTAGTAGCTTACACTGATCATGGGGCCCATCCTGATGTAGTTTTAGTATATCCATATTATCCATCCATTTTCCCATGTCATTTTGAGGCATGACACCAAAAATGAAGCAGATTGAAATCTCAAGTGGACCACACTAAGGAAGCAATGGTGATTGACTATTAAAAACTTCTTGTCACCACAAAAGTTTTGGATAATATGGTTTTTTTTTTCCCTTCATCCAATTATATATGACCTTATCAACAGGTTGGGATGGAAAATAAGCGTTATGGTCGACCCTAGAAAATTTCTAATGGTAAGAGTTCAATCGTCGTTTCCTATGGTGTGTTCCACTTGAGATTTGGATCTGTTACAAGTTTGGCATAATGCCCTAAAGTGGTTTGGAAAAATAGATGGACGGCGTGGATATAGTACACATACATCAAAGTGGGACCATGGTCAGGGCCGTACCATGTTGAGTGAGGCAGTGCCGCACCCAATCCACTACAGACCAGCACACCGCGCGTGGGTAGCGTGAAAAATATGTCCGAATTTAAAAATCTTTCAATAATTTCGTGGGAATCTATTAAATGATATTATCAAGATATACTTAAAATATCGCCAGATTTATCTTCTCTCAATTCTTACTATGAAAAAGAGTAATAACCATTGTATTGGTTTTGATTCGTAAAGAAAATTTGACAGACGTGGAACATCCAATCAGTAATCAGGACCGTTCATTAAATAGTACTGTTGAAAGCAAATCATGGATCAAGAACATGTGAATTGGATGATCCTAACCTTAGAAAGAGACAAATTTGTTACAATCATCTGTTTTTACCGGCCATAAATAATGCGGATAGTTCCAATCATCAAACCACTGCAAACTTAGATTCTTGGGATAGATGGATGAAGATGACACTTACACTTATCTGATCAATCTTTACTAATCATTTTCTATCATGTTGATTGGATGTTTAGATCATCTAATTACATGTCCTTGGTTGCATGAAAGAATGGATGGTCCAGATTGATGATTAAGCGTCCCTATATGTCATCAAAATGTGGGGACTCCAGCAAAACTCATCACTACAAGAAAAATGGGCAAAGGCTACGGACTAGATCCGTAGCAAAAGGGCTTTTGCTACGGATCTAGTCCGTATCACGTCCGTCGCAATTGGTGGGGTAGCTAAAGATCTGGCTACGGACAATATCCGTAGCAATAGATACAATTAGCTACGGATCTTTTCCGTAGCAATAGAGACCATTCGCTACGGATAATATCTGTAGCAATATACAACAATAGCTACGGATTATATCCGTAGCAATAGATATTAATAGCTACGGATTATATCCGTAGCAATAGATACCAATATCTACTGTATTTGCAACACTACATACGGAGAGCTACGGATATAATCCGTAGCTATAGATACCAATAGCTACGGATATAAACCGTAGCAATAGATAGTAATAGCTACAGTGAAATGCTATAGCTTTGCTACGGATTATATTTCGTAGCTATTTTCCCTATTTCCATTACAAGAACCTGTTATGATTGATAACTCATCTAAGCTTAACGCAATCAGAGGAAAAAAATGATGCATTTATTACAATAGCAATCAAATCTACAATGCATCCTACATTCACATTTCTAAATAAACACTACTTCACTTTGCTCAACCTATCAAAAGAATTACAACTAAGGCGTGCCCTCATGCATTAAATAATGCTCGCGCTTTTACAGAATTTTCTTTCTTCAGACGGTCAAGTTCAGCAAACACAAAAGATAGAGCTTCTTCTTTCCTTGAAACTGCATATGTAACTTCTGTAGACTTCGACACAAGATCACTTTCAAGTTTTAAAACATTTTCCTTGAGAAAATGAATTTCATCATCCACTGACTTAGCTTGTCAACCTGTATAAAACAACAATTGTAGACACAATCAAACAAGCATGCCTTTGTACACATCTTAAAAGGAAGAAAGACCAAAAAAAAAGAGAACTAGAAAAAAACAATTATATATAAAGAAATCAAAAATGTGCCTACAAATCTTCTAAACTATAGCAAAATCCATAG
The DNA here is from genome assembly GCA_030180095.1 of Magnolia changhungtana. NCBI lineage: Eukaryota > Viridiplantae > Streptophyta > Magnoliopsida > Magnoliales > Magnoliaceae > Magnolia > Magnolia changhungtana. The sequence goes on along the minus strand of JASAUF010000092.1, from coordinate 4,480,419 downwards.
GTTAGGTTATCGGTTATAAGTTTAGGTTATAAGTTATAGGTTAAGGTTTAGTTTATAGGTTTAGGAAATCGGGTTCGGGTTCAAGATCGGGTTTAGGTTTGGGTTTTCAAGTTTAGGTTTAGGTTTAGGTTAGGGAGTTGAGATTAGGATTAGGTGTAGGTTTAGGTTTAGGGATTTGAGAATATATTTAGGTTAAGGTTTAGGGAATGGAGAATAGGTTAAGGTTTAGGTTTAGGAAATCGGGTTCGAGTTCAAGATCGGGTTTAGGTTAGAGTTTTCAAGTTTAGGTTTAGGTTTAGGTTAGAGAGTTGAGATTAGGATTAGGTGTAGGTTTAGGTTTAGGGATTTGAGAATACATTTAGGTTAAGGTTTAGGGAATTGAGAATAGGTTAAGGTTTAGGTTTAGGAAATCGGATTCGGGCTCGGGATCGGGTTTAGGTTTGGGTTTTCAAGTTTAGGTTTAGGTTTAGGTTAGGGAGTTGAGATTAGGATTAGGTGTAGGTTTAGGTTTAGGGATTTGAGAATACATTTTGGTTAAGGTTTAGGTTATAGGTTTTGGTTTAGGTTAAGGTTATAGGTTTTGGTTTAGGTTTAGGTTTAAGTTTTAGGTTTAGGTTATAGATTTAGGAATTGAGAATAGTTTAAGGTTTAGGTTTAGGAAATAGGGTTCGGGTTCGGGATCGGGTTTAGGTTTGGGTTTTCAAGTTTAGGTTTAGGTTTAGGTTAGGGAGTTGAGATTAGGATTAGGTGTAGGTTTAGGTTTAGGGATTTGAGAATACATTTAGGTTAAGGTTTAGGAATTGAGAATAGGTTAAGGTTTAGGTTTAAGAAATCGGATTCGGGTTCGGATCGGGTTTAGGTTTGGGTTTTCAAGTTTAGGTTTAGGTTTAGGTTAGGGAGTTGAGATTAGGATTAGGTATAGGTTTAGGTTTAGGGATTTGAGAATACATTTAGGTTAAGGTTTAGGGAATTGAGAATAGGTTAAGGTTTAGGTTTAGGAAATCGGGTTCGGGTTCGGGATAGGGTTTAGGTTTGGGTTTTCAAGTTTAGGTTTAGGTTTAGGTTAGGGAGTTGAGATTAGGATTAGGTGTAGGTTTAGGTTTAGGTATTTGAGAATATATTTAGGTTAAGGTATAGGGAATTGAGAATAGGTTAAGGTTTAGGTTTAGAAATCGGGTTCGGGTTCGGATCGGGTTTAGGTTTGGGTTTTCAAGTTTAGGTTTATGTTTAGGTTAGGGAGTTGAGATTAGGATTAGGTGTAGGTTTAGGTTTAGGGATTTGAGAATACATTTAGGTTAAGGTTTAGGGAATTGAGAATAGGTTAAGGTTTAGGTTTAGGAAATCGGGTTCGGGTTCGGGATCGGGTTTAGGTTTGGGTTTTCAAGTTTAGGTTTAGGTTTAGGTTAGTGAGTTGAGATTAGGATTAGGTATAGGTTTAGGTTTAGGGATTTGAGAATACATTTAGGTTAAAGTTTAGGGAATTGAGAATATGTTAAGGTTTAGGTTTAGGAAATCGGGTTCGAGTTCAAGATTAGGTTTAGGTTTAGGTTTTCAAGTTTAGGTTTAGGTTTAGGTTAGAGAGTTGAGATTAGGATTAGGTGTAGGTTTATGTTTAGGGATTTGATAATACATTTAGGTTAAGGTTTAGGTTTAAGTTCGGGTTTAGGCTATAGGTTTTGGTTTTGGTTTAGGTTATAGGTTATAGGTTTAGGTTTAGGTTTTGATTTAGGTTATAGGTTATAGGTTTAGGTTTAGGTTATAGGTTTGATTTAGGTTTAGGCATAGGTTTTGGTTTTGGTTTAGGTTATAGGTTTTGGTTTAGGATACAGTTATAGGTTTAGGTTATAAGATTTGAGAATGGGTTATGGTTTAGGTTTTAGAAATTAGGTTCGTGTTCGGGATTGAGTTTTAGATTGGGTTTTCAAGTTTAGGTTTAGGTTTAGGTTAGGGAGTTGAGATTAGGTTAGGTTTTCAAGTTTAGGTCTAAGTTTGGGTTTTCAAGTTTAGGTTAAGCTTTAGGTTTAGGTTATAGGTTTTTAGATTTGAGAATGGGTTTGGGTTTAGGCTATAGGTTTTGGTTTTGGTTTTAGGTTATAGGTTTTGGTTTAGGTTATAGGTTATAGGTTTAGGTTTAGGTTTTGATTTAGGTTATAGGTTATAAGTTTAGGTTAAGGTTTAGGTTTAGGTTATAGGTTTTGATTTAGGTTTAAGCTATAGGTTTTGGTTTTGGTTTAGGTTATAGGTTTTGGTTTACGATATAGGTTATAGGATTTGAGAATGGGTTATAGTTTAGGTTTTGGAAATCGGGTTCGGTGTTCGGATTGGGTTTTAGATTGGGTTTTCAAGTTTAGGTTTAGGTTTAGGTTAGGGAGTTGAGATTAGGTGGGTTTTCAAGTTTAGGTTAAGGTTTAGGTTTAGGTTATAGGTTTTTGGATTTGAAAAATGGGTTCGGGTTTAGGCTATAGGTTTTGGTTTTGGTTTAGGTTATAGGTTTTGGATTTGAAAATGGGTTCGGGTTTAGGCCATGGTTTTGGTTTTGGTTTAGGTTATAGGTTTGGTTTAGGTTATAGGTTATAGGTTTAGGTTTTGGTTTTGATTTAGGTTATAGGTTATAGGTTTAGGTTATAGGTTTTGATTTTGGTTTAGGCTATAGGTTTTGGTTTAGGTTTAGGTTATGGGTTTTAGTTATAGGATTTGAGAATGGATTATGGTTTAGGTTTTAGAAATCGGGTTCAGGTTCGGGATTGAGTTTTAGATTGGGTTTTCAAGTTTAGGTTTAGGTTTAGGTTAGGGAGTTGAGATTAGGTTGGGTTTTCAAGTTTGGGTTTTCAAGTTTAGGTTAAGGTTTAGGTTTAGGTTATAGGTTTTGGATTTGAGAATGGGTTCGGCTTTAGGCTATAGGTTTTGGTTTTGGTTTTG